>SJYQ01003625.1:35764-64614 GCA_006410935.1 Redunca redunca
CATACTAGATGAGTGAGAACCAAAAGGGAAAAAAATGTGGTATGTATAAGTTAGTGATTCCTTTAACACTTCAAACACCAATTTCAAAAGCAGTTGTAGGTTAGCTCAAAAATATATAGAGTGCCCACTATATTCAATTTATGAGTAATGACTGAGGATAAGACTATTCAACATGTAAATTTGTTTTATTGACTCTGGTATTAACTTCACTATGTTGATTATGCCCTGCTATTAAAGTTTCATAGGTAAGTAACATTCCAACAGTAAAAACAAAACCAAAATAAACAGAAACCACTACTACTTCAGTTGGTTCATTGGTTCAATTTTGCTTCCTCTTCCCTTGTGTTTTACTGAAAGCATTTTATTTTATTTTTTTCATTTACTCCAGAATCTACTTGGGCTGACATGCCCCAAAGTAGCTGCCTTGGAACAAACACCACAGTTGTTGGGAGATTTAGATGCAAATCCTAAAGATCTCAGAACAGCCCCAGATGCTGGCAATGCCAATAATGAGATACTCTGGAAGCTGTAAAATCCCACTCTGGTGATGTTATCCCACTCTGGAGTAAAATGCACCAATTGCAAATCACTAACATGAGAAAGGGGCCTCATGGTATACAGGCTACCTCTGTAGCAGTATTGGCTGTGAAGAGGCATGAGGGAGCCTTCTGAGGTGCTGGATCTGAGTGGTGGTTAAATGGTTTTACACAAATGTGGCTAGCTGGATACCTCAGATTGCATGTTTTATTATATATTAGCTATATCTCAATTTATATATTTATATGTAAGCTATACGTCAAGGGCTTCCCTGGTGGCTCAGATGGTAAAAAAAAAAAAAAAAGCTGCCTACAGTGCAGGAGACCTGGGTTCTACCTCTGGGTGGGGAAGATCCCCTGGAGAAGGAAATGGCAACCCACTCCACTATCTTGCCTGGAAAATCCCATGGAAAGAGAAGCCTGGCAGACTACATGGAGTTGCAAAGAGTTGGACATGACTGAGCGACTAACACATTCACATTCATATCCCAATTTAAAAAGTAGGATGCCAGGTATCTCATATTGAACTGCCATCTCTTTTGAGTGGTACTTTTCATGCAAACTTTGTATCCTTGAGCCCTGAGCTCTCTCCTTCCATTTCCTTGAACATGGCAGTGGGCACTTCAGTATTACAGCACCACAGACGCTTGTCTTCATCAGGTCAAGCTCAATAGAGCCTATCCTAACTGTAGCTTCAAAAATGAGCAAAAGACCTGACCTCACCAAAATGAATGAGCGGCATTTGTGAAACTCCAATGATGTATATGGAGGGTAATCAATCGCTCATGCCCCAAACAGAATTTGAGCCATTATCCTGACAAAAATGGATATGAGAGGTCAGTTGATATACTTGGAACGTGTGTCAACCATTAGTGCTTCCTGGCCCCATGCACTGGTAAAGTAAGCAGTTTTCTCCTAGTTCTCCCACTTGGATGCTGTCATAATCAGCTTGGGATACCACAACAAAATATCATAGATCAAGTGATTTAAACAACAAACATTTATTTCTCACAGTTTTGGAAGCTGGGGAATCCAAGACCAAGGTGTTGGCCAGTTTGGTTGCTGGTGAGAACTTTCTACCTGGCTTGCTGACTGGTCACTTTTCTCACTGGTTCTCATATGGCAGAGAGAAAGAATCTCTCTCCAGTCTCTTCTTATAAGGGCACTAATCTCATCTTGGTGGCTCAGATGGTAAAGCTCTGCCTGCAATGCGGGAGACCCAGGTTTGATCCCTGGGTCTGGAAGATCCTCTGGAGAAGGAAATGGCAACCCACTCCAGTATTCTTCCCTGGAAAATCCCACGGATGGAGCCTGGTAAGCTACAGTCCATGGGGTCGCAAAGAGTTGGACACGACTGAGTGACTTCACTTCTCCACTTCACCTCAATCTCATCTTGAGGTTCCACTCTTGTGACCTGAGTACGTTCCTAAGGCCACATCTCCTAATATCACATGGGGGGCATCATTATATGAATTTAGGGGGACACAAACATTCAGTTTGTAACAGACACTGCCTTTGCAATGCTAAGTAGTTGGAAATACCAGCTCTGCATTAACCAACAAAAGAAGAGTGTCATCTTCAAGGGATCTCTTAATTATTTGGAAATGTAGGGTGGGTTCTTAAAGACTGTGCTGGAAGTAGGGGGTTAGGAAGTCCTATAGCCTCTCATTAGCATATTAGGATAGCTTAATTTACCAGAGCAGCTAGTTGTTGATTAAGAGTTTTGAAATGTCTACTGGTGCTGAAGCCTGCACCCAAGGTTCTTCAAATCCCTCAGTGATGGGCGTGGCACGAGGGAGGGTGGGGCAGGCAGAGGGTAGGAGCAATCAGTTCTAGCTAGGAAGAGTATCTAAAACATTGTTCAGAATTGCCAGAGTTCAGTTCAGTTCAGTTCAGTTCAGTCGCTCAGTCCTGTCCAACTCTTTGCGACCCCATGGACTGCAGCACACCCAGCCTCCCTGTCCATCACCAACTCCTGAATTTTACTCAAACTCATGCCCATTGAGTCAGTGATGCCATCCAACCATCTCATCCTCTGTCGTCCCCTTCTCCTTCTGCCTTCAGTCTTTCCCAGGATCAGGGTCTTTTCAAATAAGTCACCTCTTTGCATCAAGTGGCCAAAGTATTGGAGTTTCAGCTTCAACACCAGTCCTTCCAATGAACACCCAGGACTGATCTTTTTTTGGATGGATTAGTTGGATCTCCTTACAGTCCAAGGGACTCTCAGGAGTCTTCTCCAACACCACAGTTCAAAAGCATCAATTCTTCGGCACTCAGCTTTCTTTACAGTGCAACTCTCACATCCATACACAACCACTGGAAAAACCAAGCCTTGACTAGACAGACATTTGTTGGCAAAGTAATGTCTCTGCTTTTTAATATGCTGTCTAGCTTGGTCATAGCTTTTCTTCCAAGGAGCAAGTGCCTTTTAATTTCATGACTGCAGTCACAATCTGAAGTGATTTTGGAGCCTAAAAAAATAAATTCTGACACTGTTTCCCCATCTATTTGCCACGAGGTGATGAGACCGGATGCCATGATCTTCATTTTCTGAACGTTGAGCTTTAAGCCAACTTTCTTTTACTTTCATCCAGAGGCTCTTTAGTTCTTCTTCACTTTCTGCCATAAGGGTGGTGTCATCTGCATATCTGAGGTTGTTGATATTTCTCCTAGCAATCTTGATTCCAGCTTGTGCTTCATTCAGCCCGGCATTTCCATGATGTACTCTGCATATAAGTTAAATAAGCATGGTAACAATATACAGCCTTGACGTACTCCTTTCCTTATTTGGAACCAGTGTGTTGTTCCATGTCCAGTTCTAACTGTTGCTTCCTGACCTGAATTCAGATTTCTCAAGAAGAAGGTCAGGTGGTCTGGTATTCCCATCTCTTTCAGAATTTTCCATAGTTTATTGTGATCCACACAGTCAAAGGCTTTGGCATAGTCAATAAAGCAGAAATAAATGTTTTCTGGAACTCTCTTGCTTTTTCCATGATCCAGTAGATGTTGGCAATTTGATCTATGGTTCCTCTGCCTTTTGTAAAACCAGCTTGGACATCTGGAAGTTCATGGTTCATGTATTGTTGAAGCCTGGATTGGAGAAGTTTGAGCATTACTTTACTAGCGTGTGAGANAACTCTGCATTCAAATGGGTATATCTTTCCTTTTCTCCTTTGCTTTTTGCTTCTCTTCTTTTCATAGCTATTTGTAAGGCCTCCTCAGACAGCCATTTTGCTTTTTTTGCATTTCTTTTTCTTGGGGATGGTCTTGCTCCGAGTCTCCTGTACAGTGTCAGGAACCTCTGTCTGTAGTTCATCAGGCACTCTGTCTATCAGATCTAGGCCCTTAAATCTATTTCTCACTTTCACTGTATAATTGTTAGGGATTTGATTTAAGTCATACCTGAATGGTCTAGTGGTTTTCCCTGCTTTCTTCAATTTAAGTCTGAATTTGGCAGTAAGGATAATAGGAGGCCTACAGACTTTTGGTTGGCTTTATTATTGTTTTAAAATCCTCTACAGACAATGTAGCCCCTTTTAGCTTGTACTCCATCTGATCAGCTCCCACCACTCTGCATTTGGTGCAATGGTGAAGGGATACGCTGAAAAAGTGAGGGGTGAGTGTGTGTGGGCAGGAGACACTGGTTAGAAGTCTTCAAATCCATGTTTATAAAAGCATCAAGATGGCACTTTAAAAAAAAGAAAGAAAGAAAGGGAGAGACAGCACTTTTTCTTCATTTGCCTGCAAAATGCACCTGGCCACCAGTAGCTTCTAGGCCTCCTCCAAAATCTTGAATGAGTAGATGTGACCTTCAAGCTCTTAAGGGCTTAAGCTGCTCTCTACAAAGGAAGGTTTTATTTTGTTTTTATTTTTATCTCTTAAAAAAAGTTATGCAGGGCTTCTTTTTAGCATCAAATGCTGAAATGAGTATGTCCTCAAACATGCATATTCTTAGGTTAGCGTAGATCTTTGGCCCAAAGCTAGCTATTGTCAGTTATTTCCTTTGTCTTTGCTTCTCTGTCATCTGGCAACAGGATCCTAGGATGACTTGTCTAATCAACTTCTGGTTAAAATTCTTGCAATACCACAGTATTAAAAACTGTGAAACTAATTCCCACTATCTGCAACCCACCCTGTTGTCTATTCTGAGAGATCTTTTGGGCCTCACAACCCTGTGAGGGAAATAGAACTGCTGTGTGTACCTCCCACAAGGAGCTCAACCCACCTCAGTGGCCCTAGGAAGATTGATCTGTGTTTATTCTAGAGGCAAAATCACCTTCCTTTGATCCTGAGCTCTGTTCTGTTGACTGTTTCATGAACACAGAAAGTGCGAGGCAGGAGTTTTCACAAAGACAAATAGCTCTAAAAGAGCACTCCAGAAGCTGGGGCACTGGTATATCGAGAGCTGGAGTGAGAGCTGGCTTGTCACATCGTTTCCCTTTTCTGGGAAAGACCACCAGAGTCAACATCTGCTTTACAGGAAGATTGTAATGGCTACCGGGAAACCATAGATAACGTATTTTTGTTCTGGAGACATCAGATATTCTTATCGCTTTGGTCACCGGTTGGGAGATAGTCATCGCAACAGAACCACCGAAGAGAATGACACAGGAACGCTCCACGGCGAAGCATGTGAGCCAACTGGTCCTGTGTTTGCTTCCCTTCATGGTGGCTGAGGAAGGGGCAGTTGTCTGAAGCTCACCACTACACTCAAAGAGGAAAACATGCCTAAGGTAGATTCTCCCACAAGTCAAATGTCACCTCTCTCTCTCTCTCTTTTCTTCTCTTACAGTAATCCGGTACAACAGTGATCTGGTACAGAAATATCACCCTTGCTTCTGGATTGATGGGCAGTATCTCTGCTGCTCTCAGACAGCCAAAAATGCTATGGGCTGCCAAATTTTGGAGAACAGAAATGGAAGTAAGAGATTTGATCAGTATAATCTCTCCCTCCTTTGACTCTATCCATCACTTTCTCAGGGTTCTATCAAACCCAAGTCTGTACATTTTGGCCAGTGTACAAAGGAGCCTGGGAGAGGGGATGGGTGGGAACCAAAATCCAGCTGATGCTCTGTTCTTTCTAGCTCGGAAAACTGGCACTGGCCTGTAGCCATCAAGACTTTTCATAACTTATGTAAAGGCACCAAATACAAGAGTAAAGTTCCTGACCAAACCTGTCCCTGGGCCCTTCCCAAATATGCACTCTGTAACTATTATCACTGGTTTCTTATGTTGCAGGCTTAAAACCTGGGAGTTCTCACCGCAAGACAAAAAAGCCTCTTCCTCCCACACCTGAGGAGGACCAGGTATACAGGGAATTGGGTGCTGCTTCAATGGAAACTTACAGTCACACCCAGAAAATAGGCCAGAGTCTTAAAATTCTCCCTGGGAAATGGCACTGTAAACTGGTATTCTTGTTGAGATAGGGGATTTGGCCTTCTAAGTAGGACTTCCTCTTTGGTGGGGAGACAGAGGCGTATTAGGAAGCTCTTGGCAACCATTTAATCCAATCACTTGTTTAGAACAAAACAAAGCCTGATTTTTTTTTTAATGAAAAATATTTTCAAACATAAAATTAAAAAATTTTAACAGTGAATGCTCGTATACCCAATGTCTTGATTTTACTACTAATATATTACTTTAAAACTTGATTTTGGCAGTTACTTTGGAGGTCTAGAAAGGCTTTTCTCACATATTGTAGGTAAGCAAGGCAGGAATTCTTATTATGTTCATTTTACAAACAAAGAAAAGAAGATTCAGAGCCACGTAGTGGGTCCATGTACTAGTTTAGTGCTGAGTTTTCCAGATGGTGGCTGTACATGGTTTTTGCCCAAGAAGCTTTATGAACACTGATGCCTGGGTCCAACCCTCAGAGACTTTGACATAATTGGTCTTTGAAACTGCTTGGGTGTTGGGATTGTTAACTGCCCACAAGATGGTTCTGATGCGCATTCCATGCTGAGAGACCCTGCAGGGGTGCTTAAAAAATGGTTGTTGAGTGAATGTTGAATAAACCTTTTCTTTTGCCTAATTTGGGTTACAATGATTGGGGAACAATAGGAGAGTGCCTGATATTTAGCCCATCTCCCCAACTTTTCTTTTCCTAACAACACAGATCTTAAAAAAGCCACTGCCCCCTGAGCCAACAGCAGCACCTGTCTCGACAAGTGAGCTGAAAAAAGTTGTAGCCCTTTATGACTACATGCCGATGAATGCAAATGATCTTCAGCTGCATAAGGGCAACGAGTATTTCATCCTGGAGGAGAGCAACTTACCCTGGTGGCGTGCCCGGGATAAAAATGGGTGAGTTCATGTCCGCTCTCCCTGAGCCTTGTATCCATCTACTTTGTGCTTAGTCACTCAGTCATGTCTGACTCTTTGTGACCCCATGGACTGTAGCCCACCAGGCTCCTCTGTCCATGGGGATTCTCCAGCCAAGAATACTGAAGTGGGGTGCCCTCCTCCAGGGGATCTTCCCAACCCAGAGGTTGAACCCAGGTCTCCCAGACTGTGGGCAGATTCTTGACCATCTGAGCCACCAGAGAAGCCCAAGAACACTGGAGTGGGTAGCCTATCCCTTCTCCAGGGGATCTTCCTGACCCAAGAATCGAACCAGGGGCTCCTGCATTGCAGGTGGATTCTTTACCAGCTGAGCTGCCAGGGAATCCCTCCCACCTACTCTGCTGCTGCTGCTAAGTCACTTCAGTCATGCGACCCCATAGACGGCAGCCCAGCAGGCTCCCCCATCCCTGGGATTCTCCAGGCAAGAACACTGGAGTGGGCTGCCATTTCCTTCTCCAGTGCATGAAAGTGAAAAGTGGAAGTGAAGTCGTTCAGTCGTGTCCGAGTCCTAGGGACCCCATGGACAGCAGCCTACCAGGCTCCTCTGTCCATGGGATTTTCCAGGCAAGAGCACTGGAGTGGGGTGCCATTGCCTTCTCCACCCACATGCAAAATCTACACACATGCAAAATCTACACACATGCAAAATCCTGCATCATAACTCCCCTACTCAGTATCCTGATCAGAAATTGTTCTTCCTGCATCAAAGGGAGTATGCTCTCCCTCCAAGTACTTCCCAGAGCGCAGCTCTGCACGTGGCCCCCTCCCTGAGCCCACCTGTTGTGGAGCATATGTAATCAATGCTGCAAGGGCAGAAGCTACCCACTTCATGGGCCTAGCTGTGCATTGGCAACATGAGCCTCTTTGAGGGCAGGACATTTTATATACCACCATCTGAGACTGGTTCTGAGCCCGAGGATACAAGGTAACCAGATCTGTCACCCAGCTCCGGGAGTGTTGGATGATCAACCCTGTTGTTTTCTCTACAGGCAGGAAGGCTACATCCCTAGTAACTATGTAACTGAAGCAGAGGACTCCATAGAAATGTATGAGTGAGTATGCTTATGTTCCCAGCACAGAATCTTCACAATACAGTATAAACCTTTTTCATACTTTCAACAAAATTTTGATATCAAGATACTTATTAAAATCAGTGTCACCTGGGTCAAATGATGCCACCAGTTCAAGTGATAGTGCCTACATCTTACCCTTATCCCAAACACCCTGTTGATGGGAGCTGGAGAGGTCGCCATACCCCCTCCTCTCCAAATGGGAATAACTACACTCAACGAAAAACATAGCCTGATAGGAAACATTTGAAAGGGTGAAAAATGGCAAACTGTTCTGGTTGTCCATTCTCCTGAATCACGGAAGTGGGTTGTCCTTGAAGGCCCTGACTCTCATCTGTTTCCTGCAACCTTCTTCCACTTGCTCTCCATTTCCACAATTCTTCAGCAACAAGCAGGCTTCGGGAAAGGGATATAGTGTGCTATGCATATGATAGGCATTCAGTAAATAGCAGTGGAGTGAACTGACTGACTCAATGGCATGGATGAGCCACAGACAACACTCTAACGAGCCACTCAGGCCACGGCCTAGAAGCCAGCCAAGCACTCTCCCTTTCCAGGTGGTATTCCAAACACATGACTCGGAGTCAAGCTGAGCAACTGTTGAAGCAAGAGGTAAGTGTGTGACCACAAGTAAATGGCAGTCTCTTTGCAGTACAAGCAAGTATCCCGAATTGAGGGCTTGCTGCTGTCTGCCACCTCCAGGCAAGGCAGTGTCAAGGCTCTCGTTTTATGGGGTCCCAATTATACTTTGCAGTGTCAAAAGCAATGAGGCTGCAGGTCAAATGTGGAACTTGGCAGTGAAATCGGGCTTCTGTTTTGTCTTGGGTTTGGGCAGTTGGGATGCTGGTAGCACTGCCATTTCCTCCTGATGGTCAGCTCCTTTCCCCATCTTTTCAGGGTAAAGAAGGAGGCTTCATTGTCAGAGACTCCAGCAAAGCTGGAAAATATACCGTGTCTGTGTTTGCCAAATCTACAGGGTGAGTGTTACTGTTTTAAGGCCCTGGGGACAAAGAACACGGGCACCCATCCAACAGTTCCTTAATGAAGCACTTCTCCCACTTCCTCTGTTGCTTAAACTCAAAACTCACCTCACTTCACTTCTTGGGTCCTTTGGGCCCTTGTTCCCGAGTTGCTGACTCAGCGTCCACTTCTTCAGGGAACCTCAAGGGGTGATACGCCATTATGTCGTGTGTTCCACACCTCAGAGCCAGTATTACCTGGCTGAGAAGCACCTTTTCAGCACTATCCCTGAGCTCATTAACTACCATCAGCATAACTCTGCTGGTAAGTACCAGGGAAACCAGAGAAGAAGGGTGTGACAAGTACCAAGAGAAGGAATTTAGGACAAGGTGGTTAGGTGAAACATTAAGCCTCATAGGGTAGTGACAATTAGCTGTGAAAATGAACCCCTGTGATGCTTCATTGAAGTCAAGTGAAGAGGTGGTCAAAGGCAGACCTTACACCCAGTAAGGACTGACTTCTTATTTGATGATTGATGCTCAGTGCTAAGGAAGGACATAGAAGAGACTGGTAATTAATCAATCAGCAATATTCATTGAACTCCTAGTGTCTACTCCATAATTTTCTTGTTACTAGAGAACACACAAAGACTATTCCTTTAGGTCCTTGCCCTTAAAGAACATACAGGTTCAAAAACATCAGAAGAGAATTTCTAAGCAGTGTAGACATTCTAAAAACTGGGAGATTGGGGAGAACATGAATACATGGGAAAAGCTTCATCAAGAAGGCTTGCAGCTGTCCACCATGTCCAGGCAAGGCAGTATCAAGGCTGTCATTTTATGGGGTTCCAATTACACTTTTCAGTATCAAAAGGAGAAGGAGGATGTGAGTTAAGCCTGGACTGGGAGGTGGGGATATATTTAGCTGGGGAGCATACTTCAGTTAGCATTTTCTTTTTTTCTGTCCCTGAAAAACATTTATAAGAGGAGAAACTTCCAGAAAAATTCAGGTTCATGGCAATCTTTTGGGATTCAAAATGTACTAGAAAGATGAATACTGGAAGTGTGAGGCATTAAGTGTGCAAGGCATCTCACTCCCTGCTCTGCACCAGCAGCATGACCCTCTCTGTATGTTTTAGGACTCATATCTAGGCTCAAATATCCAGTGTCTCAACAAAACAAGAATGCGCCTTCCACTGCAGGCCTGGGATATGGTAAGTGCTTATTTCTCTAGGGCAGGGTGGACCAGCCAGTTGCAAGCAATACTACATCTGGCAGACCCAACCAGACCTTGCCTCTCAATCATTCTCACAGTGCACTGTTCCATCCCAGCTGCCACAAGGAATGTTAACACATTATTGACCTGAGACCTATAAATGCCGGAGGGGTTAGTTTTTGCAAAAATCCCCTAGTCAATAATGTGTTAAGACAGAGCCCAATCAAAGTTACCTAATGAGTTTTATCCCTCTGGGGGCTCCTACTGGGACTGCAAAAACATAGATTCATAAAGGTTTGGTCTTTTTTCAATTGTGGGGAAAATATCGTAAAGGGATTTTTTAAAGATGTTGTCTAGTTGATCTTGCTCTATGCCTGACTTGTACTGAAAATTCCCAGATTCCTCCAATCAGTAATCCCCTGTCCCTGAGATTTACCTGAGCAAAAATGAATTAGTACCCCTGAGAATTTCCCTTTTACTGCTTGTCTATTTCTACCCCAGTAGGGATTCTAGTCTATTGTAGAAATTATACATACATGACTCATTGTTATTATAGGATCATGGGAAATCGATCCAAAGGACTTGACCTTCTTGAAGGAGCTGGGGACTGGACAATTTGGAGTAGTGAAGTATGGGAAGTGGAGGGGCCAGTATGATGTAGCCATCAAGATGATCAAAGAAGGCTCCATGTCTGAGGATGAGTTCATTGAAGAAGCCAAAGTCATGATGTGAGTTACAGTCCAAACTCAACTCTCCATCCAGTCTAGGAATTACAAGGATGGTTCCCACTGTGGTTTAAGGTGATTCATAACAAGGGAGATTTGGGACCTGGGCCTGAGGTCAACCTTTGATTGGTGTGAGTCCTAACTGCGAAGGTACTCATTTCTCTTTGATACTGATGGAGAATAGTATTGCTCATGGGCGGGTATCATCTTGATAGTATTTGAGGGTAAATGTAGAAGGAAGACATTCTAATGTACCCTTAGTGTTCACTCAGCCCTGGACTTGTTTCCTGTTCTATTGATGGCTCCAAATCCTGGTTCACCCTCACATGTTAGGCACTTAAAACATTATTATGATCTCTCATTTGACACTCTACTCCAAGGCCAACTCCTTTCCTCCTCAGTTCCTTTCTGAATGATATTCAGAGTCAGAAAGGGAAGACTGGTTCATTGCCTCTCCTGTAGGAATCTTTCCCATGAGAAGCTGGTGCAGTTGTATGGCGTCTGCACGAAACAGCGCCCCATCTTCATCATCACTGAGTACATGGCCAATGGCTGCCTCCTGAACTACCTGAGGGAGATGCGCCACCGCTTCCAGACTCAGCAGCTGCTGGAGATGTGCAGGGATGTCTGTGAAGCCATGGAATACCTAGAGTCTAAGCAGTTCCTCCACCGAGACCTGGTAGGATCTCAGAAGGATTGGTCTGGGCCCAAGGGCTGAGGGGGTGGAAGTAGCACAGGAAGACGTATCATCCATGGCTGAGGAAGGTGGCTGGAGCCGTGATTTCAATTTTATCTAGAAAATACTAAAAGTTTCGTGAGCCTCTGCCCCAGTGGTCAGCCGGTCAAGGAACTCCAGCCTCAACACCATAAGTTCCGCCACAATGGGAGCTGGAATGCTCACTCCCAGCCCCTCCTACTATGATGAGGAAATGGTGGAGTCCTCCAGGGGCAGAAGGGCAGCCCTCATCCTGATGGAACTTCTTTTTAGCACAGAACCATCATTCCGGTTATAGCAGAATCACAAACTGGGTATCTGTTGGTGCATTTTTAAATGTTATATTAATATGTTAGTTAGCAAACACTTAAAAACATTTCACATTAAAGAACTGAATTTACAGCTTCTCATGAAAATTGACATCATCTTGTATCACCAGACCCATATTCTCATAGGTCATGTTAATTGTCAGCCTATAAAATATGGGCCTGGTATTACAGGATGGTCTAGCTGATCACAGGAAAGTGGCTGGCCTCCCTTAGACCAGACACTTTCCTGACATTTCCACCTACCCACTTCACTCTATCACTTCCCCTGCCTGGCCTCGCAGGGCATGTTTATTTCAGCCATGCCAAGGCGGAAATAGCCTGTTGGTAGAAAAGCAGAAAACAAGACACACTTGCCTTCTGTTCTCCCTTAATTCTCTCGACATTTCAATGCACGAAGGGTTGTCATGGAATTATCAATGTGAGTGAAATCGTGCTGCAAGTCCTTAGTGCTTTACTTATGACTTTACTTATTATGGGGGTTGCTCTATATGTGATGGAAAGTATATCAAAATTCCTCAGTGGCATCAGCTGACTCCCGTTAGGTGGGAAGGTGTCTCTAGATAAAGGAGATGAGGCTTCCCTCCACTGGTGGACAGAAGCTTTGTGCCCTTAACCTGTGCATGAAGGACAGAGTCTCACTGGTATCTGTTGCACTACAGGCAGCTCGAAACTGTTTGGTTAACGATCAAGGAGTTGTGAAAGTATCTGACTTTGGTCTGTCCAGGTGAGTGCAGTCTTTTTCACCTTTCCCTTTAAAAGTAAAACTGGCACAGTACAAACGTGAGGTGACACTGTAACTTTTAATGTTCTCCCTTTCCCCCTATAATTCTAGTTTTTTCCACCATCTTTCTATACCTTTTCTTTCTCTGAATGGTTTAAGTCACTTTTCATCCTTCTGTTTTATTGTTAAAATCCTCTCTTCTCCTTTCTCCTTTCTCTTTTTTTTAAAAGCTAATTTCCCCAATATTCTGTCTTGTTCTGTTAATTCTGTTGACTTTACTCTGTCTCCTTTCCTAATGAGCCTAATTGCCATTATTGACTGCAGAATTGAAGGAAGGGAAGGATGGGAAAAGAGAAAAGAGGGAAGGGAATACCTATTAGACCTTATTCCACCTCATCCTTGCTGTATCTATACTGTCAATCAGGAAAGCTAAGTCAGATATGAAAACAGGAATATGTTAGTAATGGCATTTGTAAAAGACACTGGTTTGCCTGCAGTATTTGTGCAACTCTTATGGCTCTGCCAAGAAAATTTAAGCAAATATCAAACTCTCCAAATTGTAACAGCAACAAGTCCTGAATTCTTTGCAGGTATGTTCTAGATGATGAATATACAAGCTCAGTAGGCTCCAAATTTCCTGTCCGGTGGTCTCCACCAGAAGTTCTTATGTACAGCAAGTTCAGCAGCAAATCTGACATTTGGGCTTTTGGTGAGTGGATACAATTACATGGATTATACAGCTCAAGAGAAAAGGAATGCTGTTGGGAAATTCACACTCTGCAACCTGCACAGAGAGACCGTTATTTGTTTTGCTTTCATTCATCTAATCCTTAGGGAATCGGGCACCACAGGGGTTTCTGGGGATTAAAAACAGTAAAGTAGACATGATTCCTGCCTTCTTAGAACTTAGAATCTATTGAGGGAAACAAACAAACCATTCAGTATTCCACAGCTTCTGAATACTAATTATGTACCAGGGACTCTGCCAGACCCTATAACCACAAACACAAATAAGATGCTGTCTCTCTCCTAGAGGAACTAATGGTCCACGGCAATCCTGATTACCTCCAGCATACTCAGTACTATAGCAGAAGTTTGAACAAAATTTAAAAAGCCCAGGGGTGGGGTGGGCAGTAGAATGAGCTGAACATAATGTTTGAAGTTGATCTAGGAACACTAGGATCCCTCCTACCCAGAAAAAACACATTTTGTTTTTTCATTGTCTAGGGGTGCTGATGTGGGAAATTTACTCTCTGGGGAAGATGCCATATGAAAGATTTACTAACAGTGAAACAGCTGAACACATTGCCCAAGGCCTACGTCTCTACAGGCCTCATCTTGCTTCGGAGAGGGTATATGCCATCATGTACAGCTGCTGGCATGAGGTAAGTGTTTTAGTGGGACCTCTTAAACTATTTCCTTGAACGTACTTTCCCATGTAGCTGACCAAGCACCCACACCCTACTCTTCCTCGCCATATAGCAACTGAGCACAGACAGATAGCTGTACACATTCTCAAACCCCAGCCTACATCCCAATCCTTTCATGACCAGAAGTTTTTCCAGGCCCACTCCAATTATCACTAGAGGATCATTCAGTTCAGTTCAGTTCAGTTCAGTCGCTCAGTCGTGTCTGACTCTTTGCGACCCCATGAATCGCAGCATGCCAGGCCTCCCTGTCCATCACCAACTCCTGGAGTTCACTCAGAGCCACGTCCATCAAGTCAGTGATGCCATCCAAGACATCTCATCCTCTGTCATCCCCTTCTCCTCCTGCCCCCAGTCCCTCCCAACATCAGAGTCTTTTCCAATGAGTCAACTCCGCATGAGGTGGCCAAAGTACTGGAGTTTCAGCTTTAGCATCAGTCCTTCCAATGAACACCCAGGACTGATGTCCTTTAGAATGGACTGGTTGGATCTCCTTGCAGTCCCAGGGACTCTCAAGAGTCTTCTCCAACACCACAGTTCAAAAGCATCAATTCTTTGGCGCTCAGCCTTTTTCACAGTCCAACTCTCACATCCATACATGACCACTGGAAAAACCATAGCCTTGACTAGACGGACCTTTGTTGACAAAGTAATGTCTCTGCTTTTCAATATGCTATCTCGGTTGGTCATAACTTTCCTTCCAAGGAGCAAGGGTCTTTTAATTTCATGCCTGCAATTACCATCTGCAGTGATTTTGGAGCCCCAAAAAATAAAGTCTGACACTGTTTCCACTGTTTCCCCATCTATTTCCCATGAAGTGATGGGACCAGATGCCATAATCTTAGTTTTCTGAATGTTGAGCTTTAAGCCAACTTTTTCACTCTCCTCTTTCACTTTCATCAAGAAGCTTTTTAGTTCCTCTTCACTTTCTGCCATAGGGTGGTGTTACTCCAATACCATCTTTGCTCTAGGGAGAGGGGTGTCATGGGGCCATGTCACCTAGCATAAGTAGGCAACCAGAGGCACCCCGACAAGTGTATGGACATTAAAAAAGAAAACTAATTAAAATTTGTGTTCATTCCTTTGGGAGTCATTGGCCCTTTCTTCTACTTTACTAACTGCACACTTTCTCTGGCTATGGTCCTAAATGAGATTTTTAAAAATGCTAACACCTGAAAGGGAACTAAAATAGGTAGTTCTCGTGGTTTTGTTTTTTTTTTTTTTAATACAGTGCATTATGGGATATGTGGGTAGATGTGGTATTTTGAAAATAAAGAGCCTGTCCCACTATTATTAAAATGCTTTGCTGCTCTCACCTTGGGTTCTTCAGGGGCGCCTACTCTATTTTCAATAGATCCTTGGCAACCTTAATTTGGCAAACTAAATCCCTAGTAGGAAATGAGTGCTCAGCTCTTAGTTCTGCCCCTTTAGCAACAGGGAAAGCTGAGTGTCCAGCAAGCACGTATGTGAATCTGGAGCCATCCCTGTGGGGTGAAAAGTAGGCATTTGGATCAGAGCATGGCTCTTTTCCCTTTGACAAATGACTGAGGTCACAAAGAAAGTGTGGAGAAAGGGAGAACCCTAAAAGCCATTTCCCTTCTCTCTCCTGTGCTGGGCAGGATTGAGGGTAATTGACTCTGCTGCTCCCTCCCAACTAGCACACCCTCACTCTGCTAGTTAAGTATTTCAGATAGGCACTTTCTCCACAGCCTGTTAACGTAGTCATGAAACTGGAATCACATCAGAATCTCTGTGGCACTCTTAAAACTACAGATGACTGGGCCTTACCTCCAGAGATTCTGACTAGCTGTGTCTAGAGGGGGCCTCGGGTATGTCTTTTTAAACTTCCCAGGGAATTCTGATACTCAGTTAGGTCTGAGAATCACAGATTCAAAGGAACAAGAAGTTGATGACTTTTGGGTTCTGATGGACTGAGACTTTTCTTGCACAAATATATCTTGAATCACTAAATACCTCAGAGGCTTATGGACCATGGCTGCCACAAGAGGCCTTAGTCCGAAGGCCAGATGGTTGTAATAAGAGGTCCCAGGTGCTTAGGATGCCTGCCCAGTGAAGCAGCTCCTGCTCCTGACATGTTCATTCCTTTGTTAACTTTGGCTTTAGGATGGTAGAAACAAGTGGTTGAAACCAAACAAAAATTATCACAGCTTATAGGATTTCAGTTAAGTCAACCACTTAAATCTGTTAAGAATGCGTTGGTGTAATGAATTTGGCTTTAGTTTCAATCAGTGTTTGTGAGAATAATTTTCAAAATTTCCTCACCACATTAATAACCCGATTTACTAAAGATTTTATTTCTCCTCTCTCTCTCTCTTTTTTTTTTGGGGGGGGGGGTAATCCACAGGGTATGCTATTGGGCATATAGTATAAACTTCATAAACATTTGCTGTTTACTCATTGTGTTTCCCTTGAATTCTGGACTGTAGCCCACTATAACACTTCATTTTTTTCTTTGGTTTTAGAAAGCAGATGAACGTCCCACTTTCAAAATTCTTCTGAGCAACATTCTAGATGTCATGGATGAAGAGTTCTGAGCTCACCAATAAGCTTCTTGGTTATACTCCTCTCCTCTACAATCTCAATTTCACTTTCTCTGAGGAAATCCCAGGCCCTTCGTGCCCTTGCTGAATACACAAAGGCCCCTCTCCACATATAGGAATGCCTTTCTGTCTCTTCCGTGGGATACTATTAATACCTTCTGAGCAAAGGCCAAGGAATTTTTGTGCCTGGTATTTTCCCCCAGAGAGGAAATTTCCCAAAAGTATTAAAACAGACTGAATGTGGGATTGAATCATTTGGAGGGAGGGAGGGATGTAAATAGCCTCACAATGGGGGCCCGACAGCTCTTTGGGTAGCCAATAGAGCTAGGGGGGAGGGCGGTAGAACTTGGCAGGAATAAAATGGTGCCATAAAAATGGAAGGGGAGGGTGTTTTGATAAAATAAAATTACTGGAAAGCATGAAGGTTTCTTGCTATTTCGATTAATCATGCAGCCTCCCTGAAGCGCCCTATCTCAGTGTTCCAGGAAAGTGCTGTCTGGGTTGGTTTGTCACATTTCTACTTTCAGAACTCCACGGGATTCTCCACATTTATTTCCTCTGTTAGTCGCTCAGTTGTATCTGATTCGTTGCGATAGGAGGGACTGTAGCCCCAGGCTCCTCTGCCCCTGGAATTCTTCAGGCAAGAATACTGGAGTGGGTTGCCATTTCCTTCTCCAGGGGATCTTATCCACCCAGGGATGGAACCCAGGTCTCCTGCATTGCAGGCACATTCTTTACCATCTGAGCCATCAGCGAAGCCCCTTTAGGCCCTCTGGCTCTTGGTAGATTCTGCTTCTGAATCAGGTGGTGGTGGTGGTGGTGGTTTTGTTGCTAAGTCGTGTTCAACTCTTGCGACCCCACGGACTGTCGCCCGCCAGGCTCCTCAGTCCATGAAATTTTCCAGGCAAGAATACTGGAGTGGGTTGCCATTTCCTACTCCAGGGGATCTTCCTGACCCAGGGATCGAACCCGCGTCTCCTGCCTTGTAGATGGACCGTTGTATTGCAGGGTGATGCTTTACCGCTGAGCCCCCAGGAAAGCATCTGAATCACAGACAGCGATCACAAACCAGAGCTCACACCCTGGCGTGCGGTAGGCATTAGATATCATCGGAATAAATCTGACAGGTGAAGACAAAATCTGCCAGCGCCACTTTTTGCTACATCAGGCGGGGTAAATTCCACTAAAGAACTAGAGCCAGGGGTCCAGGACAGCAAAGCTACGGGCCCAGCAGTCCCTGCCGAGCACCAGCGCGGCAGCGGGGAAAGCGTGGGTCAATTTGAAACCCGACTGGGGCGGGGCTGTTGGGCCGGTCGGGAACGGGCCACATGGTCCGAAGTAACTTCCTTTTTTTAACCTTCTTTCTTTTCTTTTGAAATAACGTCTCGACAGCGCCACGGAGCTGGGCGGACAGTTCTGAGACCTCCGGTCGCAGACACGGCGCCGCCGCAGGGTCGCGTACGGGGCGGAGCGAGGCGCGTGGACAGCTGGAAGGAGAGCCCAGAAGCCGAGCTGGGGCGCGGGCGGGGGCGGGCCCCCGCACAGGGCCCCGCGCCCGCGCAGTGCGCTCGCGGGGCGGTCCCAGAGGCAGCGGGTTGTGGTTCCGGTTCCGCCGCGGAGACACGTGAAGGTCGGTGAGTTGGTGTGGAGTTCGTCTCCGCACGCGTGACCGCGCTGGGATGGATTCCTCCTCGTCTTCCTCCGCGGCCGGTTTGGGCTCGGTAGACCCGCAGCTGCAGCATTTCATTGAGGTGGAGACTCAGAAGCAGCGCTTCCAGCAGCTGGTGCACCAGATGACGGAACTTTGTTGGGTGAGGAGCCTGGGGCTGGGACCTGGCCACGGTACCTACTTGCCTGTCCTTGCCTCGCGCAACTCACCCCGACGTCTAGAATTCGGGGAAGGGACAGGACCCGGCAGAACCCCTTGGTTTCCTTAGGTTCCTCGGGCCAAGCCGGGAGGGGAAAAGGGTGACTCCGCTTCTCAGGGTGGGTGTCGCTCCGGACCTCGGCTTTGTTAGTGCAGAGGATTGGGTATTGTAGAAGACTTATGCTGTTGTCTCAAGCAGAACTTCAGGCATTCAAGGTTGAAGCTACCAATGCTGGTCACCAGGACTGATGAGCGCCCCCACTATTGGTATTTAATGTTTGCTATCCTGAGTCCCAGAGAATCAGTGACTCTCCCGTCCCTGCACTCCTCAGAGTTTGCCTTGATTACTTAGTTGCTCTAACCGTCCCTGCTGAGGAGTGGCTCTAAGCCACGAACCAAAAAAGTGGAGTAATGTCTAGCAACATACACACTTTTTTGCCTTCTTGTTGGATTGTTGTGTAATACCAAGCCGTTTCAGGTCTGAAGGTTGAGGAACTGTGTATGCCCTGTTAGGGGACTTTGGCAAAAGGGTAGAAGGCATTTATTTGCAGCTTGGAATCAAAGTGTTCTCTGGCTGCCAAGGACAGCATAACTACTCTGCCTTGACATACAAAATTCACAGAATTCAGAAGCCAAGGATAAATTTCCTTGGAAGTGGAAAGACTGAGGCTTGTATACACAACAGAATAATGAACGAAATTCATCTGAATTATAAACTTATGGTATCGCTGGACTCTGACCCTCAACAAATGATTGCTTAGCTCCCATCTGCCTTGAACTAGAGCGGTTTGATTCTTTTAAATATCTGGTTCATTACATTTGGAATCTGAAAGCAGTGGGCACTTTAGGAAAATTCATACAATTTTCCATTTATCTTGAGAGAGAGGATTCAAGAGCCTCTGGCTTAAGTAGATATTATAGAATCTCCAGTCATAAATACTTCTTTTCCCCTTTGGTAGCTTTTATGGTGTCTTGCTTCAATGATCTATGCTTTCACCCGTTTATCCTGCAGTTAGTTTAAAGGCACTTAATGCAAGCAGCATTGTAGAGTTGTAACCAGATTCAGCAAAGGGGTAACTTCCCTAGTGTTTTCCTTGCATTTTGTCATTTGTCTTGCTCTGTAATGTCTCAGCACCATCATTTTCTGACTTACTATCTCTGTGCCACAGCTTCCCTCTTTGTAAAATGAAGATTAATAATAAACAGAATCTGTTCCAAAGGGTTGCTGTGAGAATTTAAGGCTGTGGAAAATTGCCACACAGTAAACTGCTGAATGTGAACTGGGATTAACATATCAGATACTGTTTTTAGGTGAAGTTTTTCCTCTAAGCAACAAGAAGCTCCACCTCCTTTTTTTTGCCAAGTTCCCTTTGTGATTCTGTATCTTGTCCTGAGCAGGAAAAGTGCATGGACAAGCCTGGGCCAAAGTTGGACAGTCGGGCTGAGGCCTGTTTTGTGAACTGCGTTGAGCGCTTCATTGACACAAGCCAATTCATCTTGAATCGACTGGAACAGACGCAGAAATCCAAGCCAGTCTTCTCAGAAAGCCTTTCTGACTGACCTCAGCATTACCTCTTTGGAAAAGGAAGGTAGTTCAAGAGATGAAGAGCAGTTGATGGGATAGTTGAAGAAAAGGCTATGGGGGAATTGGCCCCCACCTTTGTCACTCTTGGGACATCCTGTCATCTGAGAATGAGCAAAGACCAATTTTGGATGTGGGGGATTTGAGGGTCAGATGTATTTGGGGTTGTGTTTTTTTAATGCTAATCTTGTGAAACAATTGACAGATGAATGAAAAACTCTACTGGATGCATATTACTGTTTGTGGGATGATGCTTTTCTTGTAGTCCCATTAACTGCTTCCTATAATTTTAATAGTGGAATTGCTCTATAATTTGATACTGGGACCAGATAGGTAATAATCTGTCATTTGTGTGGATTCATTTCAGATTTTGGGGGAGATCAGTATACATCTTTGTGTCTTTCAGAAATGGCAGCAGTAGGGGAAGAGTAATTTGGTACTCACCTGTAGGCCTCCTTATCTAGTGTTTAATTATCAGTGCTGGAAAAAAATATATTTCAGCTTTCTAGATTCTCTGCCTCCCTTATACCATGATTCACTTAAATATCTATATGACATAGATCTCGAGCTAGTACAGGTTGCCTGAGAGTCTAGAGGCCTTTAGTTAAAGGAATCTAGCCAGTGAACGTCATTTTCATACTAAACTGCCACAAGGAAGAAGTTAACTTACCCTGTGTATCAGGGTTCAAAAAGATTTAACGATGTGCCTCAATGAAAAAATTTAAGATTTGGGCCAGTCAGAAACTAACAGCAGTATCAGGTCGAGGTGCATGCCTAATGTAAATCAGTGTAGTTTCCATTTACTGCGTCTTTTAATGACTGAAATAAAAGCTACAAGATTCAAGTCTGTGACTGAGAAGGCTTTCTATTCTGATTATCACCTGCACCTTGGAGAGATTTGGTTCCAAGTGGGCTGGTTCCAAGGCTGAAATGTAGTCAGCCTGGGTACCTGTTCTGTGCAAGTTATGGCACGGTATTACAGCGACCCCTGACCTTTCTGAGAGAAAAGAGGACTTTGAAATGAGATGGAGGAGAAGGAGTTCAGTACTGACGGTCAGTTCCCTGAGTGTAGTGGAAGAGATTCTCGAGACTGGATCCCATTCCTCTTCACATCCTAGTGGAATGGAGTGTAGACCTAAATTGGAACTCTTGTTGCGAGCCTCTAGTGCCAATCCATGAAGACTGGGAAATACACATTTCTAGAAGCCTCTAGTCCCTGCTTAACTTCCCACCATATAGGCACTACAAGGAAAGTTTGAAAACTCTAGAAAACACAATAAAATAAACATTTAAGTACTTACTCTGCCACACACCGTTTTGGGGACGTCAGCAGTGCTCAGAAATAGTCCCTGCCTTCATGTAGTTCTGTTTTAGTGAGGGGAGAGACAGGCCACAAACACATGCATGTGTCAACATAAGGAGTGCCCTGCAGAAGAAGCAGAGTAAGGGTGTCAAGGAATGTTTGTGGGGCATTGTTATTTTGGCTAAAGATGGTAGGAGAAGGCCTCCTGGGGGAGGTGACCTTTCAGCAGAGACCTGAAAGAACTAAGTAACCAAGCCATGTAGGTATCTGAGAGAAGAACATTTCAGGTAAGGGTGATGCCAAGTCCAAAGGCCCTAAGGAGGGAACACCAGTGTAGTAGAAGAATCTGAAAGTCAGTGTGGCTGAAGGTAAAGTGAGTGAGAAAGATAGTAAGAAATCCATCAGAGACTGAAGATGGAGCCTGGGGACGTGCACTGATCTTTTTGTTGTTGTTGTTCAGTCGCTAAGTTGTGATTCTGTGTAACCCCATGGACTGCAGCATGCCAGGCCTCCCTATCCCTCACTGTCTCCTGGAATTTGCCCAAGTTCATGTCCGTGTCCCACTGGAAGAAGGAATGGCAAGCCACTCCAGTATTCTTGCCTGAAGAATTCCATGGACAGAGGAGCCTGGTGGGCTGCAGTCCATGGGTCAAAAGAGTTGGACACGACTGAACAACTACCTTACACAAGTATTTTTTTTCCTGTATCATTTCTTATTCTTCATTACCTTTGGATACAAACCGATTTGTCTGTTCTTACAAAGTAGTATTGCTTGCTCAGCTAACATACATGGTAAGAAAGTGGGTCTGTCAGATTCGGGCAGTACACTTGAGCACCAAGTATATGTTCGCTGCTGCTAGACACAAGGGGAAAGAAAAAGTAGACCCTTTGCCCACATCCTCTTGGAGGTTAAGTCCCAGAGCAACAATTTGAGCTCTCGTTTGTCAGTCTCAGAAATTTATTTCAAAACCTTGATAGAAAGGGTACTGTCAGCCCTAATGACATTGAGAGTCCTCATTTCAAATATTGAGGGTAGAAAATTCAAACCTCAACTGTAAAACAAGAGGACTGGATTAGTAGAGTTTTCCTGAAAGGAAAAGGAATCTAAGATATAAAATAGTGATAGTGAAGTCGCTCAGTCGTGTCCGACTCTTTGCGACCCCGTGGACTGTAACCCACCAAGCTCCTCTGTCCATGGGATTCTCCAGGCAAGAATACTGGAGTGGGTTGCCATTTCCTTCTCTATAAAATAGAAACACAAAGCTGCTCTGGTGGTTGGGCTATCTGGAGGCCTTGTCTCCTCCCTCTCCCTGTGCAGCAGCTCCCCCTGGTGACTAAGACACAGTCTCTATGGTCTGCCCAAGTATACTGTGGACCTCTAGGGTTTACCCAAGCATACTGTGAAAACTGGAACCATACTAACCCCAAGGCCCTTGCACATGAATGAGCATCAGGGATAACTGATATACGGAAATGAAGCAAGAACTTGGTATTTATGCCAACAAATCACGAGGAGTGTGAATTTAAAAAAAATTCAGTAAACCCCATGTAAAATAGCCTTTACATGGAAAGCAGTCAATGGCCCTTTTTAAACCAATTTTCCCTTAGTACAAAATTCTGGCCTAGGGAGATTTTAATTCAGTCCTCCCAGTAGGGCTTCTTTTAAGATTCCTTATTCTCTCAGCCTCAGTTTTTTGTTGTTGGCATTTTGCTGGACTCAAAAGAGATTGGTGGGAAAAACGTCTGGTAACTCTTTCCATGGAGGAGTAACGGTATTGTTTAGATTTATTGATCATAGACAATAGGGGCTTCCCTGGTGGCTCAGATGGTAAAGAACCTGCTTGTAATGCAGGAGACCTGGGTTCGACCCCTGGGTCAGGAATATCCCCCTGGAGAAGGGAATGGCAACTCACTACAGGATATAGTCCATGGGGTCACAAAAGAGTTGGACACAACTGAGTGACTTTCACTTCATTGACAAAAGACAATAGGTATGGACCAAAAGGAATATCTTAAAAGGTATAGAGGGGAAACAGCCAAGAGCTGTGGAAAGGAAGCCACAGGAGGTACCACTGAAGTTGTTGAGAGCCATAGGCTGCCATTTCTTGAAAAGAGGTCATGAGAGCAGTAGGGAAAAGGAAATACTACATGGGATGACTGCATAGGTACTGAAAATAGCCAAGGCCCTGTTCAGATAGTTTATCTGAATGCTTATACAGAGCACAAGACAAGTAGTACCCAGCCCAGGGCTGGTTTTGTCATTGGCTTCCCGAAAAGAAAGGGTCGCAAAGAGTCAGACATGACTGAGCGACTTTCACTTCAAGGCAATGTCCAAACTTGATAGCTGACGCAGAAAGTGAGCCCGCAGAAGAGCAGATTAGAATACACACCAGGAGGTTTCTCTGGCCATCCTGAGGTTCCACTATGAAGCAAGCAAGTAGAACTGATCACTACACACAGGGCAAAAAAACGAGTCCTGCAGTAAAAGAATTACTGTTGTTAGCGTTTATATAAGAAATGCTAAAGCAATTTGACAATTAAATCATTACATGCGTAACACCCTAACAAGTGAGCAGCATTTGAGCAATTAGCTGTTTAATGTATGAATTAAACCTAGTGTATCTAGAGCTATGTCTTCGAAAAATCTCTCAAAAAGGAAAGCTTGTACAATATAATTACGCTACACAGAAATGCATAGAAGGGACATGGCAAATCAGGATTCAGATGTACTGACCAGGAATTCCAGATGAACAAAAGGGACAACAGGATTTTGAGATGCACCTGCAGTATAATGATAATAATAGCTATGCTTTATTGAAGTTATGCATACTATTTGCCACACATTGTACTAAGGATTTTATATTGGATCATCTTTTAAAAACAATTCTGAGTGAGAAGATCTATTATACTCATTTTACAGATGGAAAAGCTGGAGTTTGGAGAAACTAACTTATTGAAGGTTACACAGTTGGTTGTAGAGCTAGGATTTGAACCCAGGTAGTTTGCCTCGAGCTCATAGTCTGAAATACTATACTAAGCTGCCTCCCTAAAGTGTTAAAGATAAGAAGTAATGTTCCTCTAGATGATGGGGCCAGAATGCTGGGAACATTTCATTCTAGAAATAGCATGGAAGAGTGGAAAGAGCCTAAGGTTCAAATCTTACCTCACCCAGTACCTGTGTCCCATTGGGGAAGTCACTTAACCTTGGATCCTCAGTTTCTGCATTAAAAAAAAGTTAGATGGTAATGCCTGCCTTAGAGGGTTGAAAAATGAGATTACATGTAAAGCGCTTGACACACTGTAGATACTTTAGCTATTTTTTATTATTCAGAACTGAGCATCTTTTTACAATTTTAATTTTTTATTTTTTGGCTGTGGTGAGTGGCATGCAGGATCTTAGCTCCCCAACCAGGGATGGAACCTGGGCTCCCTGCATTGGGAATGCAAAGTTTAAGCCACTGGACCACCAGGGAAGTCCAGAACTGAGCATCTTTGATAACCCTAGCAGAGTTGTTGTCTGGGAGAAAAAGAGAAAAGCAAGGTGTCACGTCATAAAGCTAACTGATGAAGTGATAGAGCTAAAGGAGACTGTAATGTTAAGTTTGAGTTTTATCTTGCAACCATTGGATAGCTGTTGGAAAATTTTAAAGTGGAATAATATGATATTTGTGCTTGTTTCATGACAGAAGTACTAAATGCATGGTATTAAAAGTTTCAAACAATATAGAATTGCTTAGAATAAATGAAAATCCTCCCCTTACCCTCTTATATACATTTAGAAAGATCATTTTCACAGCTCTATGGTAGTTGGATTAAGACTGGGAGAATAGTAAGTATATTTATTTTGCTAGTTCAGGCAAGAGGCTGGAGGATTGAATTCAGAGTGAAAGTGGGGATGGACAGGAGGGGACATTTTAATATGAGAGAGCTGTGAGAGGAGAAAACTGGAACAAAGTAGAGAGCATGATAGTTAGGGGATAGAAAAATGTGCGCCAATGAGATGATGCCTTGGGATTCAAAGGGGTGCAAAAGTGACTGGGAAGAGAGGAAGGTAACAGAACTTACCCTGTTGAACACGCTACAGAAAGCAAGTTATACAAATGGTCATTCTCAGTGTCTGGGTAACCCATGGAATTTCTCTCTGCCCCCAAATTTAAGGGACAAGTAAACTTTTCAAAGGAAAAGTTAGAAGCAAGCTAAGAGGAAAAAAATACTAGTTGAGTTTTAACTCTGTATTCTGATAAGGTAAGGAAGAATGAGTAGAACTACAACAAGGAAAAAGAAAAAGAAGAGGTTGAGGAGTCAGCCGTACAGGCATCCCTCCAGGGGTATTGGTTCCAGGACACACACCCTCACCGCTGCAGAAAGTAAAATCTGCAGGTGTTCAAGTCCCTTATAGAAAATGTAGTATTTGCATATCATTTATACACATCTTCCTATATACTTTAAATCATCTCTAGATAATGTATAATGCGCAATACAAGGTAAGTGCTATGTAAATAATTGCCAAAGTGCAAGAAATTAAAAGTTTTGCTTTTTGGAACTTTTTGGATTTTTCCCAAATATTTTCAATCTGCAGCTGGTTAAAACCCACAGAAGCAGAACCTGTGGACACAGAGGGCCTACTGTTAAACTATACTTCAGACCTGGGGCTTCGCAGGTGGTTCAGTGTTAAAGAAATAATCTGCCAATGCAGGAGACGTGGGGTCAGTCCCTAGGTTGGAAGATCCCCTGGAGCAGGAAATGGCAGTATTCTTGCCTGTATTCTTGCCAGAATACTGGCCTGTATCCCATGCCAGTATTCTTGCCTGGAGAGCCCCATGGACAGAGTCTGGAGGGCTACAGTCCATGGGGTCGCAAAGAGTCGGCACGACTTAGTGACTAAACAACAACAAACTTCAGACCTATGGTTATTTCCTTATAGCTTAAACCATTTGCTGCATAACATGACTGACCTGTGCACTAAAACATATTGTTCAAATTAAAA
This sequence comes from Redunca redunca, assembly GCA_006410935.1. Taxonomy (NCBI): domain Eukaryota; kingdom Metazoa; phylum Chordata; class Mammalia; order Artiodactyla; family Bovidae; genus Redunca; species Redunca redunca. Next base: position 62,105 of record SJYQ01003625.1, read on the forward strand.
GTCTCAGGTGGTCATGATATTGCTGGGTGTACCTTGACACTACAGAAGAAACATCAGCATGGCCTAGTTGCTTTTCTGAACACCTATCCATCATTGTTTGGCTGCAGACACCACCAGGTCGAAAGAGTTGATCCCTTCTTTTCAAGCGTTTTTTTCCCCTTCCCTCAGGCAGATCCCAGGGATGCTTTATTTTCTTCTTTTTTTTTTTTTCCTTAAAACTGCCAACACTTTGAGGTTCTTTTCCCCATCAGATTAGCTGTTATTCCTATTTCACCCCATTCTCCATAAGACAAGCATATCTTAAGAGTTTTCTTATAGATATTAAGAGTTTTGCTTTGAATTACCATGGGAGAATAGCCATGGGACAACACACAGAATAAATATGGGTAACTGCAAAAGTTCAGAATTTTACAAGTTTTTAACAGTCAACTCTGATTCATATTCTCTTCCTTACTGATAAGGTGATTAACAAGATCTCTCTCAGTCTTTATTCTTTAGTGGGCTTCCCCAGTTCACACAAAACTCACAAGCCAAAAAAGAAAAGATTATTAATTTTGTCTACATAAAAAAAGTACCTGAACAGCAAAAGCTTCCATAAGCAAAGTTAACAGGAAAACAAATGGGGAACAAATATTTGAAAATTTTCAACAAAGGACTAATTTACTTATTATATAAAGGGCTCCTTTTCTGGTGGTGCAGACGGTAAAGAATCTGCCTGCAACATGGGAGACCTGGGTTCGATCCCTGGGTTGGGAAGATCCCCTGGAGGAGGGTATGACAACCCACTCCAGTATTTCTGCCTGGAGAATCCCCATGGACATAAGAGCCTGGCAGGCTACAGTCTGTGGGGTCGCAAAGAATCAGACATGACTGAACAATTAACACTACTAAATCTATTTCAGAAGTCTGACTTCTAAGAATTCATCCTACAGATACACTTACATGTACAAGGTGAGGAACCACTTATATATTGATATGGAATGAGCTCCAGTACATATTGTTAAAGCAGCAAGATTCAAGTCACAATATGTTGCAATTTGTGCAAAAGGGGGGATTAAAATAGATGTACACATTTGTTTGAATAAGCATAAATTATCTCTTGAAAGTGAAAGTGTTAGTCGTTCGGTCACGTCCAACTCTTTGCAACCCCTTTGTAGCCCATCAGGTTCCTCTGTCCATGGGATTTCCCAGGCAGGAATAATGGAATGGGTAGTCATTCCCTTCTTCAGAGGATCTTCCTGACCCAGAGATCGAACCCAGGTCTCCTGCATTGCAGGCAGATTGTTTACTGTATCAGGCACCAGGGGAGAAGGATATTGTTAACATGTTAACACAGTTTTCCGGGAGAGGAACTGGGTGGTTAGAAGGTAAGAGTGACAGGGAGACTTTTTACTCTGTGTCTTTTCTCTGTGTCTTTTGAATTTTGAATCATGTGACTATATTCTCTCTTAAAAATAAATATTATTTTAAAAATAAAATTTCTCCCCACTTCAGAATTCTGAAATATATATTAAGAAGCAGAGAGGTGATAGAAACAACTTCTAGGAATAAAAATCCTATATCAGCTACAGTAATTTTAGATGCCCATTAGTTACAAATGGATTATTTATATATCTAAAGACATCAAATAGGGATGGGATGAGGGTGGGGTGAGTGAGACATTTACCTTGTGTGCGAAATTTAAAGGGATGCCAAGAAACTCAGTGATCAGCATAAATATTTTAATGTAATAGTTTAAAAATAAAAATTAGTGCAAAAATCCATGATGAACAAAAATATAAAAAATTTAAATAAAGACAGTGCCATACCAAGCCACACTGGACTGTGAGGAAAACGGGAAAATGTGGACCCCCATGTACATGTTTTTGTGTGTTCTTGAATGATTAATTTTTTTCCAAAAAATTAAAGCAATTGGAAAAATTGAAAAGTAGATACATTAAAACTCACAGCATTGTTTAAATAGCTTATGTACACTAAAAGCCGAATTAAATTTTACTTTCCTGACTTTAATGGAAGCAAACTCATCAATAATATTTTCATTTAAACCAATAATATTTCATTAAATATTTTCTTAGGCCTAATAAGAGTATGTAGAATTTGGGGAGAGTGCTAATACGCTGGTGGAACTTAAATGCAAGGTAGATATTGGAGAATCTCTGGAAATAAGAATTGCAAGGTAGACGTGAACTATTTAGTTATGCCCTGCTAAGGAGTTTAGATTTTATTTTGAAGGTGATGGTGAACCTCTGAAGTATTTCAATCTTCTCGTAGGAAGATTACAATCACACCAGTGACAAAGTCCAAAACAGGGTAAGACTGAAAGTAGGGACCTGATAGATTAAGTTAGAAATGTAATTGCAAGGTAGGTTAGGTAAATTCTAATGACTAAATAAGAGGAGCAAGGGACTTCCTTGGTGGTCCAGTGGTTAAGACTCTGCACTGCAAGGGGGAATGGTTGGATCCCAGGTCTGGGACTAAGAGCCCACGTGTCTCAGAGTGTGGCCAAAAAA
>SJYQ01003625.1:64745-82038 GCA_006410935.1 Redunca redunca
AAGGAGATCAGCCCTGGGTGTTCTTTGGAAGGAATGATGCTAAAGCTGGAACTTCAGTACTTTGGCCACCTCATGCGAAGAGTTGACTCATTGGAAAAGATTCTGATGCTGGGAGGGATTTGGGGCAGGAGGAGAAGGGGACAACAGAGGATGAGATGGATGGATGGCATCACTGACTCGATGAACGTGAATCTGAGTGAACTCTGGGAGTTGGTGATGGAGAGGGAGGCCTGGTGTGCTGCAGTTCATGGGGTTGCAAAGAGTTGGACACAACTGAGGGACTGAACTGAACTGAACAAAGTACCATAGGCTAGATGGCTTGCAAACAAGTTTATTTTTTATAGTTCTAGGAGCTGGAAGTATAAGATCAGGGTGCTAACATGGTGAGAGCCCTCTTCCTATTCACAGACTGCCGGTTTCTCATTGTATCCTCATATGGTGGAAGGCAAGAGCATTCTGGAGTCACTTTTGTAAGGGCAGTAATGCTGTTCACCTGGGCTTCCCTGATGGCTCAGCAGTAAAGAATTTCCTGACAATGCAAGAGACCTGGGTTCAGTCCCTGGGTGGGGAAGATCCCTAGGAGAAGGTAATGGCAACCCACTCCAGTATTCTTGCCTGGAAAATCCCATGGACGGAAGGGCCTGGTGGGCTAACGTCAATGGGATCGCAAAGAGTGAGACACAACTGGGCAACTAAACAGTGACAACATACTTATTCATAAGAGCATCGCCTTCATGACCTAATTACTGTAGAGGGCTCACCTCCCATTACCATCACTTTAGGGGTTAGGATTTAAAAATAGGAATTTTAGGGGACACAAACCTTCAGTCCATTGCATGAGCTCCTCCCACACAAATGAAACAAAGCAGAAGGAAAAGTGTATAAATTATGGTATATATAAATAATTGAATGTTACATAACCTTTAAAGAAAGAATAAGTGAAAGTGAAGTCGTATCCGACTCTTGGTGACCCCGTGGACTGTAGCCTACCAGGCTTCTTCATCCATGGGATTCTCCAGGCAAGAATACTGGAGTGGGCTGCCATTTCCTTCTCCAGAGGATCTTCCCAACCCGGGGATCGAATCTGGGTCTCCCACATTGCAGGCAGACACTTTGAGCCACCAGGGAAGCCTAAAGAAAGAATGAAATGGATCCCAAATAGTGACTTGGGAAAGTATCCATGTTAAATTAGAAACATACAAAAAATTGTAGATCAATAAATATAGCATAATTATACTTTAATAAATAACATAAATTGATATCCATATATCTAACTAAACACAGAAAATATTTGGAAAGTAGGTGTACCCAGCTGCCGACAGTGGTGGTCTCCAGGGAAATGGGGATGAGAAAAGGAAAGTGATCTTTAACTTCTTCCTACAACTTTAAAGAGAAATGGTGACATTAGAATAACATTTACATTATTAATTTAAAATATTTTCAAACTGCATTGAAGAAAACCCTCTCATATTCATGAAGTAATTTTATATGATCAAATACAGAGTTTAGCAGTCATTAAAAAAAGAAAACACCAAAAACTAACACATTTGCTATGTTAATTTTTTGGACTGGTATTTAAGGCTGAAGCAAAAACACTTGCTTAAAATGTGACAGAGTTCAAGGTAAATGAAGGCTTTTTATTTTTGCTTAAATTTGGAAGATGAGGCCAATAATAGATTAGAGAGTAATTTGAAAAAGTTGGAACTCAATCAGAAACTTAATACGTGGAGATGAACCTCTGTCTTATGGAGCATTGGTTGCTTTAACCAGTGAACTAGAAGTGACCTTGGTGATTTATTTGATAGTAATTTTTATTTATAATACATCTGTGTTAGTGTTCTCCAGAGTAACAGCAATATCAGGAGTTAGCTGTAGATACATTTATTTGGGGAAACGGGTTTATGTGATTGTAAAAGCTGAGAAGTCCCATAATCTGCCATCTGCAAATTGGAGACCCAGCAAAGCCCATGCTATAATTCAGTCTGAGTCCAAAGGCCTGAGGACCAGGGAAGCAGATGGTGTGAATCCCAGTCCAAAGGAAGGAGATAGAGATGTTCCAGATCAAGCATGAGGCAGGGAAAAAGGAGCGAATTCCTCTGCTTTTTGTTCTATTCAGGCTCTCTGTGGATTGGATGCTGCCTACTCACATTGGGAGGGCAATCTACTGAGTTCATTGATTCAAATGTTAATCTCATTCAGAAATACCCTTCACTGACACACCCAAAAATAGTATTTAGTCTGGGCACTGTGTCCAAAAACACATAAAATTAACTGTCACAATATGCAAGTTGTCACAATATGCAGGTTAGTAATTAGTGAATAGTTATTAAGTTTGTCTGTTTTTCATAAAAGTTTATTTATATGAAAGGAGGCTTATAACCAGGGTGCTACAGTTAGCCAAAAATGGTAGCTTTCAAGATAAAAATAGTCTATTAGAATTTATTAGAATTTCATTTAAAATAAGAATACACCTATGTTCGTGCCTTAGTTTAAGTAACTTAACCTGTAAACCAACCTTCTTAGGTTGAACTTTGGAATCTAGAAGTGTTAAGGAATAGGAAAGCCCTATTCTACTGATTATTAAAGTCAGTAGAAGAAAAGGTGTATAGCTTTAGGGTACAAGAGTCCTTGAGGACTGAAAATAGATGAGAGAGTATTCATAAAAGGTATTCATAAAAGGAAGTAGAAGATGTTAATTAAAAGACCTCGCAGGAGCTAGTATCTTACTCGTGGTGTTAGAGGTAGTGTAGCAAGTCTGAACCTCAGTCCAGACTCCACTAGTCTCTGGCCCCATCTTGAGACCAGGAGAATATAAAGATAAGGAGGAGACAAGAGCATAGCAAGTCTCACCCTCAATCTCCTCCCAGCCCATCTTTATTAACAACTACCAAGGCCACTGATGCGAAGAGCCGACTCATTGGAAGACCCAGATGCTGGGAGAGATTGAAGGCAGGAGGAGAAGGGGATGACAGAGAATGAGATGGTTGGACTGTATCATCTACTCAATGGACATGAGTTTGAGCAAACTCTAGGAAATAGTGAAGGAAAGGGAAGCCTGGCATGCTACAGCCATGGGGTCGCAAAGAGTCGGACATGACTGAGTGAGTGAACAACGACAACTGTTGTCCTTCTGCAGTATGCAGAACATACTCTCAGAACCCTGGAGTATATTGAAAGAACACTTCCTGGGCTTCCCAGGCGGTGCAGTGGTGAAGAATCTGCCTGCCAATGCAGGAGATGCAAGACACTCAGGTTCGATCCCTTGGATAGGAAGCAGCAACCCGCTCCAATATTCTTGCCCGGGAAGTCCCATGGACAGTGGTGCCTGGGAGGCACCACTGTCCATGGGGTCACAAAGAGTCGGACACGACTGAGCATGCGTGCGCGTGCGCGGGCACGCGGGCACACACACACACGCACACATACATGTTGAGACACGGCTGGGAAATCCCATGGACACGACTGAGCACGCACGCGCACATGCACACGCACACGCACACACATTGAGACTTCCCAGTAAAATATAAGAATGGAGGATTCGAGGATAAAGACAAAGTTCCTGCCCTGAGAGATTATCCAGTGGGAGGTAGGACATTACAAGGCCATTTGAAAAGGGGAACATTAGGCATGTTTTACCCAATACAAGCTGAGCACTCAGCACAGGAAAAAAAAAAAAAAAGCAACTAGTGATTCCCTGCGGGGGTTGGAGGGAGCTTTATAGAAGAAGGGACACAGGCTGGGACTTGAAGGAAGACAAAAGGCATTAGAGGAGAGCATTGGAGATGAGCAAGTATAGACAAAGTCAGTGGCATGAGCAGGGGAAGAAGGGGGAGGGGGGAAGGTTGGAATGTGGGGGCTGTATTTGAGGGGCTTTGACGCTCACCGTGGAGTGTTGTGTCCTGCCATCAGCATCCTACTGAACCCTGACAGTGTGCATTTATTTTTTTCCTGTTTAAAATTTGCTGACTTTATCCCAAACATTTTTTAATTTCAGGGTCTTTATATAAGATGAGATGTGATCTAATGACTAAATCAGCCAATGTGTAGAAAGAGAAGGTAGGAAATACCACATGGAAAATAAAATATAACTACCTTAATTTAAATATTTAAACAAAAAACCTTTTAGATTTTCAGAAAGCAATAATTTACCTCCTGGAAATTGTTATGTTTTCTGATGTTGTTAGTAATTTTTCAATGCCTGACTAAACCCTGGAACAGAACAATTTTAACTGAAAGCTACAAATGGGTTTACTTAAGGGGAAGAAGAAAAATTGGAAGTTGTCATTTTATTTTCTTTCTAAAAATAGCTAGAACATTATCATTAAAAACCTCTTCAGAAGTAGATTAACTGGGACTCCACTGATGAAAAATTTTCCATAATCTCACCAGTTTTGCCTTTTCTTAGCAAAGCATCTCTTCTTTATTATTGTAGACCAACGATAAACAGGGTATATTGAAGTTATGTTTACAATGTATAAGAAAGAGGGGCCCTTTCATTCAACCTCATTAACCTTGGAAACATTTTTTCAGTGACGAATATTTCTGAAATCCCTAGTATGTTCTAGGTATTGGGGATATAGCTTTGAATGCCTGCGAGCATGTGCAGCTGCTCAGTCATGTCTGACTCTTTGCGACCCCGTGGACTGTAGCCCGCCATGCTCCTCTGTCCATGGAATTCTCCAGGCAAGAATACTGGAGTGAGTAGCCATTCCCTCTTCCAGGGTTTCTTTCCAAACCAGGGGTTGAATCTGCATCTCCTGTGTCCCCTGCATTGGTGGGCAGATTCTTTACCACTGTACCACCTGGGAAGCCCCATAGCTTTGAATAAGGCATGCCAAATCCCTGACTATCAGGAATTTACTTTCTTGTGTGCAGACAAGAAACACGAAAACATATAAAAATATAATTCAGTTCAGTTTAGTTCAGTTCAGTTGCTCAGTAGTGTCCGACTCTTTGCAACCCCATGAATCGCAGCACGCCAGGCCTCCCTGTCCATCACCAACACCCGGAGTTCACTCAGGCTCACGTCCATTGAATCAGTGATGCCATCCAGCCATCTCATCCTCTGTTGTCCCCTTCTCCTCCTGCCCCAAATCCCTCCCAGCATCAGAGTCTTTTCCAATGAGTCAACTCTTCGCATGAGGTGGCCAAAGTACTGGAGTTTCAGCTTTAGCATCATTCCTTCCAAAGAAATCCCAGGACTGATCTTTAAAATGGACTGGTTGGATCTCCTTGCAGTCCCAGGGACTCCCAAGAGTCTTCTCCAACACCACAGTAAAGCATCAATTCTTCGGCGCTCAGCCTTCTTCACAGTCCAACTCTCACATCCACAGAGGGACTGATAAATGCTCTAATGAAAGGCAATTTATAAGGTGATTAGGGCTAAGATATCAAGAGGAGGCCTTTGTGGGGAGGTGATATTTGAGTTATACCTGTGTGGTTAGAAGGTGATCCACTGAAAAGAGCAATATTAACAGAAGGAACAACGGAACAAAGGTTGAGACAAGTCTAATCAACACAGAGTGGGTGCCGGGGTAGTCAACTAACTTTACTGAGGGGATGAGGTCAGAAATAGTGGGGCAGAAGATCATGTAAAAGGCTTTGAAGACTGTAAGGAAGCTGGATTCTGTTCTGTAATCTCTGCATTTTTGGCAGAGTAAGGATGATATAATTGGAATCATGCTTTGAAAAAATCATCTGGGCGTTTTTGTGGGGATATGGTGGAGTGGAAGAACACAGTCAAGGAAGCCAATGAGGAAGCAGCTGCAGCATTTCAGGAGAGAGTTGACATTGGCTTGGACTAGGGTTGTCACTGTAGAAAAGATAAGAAATGGCAAGACTCAGGATATAATTTGGATAGGTCAATTATAGCAGGACTGTTGGTCTATATTGTGTCCACATTCTCTGGACATTCCCTGTTTCAGTGATGCTGAAGGCTTCCTACTGCCAGGCCTGATTTTTCTTCCTGACCCAGGGATCCTGCATTGCAGGCAGATTCTTTACTGTCTGAGCCACCAGGGAGGCTCCAGACCTTTGATAGGCAATATTTTAGGATTATTTGATTAGCTACACATGCTGTGGTCTTCTGTGGTGTCTCAGTGATTAAGAATATACTGCCAATGCAGGAGACATGGGTTTGATCCTTGGGTTGAATCCACCTGTCAGTCTTCCCTGGGTGGGGAAGATCCCCTGGAGAAGGAAATGGCAACCCACTCCAGTATTCTTGCCTGGGAAATCCCATGGACAGAGCAGCCTGGTGGGCTATAATCCATCGGTTCGCAAAGAGTCAGGACTGAGTGACTCAACAACAGCACATGCTTCAAAATGACAGAACTGCATTTCCTTCTCAGATGTGTTTTCCCATCTCCTTTCAAGGTCCTGCTTATGAATCTTCTTAGGGTAAATTATCTGGGCCATTTCCAACAAATTCGCTTTTTGTCAAACCCGGGAAAAGGTGACTTGGAGGAAGAGGCAGAGTTTCTCTAGCAACTTTTGGTCTCACAAGGAATCGTCTCCCACCACAATGGAGTTCTGGAATTTAGATGTGATCTGTGACCATCATGCTTTTTAATAAATTCTTGCTAAACCTTTGTAATTGGGGCTTGGGTAAAAGGTTCAGATGTGGTGATTAACCATCCTGGTTTGCCTGGATGATATCAATTTGTAAATTATTAAGTATTATTAAGTAATAAATATAGGTAACGAGGAAGCGAAGGCAAACAGTTTTCTAATGTGACCTAAAAAATCCCACAGTCTTATCCACTCACATGCCAATGGCAAAACTTGGTTTGCAAGAGAAATGAGTCTCTAGCTAAAGTGATTTTGTGTTCACCTAAAATTCTGGGGAAGGAAGGAAGGACTGAATATTGAGGAACAACTAGCAGTTTTTCTCCCTCTCATGGTTTTAAGAATAATTTGAACCAATTAAAAGTTATCTGTAATTATAGGTTTATAAAATTATGGGAACAAAATGACCCCAAGGCATGGTAAACTGAAAGAGTACTAAACTCTCTCATCTGGAAAGTCTTCTTAAATTTAAAAAAAAGAAAAATCATTGATTTTGTAGAATTTGAGCTCGTCTGGGTCTTATAACTATTATGATTAGAATATACCTGGCTATTCTAGACCAAAATTTTTAAGAATATAAGCCAAGTTAAGTCAGCTTTGTAGACTCTGCCCTTCCAAATTTCCTCCTTTTCAAATTTCTGGGTTGAATGGTGCACAGAGTAAGGAAGAAAAAAGAAATGTGTGCCACATTTGTGGAGAGATGGGTAGAGAAATAAATTCCATAGTATACTGTGAATATTGAAGTTTAGAAAGTAAAATTAACATGGTCTAAAAGAAAATTGCTTTGCACATTTTTCTATTTTCCAAGACTGCTAGTGTTTTGGCAGTGGTTGGCTGTGGACAACCATAATGTAGAACATGAGATGGAAATACAGTTGTGGAATTTTAATAATCTGCTGGTCTGCTAATAATTTGCTTTTGTTCAAACCATTTCTTTTTAATTTGACAGTTATTCATAAATCTTAGTCCAAAAAAAGAGTGTAAGTTTATCTTAGGAAGATCTGTACAGTAATAAGAAAGTAAAGTGTAGACACACTTTCACACCTTCCAGGAAGGCATTTTATTCAGCACTAAACTACTAAATTTATGCTTCTGAAAGTTGCTGTTGTCCTTTGGGTCCCAAAGTTACAATTAGGAAATAAGTGGAAGTAATAGAATCATGCTTGAAGAGTAAGTTTCAAGTAGTACATTTTAAGTGGCTATTACTATTTTGGGAATAATAATAACAGCTACTTTAATAATACAGTATTCATTTCATGTCATATTTGAATATGATTTCCATATAAATGCAAAAATGAAAGAAAAAAGTTCCAACTTCAAATGTCCAAGTTCCTTTAACTTCTGAATATATAATTTTATAATTCTTTTTAATCAAATTCCACATGAATGAAGAGCTGGGAATTTTTAGAATTTAGAGGGTCCAGGTACAACATTTGCAGTTGCTTAATATGCTTCATTACATATATTTATCTTATCTTTCCCCTCCCTTGCAAAGATCTACTTTGCAAAATTGTTTTCCTGACTATTCTGCCTCGGGCTATCAAGTCTAATAAAGAGATTTTTGCCTTCTAACTTGCTTGTGTCAAAGAACTATTGTCCTTCCCGTTCCTCTCACTCTTTGAATTTAAGTCCAAAATAAATGAATGGTAACAAGTTTTCTTCACTGCTTTTTAGTGTCGAGTTGCAGTTCAGAAAAAGTTCTGTTCAAGAATGAATTCCAGCAGTGTTTCTATTGCCAGCAGGCAACATTAAAAGTCTTGGAATATGGAAGTAAGCCAGAGTAAATGCTGCTCTAGTTGAGTGAAGTCGTTTATATATGATAACATAGGATTATGATTCTTAATGCAAACTTCACAGCCATCTTATGATGAGCATTTATAGGCAGTCAATTTAAAGGTGAAATCATCTCAAGTATGACTTTTATTCAGATACTGTGCAAACAGAAAATATGGAACAAGTTCGTAAGAGATAGAGCATTCTTTGATTATAGAGCAGTATTTGGATTACTGAGTTGGTCAAGCTTAAAGATTTTGGAGTTGGTATATGTGCTGGCATAAAGAGAGAGAGCAGGCAAACTGTTTGGGGTCAGGTTTCTCCCTTGGAGGTCAAGGCAGTCCTGAGGACCTACCTGGAGAGGGAGTCTTGTTCCTCTTCTTCCCTGGATGGCCAGGACTTCTACAACCCCTGGCCTTAGCCATGTGGAGCTAGTCTGTGTTTCAAGAGCAGGGAGGTCCAGTCCTGCTCAGGGTCATGCTCATTTGCTATGTTTCTGTGTTACCTCTTATTAATAAATGTGTGTCCTAAGAGGGAAAAACTGTATTATTCTGTTCTTCATACATTCACCTTTGATCTTCTAATCTCTTCTCCACCTCACAACCAGAGAGACCTGATAGGCAGTAGCAGATTATGTCACATCCTTCCAGTAACCCCCTCCTCCCCCAGTGGCTGATTATCTCTTAGCATAAAGACCTCACCCCAGGCCTCTCTCTTCCTTTTAGCCATAGTTAACGCTTTCATTTCCACATTTAGGCAAAGTTCCTTCCTGCCTTGGGTTCTTTTTGTGCAGTTTGCTTTGCCTGGCATTCTCTCTACCTCATCCTCCCTGCTTCCTCACCCTTTTTACCCAGCTGCCTCCTCCTTCCCCTCTCTTCGTATGACCTTTTCTGGGAAGACTTCCTGGAGCCTCTACACCAAGCTGGGCCTGTCCCTCTCACACACTCTGACTGCACTCAGCATCCCCATTTGTAGCACTTAACAGTTGTAGTTAATTATTTATTTAATGTTTCCCTTGATAGATTGGAAATGCAATGATGACGTCAGATATGTTTGTTAATTGCCGTACTTGAAGAACCTAGCACAGCATCTGGCACATTATAGACATTCACTATATATTTCTTGAATAGATGTATAAATGATGAGCCAATAAACGACCAACTGGATGGTCTGATTCCTTTTTGCACACTCCCTCCCAACCCCACAGGGGGTGCGGGACAGAACAGTAGAAGAGAAGTGTAGGTGAAAGGTTCTATAGGAGTTTTCCAGATTTGAAAATTCTGGATGGGGGATTGCGAAGCTGGTGCAAAGCGTTGTTCCTCTGGGACCCTATTAATTCTTATTTGAGTCTCTGCAGCAGGGGAGGAGCTGCCCTGATCAGCTCAGGGCTTCCTCAATTCTGCAGGGAAATCCCCAGAGTCCTCCCAGCCCTCATCTGCCTGGAAGAAAACTTGACCACCCTTTTGCCCTTCCCTTAAGCTACTGTGAGATGGTTGTCAGGCTACAATCCATCTTAAGCATCTCCTGTGTACAAGTCTCAGCTGGAAGATGGAAAGCTAAGCAGAAGATAGGCTATTTAGGTTTGTTATTCTTCAGGTACTCCTCTACCCTAGATATCTTACCAGAGCTCTATGTCTTATTTCCAACTGCATGATACTTAGATCCACTTAGCACTCAAAAGCAAAACTGGTTATCCTCCTTCAACCTAGAATCAAACAGAAGGCAAAATCTTTACTTATAATCCTATCACCATCCATTGAATGGACCAAGCTAGAAGCAAACTTTAATTTCTTTAGTTTTCACACAGAATCGGCATTGAACGCTATTGAATTTCCCATGTGGGTGCCCTTTTCATCCTCCCACTGAATCTTTATCACCTCGAGCTGTTTCTGTCTCCCAAGTCATCTCTCTGCCCCTTATTTTCTCATTCATTTCTCTCTTTTTCACTGACCTTAGTCAATTTTCAATAATAAGATATTTTTAACATATCATTTTCTTTAAAAAGTCTCAATGTTTTTAAAAAATGCCTTTATCATGAAAAAGAAGGCTGAGGAACTTTGCAGATTAAAGGACATGAAAGAGACAAGAAAATGAAATGCAACACAGGGTTCAGGATTTGATTCTACAGGGTAAAATTTTCCATAGTGTAAAAGTCATTATTAGAACAGTTGACAAAATTGGAATTATATGGATTAAAATTTCTTGAATTTGAAAATTGTAATTTGGTTATAAAAGAGAATGCCTTTATTCTTGGAAAATACACACTGAACTATTAAGAGGTAAAAGGATGAACTACTCTCAATTAGTTCAGAAAAAAATGTGTGTATATATGTGTGAGTATATATAAATGTATGTCTGTGTATACATACCCATGCATATCTATGTGTCAAAGAAATATATATATATGTAATATAAAACACACNGTGTCTAAGAAATATATATATATGTTATATATAACACACACACACACACATATATATATACATATGGAGAGAGAAGGAAAGAGAATAAGGTATATGTGGACAAATAGTAATAATTGGTAAATCTGTGTAAAGACTATACAGTTCTTTGTGCTATTCTTGTTTTCTCTAAGTTTGATGTTTTTCACCATAAAAACTTATTAAAAAATCAATTTTAAATATTAAATTTAGTTGTAGTACTTTAGTCCAAACAAACTTTGTTAATAACACACACACAATTTTGTCAGCTTCCTGCTACCCATACAAAGAAATTCTAAGCTTCTCAGAGTCATGCTCAGGCCTTTCTATAATCTGGTCTCAAACTACTTTTCTGCCTCATTCACTGTTTTCTATCCATGATGCAATGATTACCTTTCATTCTTCCCCCTGTGTTTTGTCCCCCTGCTATTCTTTCTACAAAGTATGCCTTCACTGTTTCTTCACTGGCGACCTCTTATGCCTCTTGTGAGACCTAGGGGTCAGTTCTTCTGCAATGCCCTACTCCATAACCGTAGGTAAAGTTAACACATCCCTCCTGTTATGGACTGAATGTTGTGTTCCCTAATTCATATGTTGAAGTTCTAACCCCCAATGTGATAGTATTTTAAGATGGGACTTTGGAGGTAAAAAGGGTAAGATGAGGTCATGAGGATGGGGCCCCATGATGGGATTGGGGCCCTCATGATGGGATTTGTGCCCTTATAACAAGAGACACCGGAGAACTTGTCTCTTACTCCATCATGTGAGGATCCCGTGAGAAGGTGGACCTCTGCAAGCCTTAATCTTCTGGCAATTTGATCTTGGCTTCTCGAGTTCTAGAATGATGAGAAATGCATTATGTTTGTTAAACCATGCATTCCATTATGGCAACCCAAGCATACTAATGTATCTCCTCTGTATATACATTGCAATTTGCCTACAAGTAAGCTATAGCAGTTAGGACTCTGATGTACAATGAGTTGCTGATGGATTTTTCTGTCACACAAGAAAGTGAATCCTAAGGGCAGCAGGTGTGTACCTTATTTCTCTGTCCCCGAAACAGTGCCTGACCCACTGGAGTCCAGGCTTGCTGAATGAAAGAAGCAGAATCTAAACCTGAACACTTCAGTTACTCATTAACTCTACTGTTTGAGTATGGATTCATTGTGACTTCGCTTGAAATTGTGGCAGATTGATTTTAGCATTTTACAGAGAAAGCCACAGTTTCTAATGAAGCAGAGACATTGCCGATAGCCCTGCCTTCCTGTTTCTGTATCATCAGTGATGGATTCAGTAGCCTCAAGAGGATTCTTAGTAAAGAATATTTTAGCTGAAAACTTATTCTGAAAAGAAACTTTCCTTCATATACTTTATATGAACATGACCTAGATAATAAAGCATGCCTACACTAATTAAGAAAGTTTTTTAAAAGTGAAGTAACATTAATAAATTTCTATGAGCAATAAATAAATTATGAACATTAGGTAGTACAAAGTTGAACAAGGGTAGAACATTAATCTCTATTTGTTTCTTTTACTCCAGCTCATTTTTTATTAAAAGCTTTTCCCTAAATAGTCCCCTTCCCACTCCCTCACTCAGCAGACATTTCAGCAGATATTTTACTCAAAACAAAACTGTGCAGCCTATGCCGCGTATTGGAGGACGCGTGCACAAGATCATTCCAAAGGGGAAGTACATATTTCCAGTGGAAAGTTGGAGAAAGGTTGTATAAGTATGAACTATGTGGTCAAATTCAAACATAATTAGGAGGAAGTATTAGAAATACAGAAAAAATTGATATATTCCTAAATTCTAAGTTATCCAGTAGTAATTGCTGTCAACTCAGAGATCACTTTTGCTTGATTTCTTTGTTTTCATTTCATTCTCTACATGGCCATGAATATTCAGTGAGATCTGTAGCAACTGTAAAATCTATCGATATACTCTTTATGTTCTTTGAAAGACCAGCTAGACTAATTCTGAATGTCCTGAATCACATACGATTCCAGCTCTATGTTAGCTATGTCACCGAGTGTATTAGTCAGCTTGGGATGCTATAACAAACTACTGTAGACTGGGTCATTTTTAATACATGTTTATTTATCACAGTTCTTTAGGCTAAGAAGTCTAAGATCAAGGTATCCAAATATTCAGTTCTTAGTAAAGGCCTTCTTCCTGGCCTGTAATCCTTCACTCTCTCTGTTTGCTCACATGGCCAATCCTTGATGTGTGTGCGTGGAGGAAGCGAGAGCTCTCTCTCTCACTATTTTTATGCAGGCACTAACCCACCATGAATATACCACCCTCACGACCTGATCTAAACTTAATCATGTATAAAAGGCCCCTGCTCCTAAAACCATCACATTGAGAGCTAGGGCTTCAGAATGTGAACTTTAGGGGGAACACAGACATGCAGAATAGATTCATTTCCTTTGTTGGCTGGCATACAGCCTGACTGATTCCACACACTATTTGTTTGGCTGACACTGCCTGCCCCCGTACTGTACGTTGATAGCATTAGTAGCAAGTTGTTACCTAGTAAGCTTTAGACGTAGAAATTCTAGTTTTGCTTGTTTTGATCTTAATTTAAATTTTAAAATTTTATAAGGGGTTTGTAAATCTTATAAGTGTATAAAAGAACATAGAACTAGATCTGTCCTTTCTTGTTCTAATATATTTTGAAATGAACTGTTTAAGCAGAAAATACTTCTTTATAAATGAAAATGAAAACATTTGGAAGGTTGAACATGAAGAATAATTATCAAAATATGATGATAGTCCAATATAGTGAATGCAATGAGGCCTTTTTTAATGAGAAAAACCAGAATCCATGGTCTTGTTTTGTGACTTATTAACTATATTTTTAAAACAATGTACATAAACCCATTGGGTCTCAAGTATTGACAGATTCTTCTTTTCTTTATTTTTGACTTTTTCTATTTCTTGAATTTTTTCCCCATGCTGCATAGCTTATAGGATCTTAGTTCCCTGACCAGGGATTGAACCTGGACCCTCAGCAGTGAAAGGACAGAGTCCTAACCACTGGACTGCTAGGGAATTCCCTCAAGTATACCTTCTATAAAATGGTGATAATAGCAACTATCTTTCTGCGGAACTGTTTTGAAAATGAAATAATACATCCCTCAATCTTTCCCAGCATCAGGGTCTTTTCAAATGAGGCAGTTCTTTGCATCAGGTGGCCAAAGTACTGGAGTTTCAGCTTCAGCATCACTCCTTCCAAAGAACACCCAGGACTGATCTCCTTTAGGATGGACTGGTTGGATCTCCTTGCAGTCCAAGGGACTCTCAAGAGTCTTCTCCAACACCACAGTTCAAAAACATCAATTCTTCAGTGTTCAGCTTTCTACACAGTCCAACTCTCACATCCACACATGACCACTGGAAAAACCATAGCCTTGACTAGACGGACCTTTCTTGGCAAAGTAATGTCTCTGCTTTTTAATATGCTGTCTAGTTTGGTCCTAACTTTCCTTCCAAGGAGTAAGCATCTTTTACTTTCATGGCTGCAATCACCATCTGCAGTGGTTTTGGAGCCCCCCAAAATAAAGTCTGACACTGTTTCCACTGTTTTCCCCATCTATTTCCTATGTAGTGATGGGATGAGATGCCATGAGCATAACCCTGCCAATTCTGTGATTTTGAATTGCTAGCCTCCAGTGTTGTGACAATACATCTTTTCTGTACTAAGCCACCTAGTTTATGGTACTTTACGTATGGCAGCCCTGGAAAAAGAATTTACAATCTGCACTTTTACAACCTAATTTTTATTTTTTATTACAAAAAAATACAACCTAATTTTTAAATAAAGCCAAACCATAGTAAAACATAGCATTGCTTACTAAATGGGTTTATGCAGCACTTGGTAAATTTGACTAGAACTCTCTTTTTGTTGGTTAGTAATAATGATTGCTTACAAAACACCCATAAGTATGTGAGCATCTTTAAATGCTTTTTGCTTGTAAATCCTTTATAAGTTAATTGCAAGCAGAGTTGGAGTAATTTAAGCCACTAAATCACCAGCAGATTCAGACATAGACTTTCAGTAAACATTTTCCAGTTTAAAAGCTAAACCTTCAGTAGGCTTTCTTTTCTTTTTCCTTACTTGAAGCATTCATTTCTGTGTATAGCTGATCAAATGATTTAATTATTGTTTTCTTATAAAGCACAAATTCCAACTTTTTGGTTTTAAGCTCATGAACAGTCTGTCATCTAGTCATTTATTATGCCTATTCTTTTAACTATTATAACAGATTTTGGAATCACTATCCTAATAATTTTGCTAACTCATATCCTGAATCAGAAAATTCATTGAGAAATTAATTATACATAAACGTAAACCCTCTTAGGCTCAGAATAGTTTTCTCACTGTTTACATCAAGTTTCACTTTACTTATCTTTGTATTCAAGACTCTCAGTCACTGCCTTGATGATTGCCTTTTTTCCTTTTTTTTTTTTCTTTTTTTTAGTCAGTGTAATCTCTTATACTTTTAAAGCACGGTTTACTGTTTTGTCTTTTTCCAGTTCATGTGCTTTCACAATAAGGATAAAAGAAAATTTTGTTGTGTTATCATAAGTCATGACTCTAATGGAACAAATTGGGTTTTTCAAATTATATTCTACTATGTATTGCAACATATTTAAATTGATTGCCCCTCCTTACTTTGTGTTGTTTAGCTGCTGAGTCACATCTGACTCTTTTGCGACCTAGTAGACTATAACCTGTCAGGCTCCTCCATCTATGGGATTTCCCAAGCAAGAATACTGCAATGGGTTGCCATTTCTTTCTTCAGGAGATCTTCCCAATCCAGGAATCAAACTCGAGTCTTCTGAATTGACAGGCAGATTCTTTACCACTGAGCCACCAGGGAAGCCCTTCAGCTTTGCTTTTTTTTTTTTTAAGACTTGAGGGTCATGGGAACAAGTTTGAGTTTAGTTATATCATGTGGATTTTAACCTTTATAGTTATCTTGTAATGCAAACAAATATTAGTCATTCAAATAAATGATTAGAAGAAACGTTTGGACATCTCATAGGAGTTTGGCTCAGATAGTCATTCCAGTACATTTTCTAGGCCTCCTGTAAGTTTTCTATGTTCCATTTGACTCTAACAATGCTTTAAAATAACACTCTGGCTTAAATATATTGGGGAAATTTTCAGATTTGCTTTATTCACAAGATAGTGCTATTTTATTTGAGAGAAGTTTTAATAATTATTATAATTTTATATCAAATGCTATCAAAATACATTTTACAGTTTACTTTTACATTTTTCATACTGTTCATGGGGTCCTCAAGGCAAGAATACTGAAGAGGTTTGCCATTCCCTTCTCCAGTGAACCACATTTTGTCAGAACTCTCCACCATGACCCGTCCGTCTTGGGTGGCCCTATGGCATGGCTCCTAGTTTCATTGAGTTAGACAAGGCTGTGGTCCACGTGATCAGATTAGTTAGTTTTCTGTGATTGTGATTTTCAGTCTTTTTGCCCTCTGATGGAGAAGGATAAGAGGTTTATGGAAGCTTCCTTGTGGGAGACTGACTGAGGCGGAAACTGGGTCTTGTTCTGATGGGTGGGGCCATGCTAAGTAAATCTTTAATCCAGTTTCCTGTTGATAGGTTGGGCTGTGTTTCTTCCCTGTTATTTCAGTTCAGTTCAGTTCAGCGGCTCAGTGTGTCCAACTCTTTGCGACCCCATGAATCACAGCACACCAGGCCTCCCTGTCCATCACCATCTCCTAGAGTTCACTCAAACTCATGTCCATCGAGTCGGTGATGCCATCCAGCCATCTCATTCTCTGTCATCCCCTTTTCCTCCTGCCCACAATCCCTCCCAGCATCAGAGTCTTTTCCAATGAGTCAACTCTTCTCATGAGGTGGCCAAAGTACTGGAGTTTCAGCTTCAGCATCACTCCTTCCAAAGAACACCCAGGACTGATCTCCTTTAGAATGGACTGGTGGGATCTCCTTGCAGTCCAAGGGACTCTCAAGAGTCTTCTCCAACACCACAGTTCAAAAGCATCAATTCTTCGGCACTCAGCTTTCTTCACAGTCCAACTCTCGCATCCATACATGACCGCTGGAAAAACCATAGCCTTGACTAGACGGACCTATGTTGGTAAAGTAATGTCTCTGCTTTTGAATATGCTATCTAGGTTGGTCCTAACTTTCCTTCCAAGGAGTAAGCGTCTTTTAATTTCGTGGCTGCAATCACTGTCTGCAGTGATTTTGGAGCCCCCCAAACTAAAGTCTGACACTGTTTCCACTGTTTCCCCATCTATTTCCCATGTAGTGATGGGACAAGATGCCATGATCTTCGTCTTCTGAATGTTGAGCTATAAGCCAACTTTTTCGCTCTCCTCTTTCACGTTCATCAAGAGGCTTTTTAGTTCCTCTTCACTTTCTGCCATAAAGGTGGTGTCATCTGCATATCTGAGGTGACTGATATTTTTCCCGGCAATCTTGATTCCAGCTTGTGCTTCTTCCAGCCCAGCATTTC
>SJYQ01003625.1:82462-96543 GCA_006410935.1 Redunca redunca
CCTCCCCAGACAGCCATTTTGCTTTTTTGCATTTCTTTTCCATGGGGATGGTCTTGATCCCTATCTCCTGTACAATGTCAGGAACCTCATTCCATAGTTCATCAGGCACTCTATCAGATCTAGTACCTTAAATCTATTTCTCACTTCCACTGTATAATCATAAGGGATTTGATTTAGGTCATACCTGAATGGTCTAGTGGTTTTCCCTACTTTCTTCAGTTTAAGTCTGAATTTGGCAATAAGGGTCTCATGATCTGAGCCACAGTCAGCTCCCAGTCTTGTTTTTGCTGACTGTATAGAGCTTCTCCATCTTTGGCTGCAAAGAATATAATCAATCTGATTTCGGTGTTGACCATCTGATGATGTCCATGTGTAGAGTCTTCTCTTGTGTTGTTGGAAGAGGGTGTTTGCTATGACCAGTGCATTCTCTTGGCAAAATTCTTTTAGCCTTTGCCCTGCTTCTTGCCATATTTCAAGGCCTAATTTGCCTGTTACTCCAGGTGTTTCTTGACTTCCTCCTTTTGCATTCCAGTCCCCTATAATGAAAAAGACATCTTTTTTCGGTGTTAGTTCTAGAAGGTCTTGTAGATCTTCATAGAACCGTTCAACTTCAGCTTCTTCAGTGTTACTGGTTGGGGTATAGACTTGGATTACTGTGATATTGAATGGTTTGCCTTGGAAACGAACAGAGATCATTGTGTCGTTTTTTAGATTGCATCCAAGTATTTGGATTTCGGACTTTCTTGTTGACCACGATGGCTACTCCATTTCTTCTAAGGGATTCCTGCCCACAGGAATCCCTGTTATTTACCCATGCTATTTAGTCATGTATGGATGTGAAAGTTGGACTGTAAAGAAAGCTAAGCACCAAAGAATGGATGCTTTTTAACTGTGGTGTTGGAAAAGACTCTTAAGAGTCCCTTGGACTGCAAGGAGATCCAACCAGTCCATCTTAAAGGAGATCAGTCCTGGGTGTTCATTGAAAGGACTAATGCTGAAGCTCAAACTCCAATACTTTGGCCACCTGATACGAAGGGCTGACTCATTTGAAAAGACTCTGATGCTGGGAAAGATTGAAGGCAGGAGGAGAAGGGGAGGACAGAGGATGAGATAGTTTGATGGCATCACCGCTTCAATGGACATGAGTTTGAGTAAACTCTGGGAGTTGGTGATGGACAAGGAGGCCTGGCGTGCAGCTGTCCATGGGGTCGCAAAGAGTCGAATATGACTGAGCTGCTGAACTGAACTGAACTGACTTTACACTTTTTTTCCTTAGTCATTTTTTACCTAGTCATAATGTAAATGTAGAAGAGTAGATAGAAGAGTAGATAGCCCCTCATAAATGACTGTTATAAAGGTACTTAGAATTGGCTGGAGCTACAAACAAGGTGAGTTCCTTTAGCTCTTTATCTTTTCTATGTCCTCAGGGATGTCAAATAAATGTTTCATTTAGCAGTATTTGCTTCTGATATATGGCACCAGCAAGTTCTCCATTCAGGTACAGAGGTCTGTGTCAAGACACAGTTCTGGCCGCATTGTTTTAGTACTGTCTTCCAGCCCCAGACTGAAATTCTTCTAGGAGTGAGTTGAGAGAGGTGAGATGGGGGTAGCCTGGAGCCTGATTTGCCTCCTCTCTTAGTTACTTAGGGGGCTTCCCTCGTGGCTCAGATGATAAAGAATCTGCATACGATGCAGGAGACTGGGGTTCAATCCCTGGATTGGGAAGATTCCCTAGAGAAGGGAATGGCTGCCTGAGTTATGTAGGCAGACTCCTTCCCCTCTGTGGATATCAGTTTCCTCATTGGTAAAATGGCAGGTAGCATTTGTTGAACATTTTATACCAGGCACTGTTCCTGATGTTGCTGCTACTGCTAAGTCGCTTCAGTCGCGTCTGACTGTGTGTGACCCCATAGACGGCAGCCCATCAGGCTCCTCTGTCCCTGGGATTCTCCAGGCAAGAATACTGGAATGGGTTGCCATTTCCTTCTCCAGCACTGTTCCTAGCACCTTACATTAAAAATCGGTTTAATCTTCACATGCTCTCTCAATCCCCTTCCCTTGCCAAAATGTCCCTTCTCTAGAATGTAGGTGCCACAGGGTAGGGATTTCCACCTGTTTTGTTCACTGGTATACCTCTAGAACTGGGTTTCCTCGGTGGCACTAGTTATAAAGAACCCACCTGTGAATGCAAGAGACAGAGGGGTGTGGGATCCTTGGGTTGAGAAGATGCCTGGAGGAGGAGCAACCCACTCCACTATTCTTGCCTGGGGAATCCCATGAACAGAGGAGCCTGGTGGGCTACAGTCCATAGGATCACAAAGAGTCAGACACGACTGAAGCAACCTAGCACACACTTCACCCTCACATTCCAGTTTAATCGTGACTTCTGAGTACTGTCTGACTCTCCATCAGATTTCTTGCCCCTTTCATTATTTTTCATAAAACCTAGTGCACGGTGTTGCAACTGGGGAGAGAGATGGGCTTCTGCAAGTTAAGATGTTTATACAGCTTCTGTTTTGTCACAGTTTGACCCATGCTCTGATGCATGTTATATAATTTTCCTCTGCCTTGCAGGAAAGGCCACTACTCTCCGTTTTATAATTCTGCCTCCTCAAATGCCTGACCCATTTATAATTTGTTGTCTGACTTCCAGCATGCATTCAGTTATTTCCCTGGCCCATCACTGTGGTAACTGCAAGAGAATCCTCATCCTGAAGGAGCTCGGAAAAGATGAAAGTAGAAGCCTGAGGAACAAGCACTGACAGAGAATAAAGGAAAATCTGAGGTAAGGGTCCCCTTCAACTCTCTGTGTGAAAGAAAATCCTTTCTGTTTGAAAGATCTTAGGAGCTGCTCGGGCCAGTTGTGGTGAAATCTTTTGGAAGGTACTGTGATCTTCATACCTCTTTTGATCTTGTTGATAATATTTAAGTGATGCCAGCATAGCACTGTTGGACCGTCTGCAAATTCACTGCTGTGTACTTTCATCTAAGTGCTCTGGCAGTCTAGGTGTTTTTTGGCTGATGCTGACGTGGCCAAATCATGACTCACTATAGTCACAATCTGTCTCTCTCTTGCTTGGCCAAAGAAACTGTTACATTCTCCCTTCATTTGTCAAATGCAAAACTATTGGGTGTTCCCTTAAATTTACTGCAGAGCTATAGGGCATGAATTAAGATGAAGACTTCATGAAAGGAAAAGTAAATATATCTAAATCTAAATGGGGAAAATAGTGTGTAAGGGCAAAATGCAGCAGAAAAATTACTAGAGAGGTGAAGAAATAAATATATTTTCCTAAATCCTCTCCAGTGGAAAAAGGGAAACCCCAAATAGAAATATAATCCTAAATAGACTGTTCAAAATGATTACAGTCAGGCAGTTAGATGTGATGATTCACATTTACTAAACTGTAGCCTTGGGATTCATGTTTGGTGTTATTTATATGATTTTCAAATATGCAGGCCTTCTATGCAGGCCTTACAACTCCAAGGAAAATAAATTGACAGGTTCTAAAGGGGATACAGTGCAGATAGTAAGAAGAGGACAGAACAGAGAAGAGTCAGGAAAAGGTGTCTTCAGCTGGTAAAGTGCCATCCTTCTCCAGAACAGACCCTGTTCTCCTCAGTTACCTGGTGACCCAGCACATCACAAAGGGTAATATGTTGGCCCTAAGGAGATCAGCCCTGGGTGTTCTTTGGAAGCAATGATGCTAAAGTCGAAACTCCAGTACTTTGGCCACCTCATGCAAAGAGTTGACTCATTGGAAAAGACTCTGATGCTGGGAGGGACTGGGGGCAGGAGGAAAAGGGGACGACAGAGGATGAGATGGCTGGATGGCATCACTGACTCAATGGACGTGAGTTTGAGTGAGGGACTTGATGATGTACAGGGAGGCGTGGCGTGCTGCGATTCATGGGGTCGCAGAGTCGGACGCGACTGAGCGACTGAACTGACCGAAAAGGGGTGAGTCAAAGACTTAGGAGATTATCTCCTAGTAGAAAATTAAAATACATATTTCATGGGTTTCTCCTTTTTTTTTTCGATCACAAGCTGAATGAAACTAGTAAGAAAGAGGAGGGTTAAGTTAAAGGACAGGGTTAGAATAAAATTTAAGCTTCCAAATGTGATCTGGAGAGCTTATAAGTGACCCTGAATTATCTAGTATGATGTTGGGGTTCCAGAAAATTGAGCAATTGAGGATGTAGCAATTGCTACAGAATTTTAGGATGATAGATTTTTTTTATATGCATCATCAGAATCTTGGGCAAATGATTTTCTGGACGAAACATAACTGGTGTCCAAGGGATAGAAATCATTGGATTACAGGGTATTTAGAGGTTAGAACTTTGAAGCATTCTCAGAATACTTGACTCTAGAATGCTCTTAATAAGTAGTTCTGTTATCCAAGGGCCCATTATTGGTGTATGCTTCCAATCTCACTGGCTGTTTAATATATTTTTTAGAAAATGCCTTATTGGGTATTTTATCTGCCTAATTTTGAGGGTAGTTGAAATCATTATGTGTGTTACTAACAAATTATGGTCTTACACAGGAGGCTTAAAGAGATGACTGCTGAAGTGAGACTCTTGGTTGGCATTTTCACTGCACTTTATAAGTTCATGTCTGTTCCTCCTCCGCAGAGGCCAGAACAGTGCATTAAAGCCGGAAGAACAGCTTGTCATCAGAGTTCAGATTCTTTCCTGCTTCCCTGTGGAGGGGTCAAGAATACAAACATCCTCAATTGCTACAGCAGAAGGGAACATTAGTCCATTAGCAGAACCAAACAGGAAGCACCAATGGGCATTTCTGCTACTTATTTTCTGACTATTAAGAAACATGTAGTTTAGTTCTTTGAACAAAATTTGTCAGTAAAGCATAGAACACGTGAAAGGTGTGGTCATTTTGGTTAAAGTCTGACAGTGAAATAATTTAATACTGTTTTTCCAGTCATTTTACTTGCTACAACTTATGCAATACTACATTCCTCAGATGTTGAAATTTTACCGTATCATCTTGTTATTTTTTTCTTTTTTTAAACTGTGAATCAGCAACCTACCATTTGCTGTAGCCTATTGAGAGTCACATTACAATTCTCAAGTCTTTAAATTTGCCAGGCATTTCCTCTTTAGATTAAAAAAAAATGTGCATATATTGAGCAGAATGATTTTACCTCCCTTCAGTTTGTAATAGGGTGCTAAAAAGGACAGATAAGGCAGGAAATACCTCAAGTAGTACTTCAGAGGTTTGTTTGCCTTGCCAAAATTTTTAATCTTACTTTATCAGTTGGTTATCCACCCCTGTTACATCAGAGTAATTCTGCTTGTCTACTGTCAGTGACAGCAGATAAGAAATTGAGGCAGTGTAATGATTTCAACAAGTTTAATGAAGGAAAAAAAGGAAGCATAATTTGTATATTTATTAATATTTCTAGAAATAACACATTATTTTATTATTCTCATAATTGATTGGAATCACTTAATTCTAAAAGATATGTGGCCTGGGGGGTTAAAATGAAATAAATGTTCCTTGTCATTTCCCTCATAATTTTTTATCATCCAGCTTGTGGTGTACCAAGGATGGGGTGGTGTACCAAAGATGGGACGGTGCAAGTGGCCCACCCCTAATACAGGTAATAAGGGACTGATTTATGTGTAGAAAATTTTAAAGAGATAAAACGACAATAAAAAGCCAGTCTACCTTTTATTATTACTGTGTTGTGTGCTAAATCACTTCAGTTGTGTCCAACTCTTTGCAACCCTGTGGACTGTGGTCCACCAGGCTCCTCTGGTGGAGCCTGGGATTCTCCCCACAAGAATACTGGAGTGGGTTGCCATGCCCTCCTCCAGGGGATCTTCCCAACCCAGGGATTGAACCAGAATCTGTTAAGTCTGCTGCATTATCAGGCAGGTCCTTTACCACTAGCGCCACCTGAAGCCCTTTATTATCACTATGCACTGACAATTCTAAGCAATGCCAAAGGTTTTACCCCTCTCTAAAAAAAAATTTTTGTAGGTCTAAGTTCTAAATAACATTTGCCATTACTGAAATTTAATAGCATAATTATAAGCTGAAAATTATCTTTTTTTGTGGTTACTTGCTCTTTAACAAACATTGTAGTCTACATGAAAATAAAACTAACTCCTCTGGACATGTACTCAGCTACATATGTTTATTTCAAGAATAAGCAGCCAAGTTCTGTTTTTACAATTTCATAATTACTGTGCTATAATTGTTTATTTTGAATCTATGTTTAAACACAGGATTACATAGTATCAAAGAGGTTAGAGATATGAACTGAGCCCAAAGCTCATTCAAATAATTCGTTACCACTACATGCTTTGAAGAATTTTACTGAGTATAACATAAATTTATGATGAATTTTCTGGTGAAGTATTTTAGTGGAAATTTTTCAACTGAAGAAATGTTTTAAAGCACTAGAGCTGATCCCAAAGAGCAAAGATATGGACAGTATTGCAATTTCAAGAATTTACTATGAAATGGGATTTTTATGAATCTCTGATAAACTTATCTTTATTTTAAAGCTTTCCTATTTCCTAGCTACTCATGTACCTATTATGTGCAAGAAGCATTTGAAATTAAAATAGATACATGTCCTTCATTCAACTATGAGTGAGGCCATACCAATTTTATTGACCCCGAATATGTAAAGATCAGT
This sequence comes from Redunca redunca, assembly GCA_006410935.1. NCBI lineage: Eukaryota > Metazoa > Chordata > Mammalia > Artiodactyla > Bovidae > Redunca > Redunca redunca. Next base: position 89,137 of record SJYQ01003625.1, read on the forward strand.
TTGACAAAGTCATTGACAAATTTGCAGAAGTGAAGGCTCAAAGTCAGAAACCACAGTGGGATTATTCATTGCCATGGGGACCAATATGTAAGTATTTTTCTCCATTTTCAAAAAATACATCAATGTACTTAAAAACACTAAAATTTTACTGTTTTACATTTATTAATTTTTTACTAGAACTATTATTTATGCATTTCTTTTCTGGACATGATAACTGTTGTTTGTTTTATTTCATAATTATTACTGAAAATATTTTTGTTATATTAAGGGAGAGGTGTTAAAAATGGTTCCTTTCAGGTGTCAAATACATTAGGTGTGCTGCTACATTCATCTTTTCATTTTAACTCAAAAGAATATAATATGTTCTTAGTCTTTTTAGTACCACAACTTTGTTTTTAAAAATTGTCTAAAAGAAGTTCATTTTAATAAGGCAAACTTTTAATAAGAAATAGAACTACTCTTAAATGCACCTCTCATGCACCATAAATTTTGGTAATAATTGCATTTCTAATAAATATATGCTTCATGTCTTAACTATTTTGTATAAACTTCAGTTCAGTCACTCAGTCGTGTCTGACTCTTTGTGACCCCATGGACTGCAGCACGCCAGGCTCCCCTATCCGTTACCAACTCCCAGAACCTCTACAAACTCATGTCCATTGAGTCGGTGATGTCACCAAACCATCTAATCCTCTGTCGTCCCCTTCTCCTCCTGCCTTCAATCTTTCCCAGCATCAGGTCTTTTCCAGTGAGTCAGTTCTTCACATTAGGTGGCCAAAGTATTGGAGTTTCAGCTTCAGCATCAGTCCTTTCAATGAATATTCAGGGTTGATTTCCTTTAGGATTGACTGGTTGGATCTCCTTGCAGTCCAAGGGACTCTCAAGAGTCTTCTCCAACACCACAGTTCAAAAGCCTTAGTAGAATGAAAAAAGGATACAAAAAAAATATAGCCTGTTAAAATTTGACATGAAGAAATAGAAATTATGCATATTTCATAACAACTAAAAAAGCTGAATCCCTAATTTAAAACTCTCCAGTATAGGTCCAGAATTTCACTGTGTAATTCTAGCAAATGTTTAATGGGTAAACTTCTTTATGCTTTTCAAGAAAAAAAATTTTAGGAAACACTCTCCAATTTAATTCATGAGGCTGGCATAACCCTGAAAACATGAACAGGAAATTATGAAGAAAAAATTGGTTTATTTCAAAGGTGCATGTCTTTCTGAACTCTCATTTGTGCCACTGATCTTTGTCTATTCTCACCCCCAGACTACACTATCTTAATTATTGCCCTCCTTCAGAGGATCTTCCCAACCCAGGGATTGAACCCAGGTCTTCCACAATGCCGGCAATTCTTTACCAACTGAGCCACCAGGAAAGCCCTCTTAATTATTACAGACAGACAATAAGTATTGTCAGACAATAAATGTTAATACCTAGTAGAACAAATCCTCCTCCTTTTACCCTCCTATTCAAAGAATGCCATGAACATATACATCAGAATTCTTCATTTCAGCTAACCAAATAACATGTATAAACAATAATATGTCACAAATAAGATGGGTTTGTTGTAATATGCTGTTAGTTTAATATTAGAAAACTAATCAGTAGAATTTACCACATTAAAAGAATAAAAAAATCATATGACCTTCTTAATAGAAAAGCAGCTGATTAAAATCATCTTTTGGCAAACTAAGAATAGAAGCAAATTCCTTTAACAGAGGAAATCTACAAACACCAATAGGCAGACACGATGGAAATACTGAAAGCTTTTCTTCCGAGATCAGGAATAAGACAAGTATGAGAATTATCACCACTTCTGGTCAGCCTTATACGATAGTCCTTATCAGTGTAGAAGGAAAGAAAAAGAATTCAAAGAAACAAAACTGCTATTATTTGTTATGATTATGTGCATAGAAAATCCCAAAGATTCTACCAATAGATATAGAATTAAATGACTTTAACAAGATTATCTTTGTGAAGCTCATTTAATTCTAATATCTACCTATAGATTTTTAAAATTGCAGGAGTATGACAAGTAGCAATAGAAAATAGAACTGAAAAATTTATAATAGTATCAAAAAATATTTAAAATCTAGGAATAGATATTGAAAAGTTGTGGGGCAAAAGCATAAAACATTCCTGAGAGACATAAAAAACAAATTAATTCAGGTTTATGTCACATTCACATATTGAAAGACCCAGCATTTTACATTTTAATTTTTCTGAAACTAAGCTTTAGGTTCAATGAAATTCCAATAAAAATCCAAGTAGGTTTATATGTGCACTTAAGTGTGTGTATGTGTATATGAGAGGGAGAGAAAGAAAGGATCTTAAAATTTTTCTAAATATATATATATGAAAATTAAAGAAGCACGTACAGGTAAGACACTCTTCAAATAGGAGGATAAAAATAGGAGGATTTGTTCTACTAGGTATTAATACTTATTGTATATATATAGTAATTAAGATAGTTTAGTATCGGGGTGAGAATAGACAAAAAGATCAGTGGCACAAATCAGAATACAGAAAGAGATGAATCTTTGCAATAAATCAGTTGTCTCTATATTCAACTGGACATAAAAGTACCAATAAGAGAAAAAGACTGATAATTGAACCATGCTAAAATTAAGAACCTCCATTTATCAAAAGACACTTTTAATTACCTGTAGTCAAGTAATTCTGCTTTTCTACTGTCAGTGACAGCAGATAAGAAATTGAAGCAGTGTAATGATTTCAACAAGTTTAGTGAAGGAGCAGAAGGAAGTATAATTTGTATATTTATTAATATTTCTAGAAGTAACACATCATTTTATTATTCTCATAATTGAGAAGTTTCAATTGTGTAGTAGTCAAGTTCAAGGGTAGAGGAATATATTACATATATGAGTCTTAGATCCAGCATACATATAAAGAACATGTGCAAATCAATATTTAAGACAACCTGATGAAAAACAAGCAACAGACCAGAAAGGCATTTCACAAAAATAGGATACCACAATTGCCAACAACTATCACAAAAGGTCTTTAATTTCTTTAGTAGTCAGGCAAATGCATATTAAATTAAATTAAATGCAAATTAAAACCACAGTGATATACTACTAGAATTCCTCTAGAAAAGCTAAAATTACTGACAGTCTTAAGTATGGGTAAGGTTGTGGAGCAACAAGAACCCTTATTCACTGTTAAAAATTTTAGAAAGTGATAAATTATCCATAAAAAGAATGGAATTAGCATGTATATATAGCATTCATATATTCAGGTGGCAAGCACTGACTTATTGTATCTCAACTGCCTTTCAGGATACGTACAGTATCTAGTTTACAAATAGGAAAAGTGAGGCTCAGGAAAGCCAAAGATCTTTAGTATAAGTTTACTAAATGGAAGAGCCAGCATCTAAACCAAGTCTTTCCAACTCTCAACTCCATATTGTTTTCCCTAAGACAATGCAGTTTAGAACATAATTATGATCTGTGAAAGAAGTTCAGTTCTTTGCTATGTTGATCTCTATCCTAGTTGCTTTCTTTTTAAAAACTTTTTTATTGGAGTATAATTGCTTTACAATGTTGTGTTAGTTTCTCCTGTACAATGAAGTCACTCAGCTGCACGTTTACATTGTCTCCTCCTTCATGATCCTCCTCTTCACCACATCCCGCCCCTCTAGGTCGTCACAGAGCAGCAAGCTGAGCTCCTTGTGCTGTATAGCAGCTTCCCACTAGCTATCTGTTTTACACATGGCAGCGTGTATATGTCAAGCCTAATCTCCCAATTCATCCCACCTTCCCTTTACCCCTCTGTGTCCACATGTCACATGTGGACATGTTCTCTATGTCCATGGCTCTATTCCTGCCCTGAAAATAGGTTTATCTGTTCCATTTTTCTAGATTCCATATATATGGGCTAATATACAATATTTGTTTTTCTCTTTCTGACTTACTTTACTCTGCATGACAGACTCTAGGCTCATCCATTTCTCTGCAAATGACCTGATATCCCTTTTATGACTGAGTAATATTCCACCATATATACGTACTGCTGCTGCTGCTGCTGCTAAGTAGCTTCAGTCGTGTCCAACTCTGTGCGACCCCAGAGATGGCAGCCCACCAGGCTCCCCCGTCCCTGGGATTCTCCAGGCAAGAACACTGGAGCGGGTTGCCATTTCCTTCTCCAATGCATGAAAGTGAAAAGTGAAAGTGAAGTCGCTCAGTCATGTCTGACTCTTAGTGACCCCATGGACTGTAGCCCACCAGACTGCTCTGTCCATGGGATTTTCCAGGCAAGAGTACTGGAGTGGGGTGCCATTGCCTTCTCCTATATACGTACTACTTCTTCTTTATCCATTCATCCGTCATTGGACATTTAGGTTGTTTCCGTGTCCTGGCGATTGTAAACAGTGCTGCAATGAACAGTGGGGTACGTGTGTCATTTTGAATTATGGTTTTCTCATGGTATATGCCCAGCTGTGGGATTGCTGAGTCATATGGACAGGGAGTGGGAGAAAATGAAATCCACTTGCACTGCTGATGATGCCAGTTGATAACAGCCATTATGGAGAGCAGTATAGAGCTTCCTTTAAAAGCTAAAAATATAATTGTCTTCTTTTAACATATTTTTACTTAGTGAACATTATTGTACTAATTTGTTTACATGTGTCTTTTATTACTAGATTCTAATATTTTTGTGGGAAAGCTCTTATCTTTGTGTCTTTATATCCCCAGCATATCACACAAATGTCTGTTGAATGAATGGATGAACTCTTACCCTTGACACCTTGACTCACAATGGGCAAATTCCCATTTCAACTCTTTAACATTTTAACTCTTTAAAGAAAGATTGAAATCATTCTGCTCTCTTCTAGGGAAATTAAAGCCAAATCATGTTCTCAAAGATAAATGATTCTATTTCATCTTTCCATTTGAAGTGATTTGCAAACAATTCCACTTCTTGTTGCTCTATTCATTCACACACTATCCAAGTTTCACAAACTATATCCAGACAGTGTGTTGAAAGTTTTGTTTTCTTCTCCTCTTCTGTGTGCATTTAATCATAAACATCTCTCTCAGAATTATATTCAGCATTATAATTTGCATCCCTGCTATACATTTGCATTCATATGTCAACTTTTTTAGACTCCAGGGAGAATTTTATTTCATCTATACTTAGTAATTAAAAATAAATATCTGTTTTATAGGAGAAAAATCTAAAAATAGATAACTTTAGTATGTTAACAGAAAACACATTCCTGGGAGATGATATACAAGGTACAAGATGCTACATGATGTGATAGAACTGATTTTAGCCAAAGTCTTGCTCATTTGAATGTAACAGTTATAACTTCTAAAAGTTGTGTTAAAATAAAAATTATTTTAACACTAATATTAAAATGCCACCTACCTGAGTGACATGTGATCTGCTGTATTTGCTTGCAGCAAATTCTATTAGTATAATTATATTGTGCTCAAAATAGCTATGTATTTTAGGTTAAGTTCATAATCTTTGTTGCAAAAACAGTTAATGACTGTGATATGTATAAATATTTATGACTGTAATGAGAATAGCAATAATAATGATATACTGATAATGTCTAAGTTTAGAATTTGTCTTTATTGGGTATTCCTGGTTGCTTGGTGGATAAAGAATCTGCTTACAATGAAGACACAGGAGATGTGGTTTCGATCCCTGGGTTGGGAAAATCCCCGGAGAAGGAAATGGCATCCCTCTCCAGTATTCTTGCCTGGGAAATCCCATGGACAGAAGGGCCTGGTGAGCTATAGTCCAGGGGGTCGCAAAGAGTCAGACATGACTGAGTGACTAAACACAACACTGATAATGTCTAAGTTTAGATTTTGTCTTTATTAATGCAATAGCCCTTGCTGTAAATACTATCATTGTCTCTATTTTACAGTAAGAAAGCTGAGGCACACAATAAATATTTGTTCAGTGTCACACAGTTAATAAATGGTAGAAATGGTACATAAATCTAAATAATCTGACCCCACAACCCCTGCTCCCCACTGCAGTACTATGCAGTACCTCATACATATGAGGAAAGCATATATAAGAAAAGTTGCTTTGTGCAGGTTTTACTTTAGCTAAAATTTTCAATAGTATCATAATTCATCATTTAAAGTCAGAAATGCTCTAATTGCAGAATTAATCTGGAAAAAAATGAAAAGCAGCATTATTACTGATTATTATAGAGAGTCTTGAGGTCAAATATTTACAAAATTGTGCTTTGATGATATCTATGGTTTGAGATATACCATAGAAAATGGTTTTACCTACTTCCTAATGACTGTTTGTGAACTAAAATGTCCCATGTGATTTGCTCTTTTTAGAAATAGCTCTGAGGATATCAAATATGTTAAGTCTGCTCTGATTTATGGAGACTTTTTACTCCTGCATTCAATAACACCCGTAGCAATTTGGGAGGACATAATAAAATTTGGTATAAACACGAAGATTATCTTCAGCATTTGCAGCAGAAATTTTGCACTTGACATTGATCCTGTCAGGTAAAAGAAACAAAAATAACCACAAAGGATAAACTTCATCAGTTCCTTTCTGTAACAAGAGCTTTGTTTTTCTTCACATCTCTGTTTTGTGTCCTGATTAACCTTACTTTTCTGGCTCCATTTACATTTGATTAATATGCATCCTTTCTTAGCAAAACATTTAAAATTTTGATCCTATAAATTAAGAATTCATTATAATTCATAAACTGAACCAAAAACTACTTTGGGCATAAGTACAGAGAGAGTGGAAAGCGTAGCTAAGAAATTTGACCCATACCCAACCAGCATCTGCAGAGTTTTGTTACCTAATTTGCAGAATTTGTGTAGCTTATTCCATTCACAAAGCCGTAGAGTGACAGAAAACTTTTTCCATTTTCCAGCAAAAGAGTGTACAGGCAGCAGCGTGTTATAAAACAAAGCAGCTCTTGCCAGTTAATCAAGATTCTCCAGCTTCCCCTTGTGCCTGGACCTCTGCAGCCTTGCCTAGGTCCATCTGGAACTGTAAGTTCCTCTATGGTTCCAAATAGCAAAGCTTGATATTCCAGAAATGTTTGCTCTAATCCTGATTTGTCTCACACACCCTGTGCTAGAATTTCTGTTCATCTGTATCCATTTACTAGTAATTTGCTCCTGTTCAGTAGATGAATTAGTTTTTCTTGTCTATAACTGGATGACAAAGTCCAAGATAGGATCTTCCACCTCAGTCCTGTCCATCTGTTCACCATATCCCATGGCCACGTGTCCTGAACTTTTCATCTCCCATAGCTGATGTGGATACTTCACGCTTCCAAGAACTTACATAATGTTAAAACTTAGAACATTTACAAGTTGTCAGGGAACATGTACCCACCCACAAATTATAATCTTTTTTCTTGTTTTTTTTTTTTTTTT
>SJYQ01003625.1:101337-168128 GCA_006410935.1 Redunca redunca
ACAGAGGATGAGATGGCTGGATTGCATCACTGACTCGATGGACGTGAATCTGAGTGAACTCCGGGAGTTGGTGATGGACAGGGAGGCCTGGCGTGCTGCGATTCATGGGGTTGCAAAGAGTCAGACACGACTGAGCAACTGAACTGAACTGAACTAAATATATATATATCTATACATTGTCTACACCTAGCTTCCTAGGCACAACTAATTTTTTCAGGCGTTAACTTACCCTGTTACTATGTCCAGGTATCAGTTCATCTAAAATGACCAGTTAGAACCATTTCTTCTCTCAATCATAAAGATTCCCCAAACACAGGACCTGCCCTCAAAGAATCTCTCAATATGTACTGAATTGACATGGGTCATTGATCCTCATTTCTAGACTCTGCATGGAGGTAGCTGTGCTGGGAATGGTGGTTCTGAAAAGCAAAAGGACTTAAAAAATCTACAGGGTCAGTGTAGATAGGGTAGAGGCCAGTAGCTCTGAAACTAGGTAGTAGGAAATAGAAAAACAAAAAAACAGGAACTTTGGGATTCTTTGAAGAGCTTTAAACCACTTTAAAACACCACAGCCCAGATGTTTGTGCTAAAGAAGTAAGAGGGCCAAGGAGAAAATATTAGTCAGATCTGGGACTTCATTCATTCCAATAACATGCCTGGCAGAGAAATCACTATCTGTTTTGCAACATAACCTTAGGGCAAGTCTGGGCAGGCTTTGGGAGGGCAAAAAGTTGCCTTCCACAAACTGACCTGGCTTGCCAAGCAACCCACACACATGCCCCACACATGGAATCTTCCTTCTTTCCTTTTTCCTATCCTCTTTTCATTTGTCCCTCATCCTTCCTTCCCTCTATTCTCTTCTTCCTCCTTCTCCTTCTCTCTGCTCCCCTCCTCCTTCTCCACATTCTCCCTTCCTTCTCACTCTCTCTGTGTCCTTCTCCCTCTCTCTGTGTCCTTCTCCAGAATAATCTGTGGGATTGTGGAATGTGTTTGTCAGACAAGTGCATCAGGGAAAATTAAGAATAAGACAGAGGTATGAGTCTTGTGGTCATCATAAGTGCTTGGGCTTTTGTAAACCTTAATCATTTATTTTATCTAAGCACTAAAATGTTGGTATTTACTAATTTATAGTTCAAGTACACATATTAATAAATGTCTTTGTGTGTATGTGTGTACATGGAAGTGTATATATCTGTGGGTTTGTCTTTATATAAATACTGATGGATATTTTTCCAAATGAACTGGTGCTGACCTTTATTTTGTGTTTAAGCAGAAGGAACTTTATGTTCTACTTTTCCTCTGGAGAGATGGAAAGACTACTAAGGGTGGTGACGGGGGGGTGTGTGTGTGTGTGTGTGTGTGCAGATTTGTGTGTGTGAGTGTGTATTAGGTAATATTTAATGGAAAATTTGGGGATATTTTCCTTTGTCATGGTCCAAATAAATCTGTTTATATCATAGTTACTGGGAATAAATATCTTTCTTCATGAGAGCCTTCTTAGTTTCCGAAAAATCTTATAGATGTTTATCAGTAAGTCTATATAGTAGACTTTGTTTCTCTAATAGTAATAGTTACCTTTGAGAATCTGCTGTCTGGCATTGTGTCTAACACTTTACTTCATCTTTATAAACTTGCAAGATGGGCATTAATAACCCCAGAACACTGAGATTTGGGAATGCTAAGCAATTTTCCCGAGGCTATAGAGCTAATAAATTGTACAACTGTTACTTGAGCATAGATTGACTATCTCTATCCATAGGACATTTGCCTTTATGACAGAGAGGGACTCAGATAGATGTGGGACTTATTTTATAATTATGAGAGGTTTTCTATCAAGATGTTTGCTTTTTGTGAACTTTAATGGCCAATGGAAAATAATTTGAAAATTATTATTATTTTAAGTTTAAAAAATCTTAGAAGCGATCTAAACCTAGTGATATGTTTTCTAAGATTCTTAGAAAAGGTTTGAGAGTATACATAAGCAGCCTTCAGATACCGAATCATAATGCTTATCTGCTTTAAAAAGTGATGTAGTGTCATTTTCTAGAATCTAGACTACAGATAGCTTTTAAATATATCTTTATTTGCAGTATTATATAGAGGTGATATTTTCTGATACACAGTCCTTCTCTTAGAAAGAAGGTAGTATTTGGTGTAGTCTGCACAAGAACAGTCTTCCTCATGTTTGTCCTTGATAAGTTAGGGTGTGTAGCAGCACTGGGTTCTTGGGGAGAGATAATGGGCTCAGGCTGCTGGGGTCCACCTTATTGACAACGGTGTGATGCTTAGTGAATACTGCTAGAGAGCTGCAGTGGCTGCAAGTGGCTGCACTGAGGTCCTCAGTGACGCCTCTAGGTCGGGTGGCTAGGAACCAGGGAAGGCAGCAGTAGTAGCTGGAGCAGATGGTATGACACAGTTGGCTGTGGGGGCCAGCTCCAAGTGCCTGTGCAGTGGTGGGGTCTGGCTGCAAACACACACATAGTGGTGGGGGTTAGGAGCCAATGACAGGTTCACTAGAATCTGCAGGGGCCCTGGCTGTTGGCCTGCTCTTCTGTGTCTCCACAGTCCCCTCTAGGTGTGCACACTTCAGGAAGCCTTTTCTGTCTATAAAATGGAGTACTGTGGGATGTTTCACTCTGATAAGTTCTCCCAACCACTCTGTTACCACTCATTGGAAGACATCTGAAGATGAGAATATCTCAGACCGAAGGCAGCCAGTCTACAAACAAATGTTAAGCGGCTCAGAAGTAGATATATCACCACAGTTGCAGCTCCATCAAGTCACCAGTTGGCAGAGCAGAATCTGGCCTCCTTTGTTTTGCAACATCAGCTCACTGTTTTGTTTTGTTTCTTAATTACGTTTTAACTTGAAATGGCCCTCCATAACTGAAAGCACGCTTTGCTGTCAGGATTAGTGTTGAAATCTTCCAGCTCATTTAGCAGACAAGATAGTCCTCTCTGGAGGGTCTCTGTGGGGATTGCTAACCATAAATCACTGCTTCCCTTAGGCCAGCTACCTCTGAACAGCACGAAGCCTCGGTTAGGTCAGTAAAAAGGTTTTAAACACTTCTCTGTAGATTGGAATGAACTGGCTGCATCTCAGATTTATCTAGTGAGATTTTTTTAAAGATATGATCCATGCTCAAGGAATGAGATGTGCTCAGAAATATTTTAAGTTCCTCTAATAATTTTGATGAATAGCCACGCTTTGGAACCATGACTCACAGCATCGAAGAGAAATGTAACTCCTACTCCTTCCTATTTGTGAACTCCACTACTGTCAATAGCAGTGTTGTCCAAAATGGGAGATAGCCGCCACTAGCAATACACAGCGCTTGTGAGCACTTGATGTCACACGGCTATTTGAGATTTCAAAGGGGTGTTGAAATAACAATATTTCGGACATACTGGGTTAAGAAAAAATTTTATAAAACCTTATTTCACCTGTTTGTTTTGATATATTTTAATGTAGCCACTACACATTTCAGGTTACCTATGGCCAGCATATTTCTTCTGGACTATCCTTATCTAGAAGGCCACAGCTAACGCAGTTCAGAAATCCCGAGTCATAAAATTCTAAAGGTGAAGAAATCTTGTAGATGATAACAAGCTTTCATTCCATGAATGAGGTTATTGGCACCCAGTTGGGTGCAGTGACTGACTCACGTCCCTCAATTGGTGGTAGAGACAGAAAGTACATACCTGGCTCTCCAAGTGTCGACTTGACTCTTCCCTCCCATGAGGCCTGTGTTTGGCTGCAGTAGCCGCACTGAGTATTTTAGGACTCCTCTAATTCTGGGGCACGGAAAGGCCTACTCGCCTCAGCCCCTGCTGCCATCTCTGCTCACCTGATCTGTCTTCATAGCTGTTGTTGTTCAGTCACTCAGTCGTGTCCGATTCTTTGGTGCTTCCAAATTCATTTCTAAAAAGACATATTTGGGCCTCAAGTTAATGTCTCCCCCTTTTATCATCTCATATTAATTACTGATTTTGACATCCACAGGGAGCTGTGGTTTTAGTAAGGTCTTGGTATCTTTCCAAAGCATGGCTCAGAAAAACAAAAACCCCAATGGAGAAAAAGAAAAAGCAGAAACAAACTCCTTCTAGCTAATTGAGAAGTGTGAAACTTTGAAATTCATTATTATGTCCCCCTCCCCCCCAACATTTACTACATTTTGGTTTTCTCTGGCATCCGGAAAACAATGTTACTTCTCCAGTACTAGTACACTCTTCAGAAGGATCAAGTGCTGATGGGTGGTGAGCCACTCCCTAGCTTCTGCCCTTTAGCTGTAAAAACAAATTATTTTTTACATGACATCAACATAGCCTTGCTTATATAAGACTTTTTTTTTAAGCCAAAAATATTTTTCCTTCTTTCTCATCTGTTAATAAACTATTTGAGAATTTTAAGTACATAGGTAGCATCCAAAATATTTCTAGAATCCATCACCCTGCAATAGGAATATCTGCTGCTCTGAATGGTACATTCCAGGGACCCACTTTTCCAGATGATTCCAAGCCTGTTGAAGTCTACGTACGTACATGTCCCAGAATGTATGAAAATCTGTTTGTGTATGTATGTGTGTCAAAAGTCTGAAGACACAGGGAAATACCTGGCTGAAGCCTTTGCATTTTGATGTATATTCTTCTGGATTCCTTAGGTTTAAGATGAGCTGTCAAGTGCAGAATTTATAGAGTAATTAATTCAAGTCACTTATAAATTAAAATACCCCAGGCAAATAAGACTAGGTAAATAAATCCTGTTTTAGAATTTCTTAGAACTAGGTCATAAAATGCTTTCTAATTTCAGTTCATCACTATCTAGTTGAATCCCTGCCACTGGCAGAAGGCAAGCAAGTTAAGTTCTCTTTCCCCGGTTCCAAGGCCCTATATGCAGTGCAGTAAAAATTTCTGATCATTATGCTATTTTCCTCAGAAGTTACAGGTGTCTTTCATTGTTGCTGATTCTTCCTGACCATAGAGATATTCACCCTTGTGAAAAGACATAAAAATAATAATCAGTAGATGACAGTTTAGAGATTTTACAGTATCGACACCATCTGCAACAGCAGTCTGCAGCCTGTGCTTGTATGTATGCTGCTGCTGCTGCTGCTAAGTCACTTCAGTCGTGTCCGATTCTGTACGACCCCATAGATGGCAGCCCACCAGGCTCCACCATCCCTGGGATTCTCCAGGCAAGAGTACTGGAGTGAGTTGCCAGTGCCTTCTCCATGTAGGTATACTACCATATGATTATTTATAAATGTAGGAGGTAGAAAGAGTCTTTGACAGTCTTAACTTTGTTGAGGGAAAGAGACATTCTTTGCTGGTAAAAAAAAACCTGAGATGACATAATGAAGAAATATGGCAAGACTGGGATGTGCAGCCCTTGGAAGCCTTCTTCCCAGTGGCAGGAACTGATGACTCATGATCATTCAGGTGGACCTTCTCTTTGATGAACTGATTACTTCTAAGCTGTGGGAAAACTCTGGTGCCTTACAGCTCTAACAATTGCTAATTTTCTTGGTGTATTTCAAAAATGCATAATCTTCCTGTTAAAAGATCTATATGACCCTTGGAAAAATCTTAAATGTAGTGTATTGCTTTAAAGAGAGGACTCTTGAGAGTTTCTTGGACTGCAAGGAGATCAAACCAGTCCATCCTAAAGGAAATCAACCTTGAATATTCATTGGCAAGAATGAAGTTAAAGCTGAAGTTCCAATCCTTTGGCCACTTGATGCAAAGAGCAGACTCATTGGAAAAGACCCTGATGCTGGGAAAGACTGAAGGCAAAAGGAGAAGATGGTGTCAGAGGATGAGATAGCATCACGGACTCAATGGACATAAACTTGAGTAAACTCCAGGACCTAGTGGAGGAAGGGGAAGCCTGACACGCTGTAGTCCATGGGGTCATAGAGTTAGATATGACCAAGTGACCGAATAACAACAGCAAATTGGTTTGAACCTTATCTGTGTTACTGCTCTTTCCTTCTGCTACTCTGAACAGACTTCTCAATATCACACAGTATCTGTTTTTAAGCAGACTTGCCTCTACTTCTCTTTCTAAAGCATCAAGGCATCTTCTTACATGTTTAACAGTTAGATTTACATAGATTAGAAAGAATGCAGATGCCACTGTTTCAGTTTTATACTTCTGAGAGGTCTATATCTTTAAACTTTGAAAGTAAACATAAACGAGATCTCTCTCCATGTACACAGAAACCACCAGTGCAAAGTTTTTACGCTGCAAGTCGTAATCTATTAGTGAGTTTTGAAATCTATTTAGTCAATGAAAATCTTTCTTTTTTAATGGAACAGACTAAAATAAACTAGTTTCTGAAACTTTGTTTTATACATACCTATTTCAGTATCTTTATCATTTATTATTTACCTAGCTATTACTGATATCTATTTTCTATCATCTCCTCTATCCATATTAGTTTTTAGTTTTTTTAAAAAAAGGTTTGAGGAAAATCTGCTTTAAAGGAACTGTTAGAAATATTATTAGATTTTGTAACAATTCTTATGATTTTCTAGTAGACTGAATAGGGAACACCTCTTGTAAGTCTGCATATATAATGACATCCTCTTTTTATAACATCTTCCTCCCAGAACTCCATGTTGGATATTTTTGGGGGAGTTTGGAGATTTAGGTTTGTTTTTTTTCTTGCTTTTACAAACTGGTGTAGAAAGATGAAAAGTGCTTAATGCTGAGTCTTAAAGACAACTAGATCAGTTATTAGAGGCCTTTGGATCCTGGCTCAAAGCTCTCTGGGCCAGATTCAGCTCATATTCCTCCTTACTGATGCCATCTAACAGAAGAAACAGGTGGAATGTCAGCTGCTCACAGTCCTTGCCTTGGTGGGCACTGTCTGTTAATGGTGCATCAGATGAAAGAGGTTATGGAAGATCAGGGACCTATTCAAATACTGTCCTTCGTGTTCATACTTCATCCATGTATCAATAATTGGAGGTCAGTAGCCAGTGAACCTTGTTTAAACTTCTGAGCAATACTGACACCAAACAGAAACAGAAATTTAAAGTGAAAACTTTATAGTGATATGAAAAGCAGAGCATAATTTCTAAAGGAGTTGATGAGAATTATTGCTTCCCTATACAGTTATGATACTGAAGTCTTCCACTCAGACTATAGAATCTGACACTACTTTCATTGTCTATCCAGAATAATCGAGCTGTGATTTGTCATCTCAAAGTCTAGGCAATAGAAGTTACCTACAGAGATAGAAACCAACAATAATTTATATTTTCTTCATTTCAGTTCAGTTCAGTTCAGTTGCTCAGTCGTGTCGACTCTTTGCGACCCCACGGACTGCAGCATGCCAGGCCTCCCTGTCCATCATCAACTCCTGGAGTTTACTTAAACTCATGTCCTTTGAGTTGGTGATACCATCTAACCATCTTATCCTCTGTCATCCCCTTCTCCTCCTGCCTTCAGTCTTTCCCAGCATCAAAGTCTTTTCAAATGAGTCAATTCTTCGCATCAGGTGGCCAAAGTATTGAAGTTTCAGCTTCAGCATCAGTCCTTTCAGTGAATATTCAGGATTGATTTCCTTTAGGATGGACTGGTTGGATCTCCTTGCAGTCCAAGGGACTCTCAAGAGTCTTCTCCAATACCACAGTTCAAAAGCATCAATTCTCTGGTGCTCAGCTTTCTTTATAGTCCAACTCTCACATCCATACATGACTACTGGAAAAACTATAGCTTTAACTATACAGACCTTTGATGGCAAAGTAATGTCTCTGCTTAATATGCTGTTTAGGTTGGCCATAGCTTTTCTACCAAGAAGAAAGAGTCTTTTAATTTCATGGCTGTAGTCACCATCTGCAGTGATTTTGGAGCCCTCCAAAATAAAGTCTGCCACTGTTTCCACTGTTTCCCCATCTATTTACCATTAAGTGATGGGACCAGATGCCATGATCTTTGTTTTCTAAATGTTGAGCTATAAGCCAACTTTTTCACTCTCCTCTTTCACTTTCATCAAGAAGCTCTTTAGTTCTTCTTTGCTTTCTGCCGTAAGTGTGATGTCATCTGCATATATGAGGTTACTGATATTTCTCCCAGCAATCTTCATTCCAGCTTGCGCTTCATCCAGCCCAATGTTTCTCGTGATGTACTCTGAGTATAAGTTAAATAAGCAAGGTGACAATATACAGCCTTGACGTACTCCTTTCCTGATTTGGAACCAGTCTGTCATTCCATGTTCAGTTCTAACTGTTGTTTCCTGACCTGCATACAGATTTCTCAAGAGGCAGGTCAGGTGCTTTATTAAAACTATTCTTATTGGGGAAAGGAAGATACAGACACTGGTGTCAGTTTCTCGTAAAACTGGCAAATAAAACTTTGTAATATATTTCTGAACTGAGAAAAAAGCATAATAGTTCTAACTGACAATGCTTCTTTTAATAAAAACAAAGATTATATTTAATGTGATATTTTAGCAATTTTCTCACTGAAAGTAAACAGTGTATTTTACCCAGTTTCTTAGTAATGACCTAGTTTCTTAGTAATTTAATAATGACCATTATTGTCAGAATCTTATAATTTTCAATAGTCATTGTNTCAGCCATACATGATCAAATTTAAATACATCTTTTTTTCCTATTTATAACTTTGGTTTAGCTACTATATTAATATATTTTGTCTCCTATATATATTAAGACCATAAAGAAGGCTAAGCACCGAAGAATTGATGCTTTTGAACTGTGGTGTTTTAGAAGACTCTTGAGAGTCCCTTGCACTGCAGGGAGATCAAACCAGTCAATCCTAAAGGAAATCAACCCTGAATATTCATTGGAAGGACTGATGCTGAAGCTGAAGCTCCAAGACTTTGGCAACCTGATGTGAAGAGCTGACTCATTAGAAAAGACTCTGATGCTGGGAAAGATTGAAGGCAGGAGGAGAAGGGAATGACAGAGGATGAGGTGGCTGGATGGCATCACCGACTCAATGAATATGAATTTGAGCAAACTCCAGGAGATAGTGAAGGACAGTGAAGCCTGGTGTGCTGCAGTCCATAGGGTTGCAAAGAGTTGGACTCGACTGAGCAACTGAACAACAACTATATATAGTAAACACTGTTTTAATACTTAGCAAATGCAGTTTAATACTCAGTTGTGACATTAGGAAGGTTTCTGACTTTCAGAGAATGACATGTGAAGATCAAGAACATACAAAAGTTACTACTATTCTTTCACACTCATAAGTAGAAACTCTATAATAGAGATCTTTTATTTCAATACAGTATATACAACAGGTGATGTGGTTAAGTGGAAACAGCTGGATGTTTTGCAATATTATTACAAATCAGAATTGTCTAATGCTTCCTTTTCACTGCAAGCATTTGTTAATCTCAGCTCATTTGTGGTTTTAAGTGTTGGTATAGTTTGCTTTGTTTCATAAAATTGTATCTGTTGATTTGTGAGGCAAGATCTCTTAGGTTACCATTCTCTCTGGTTGCTAGGTCATGGTCATTCTTACTGGTATCCAATAAAAGCAAAAGCAGTATGGCAGCATTGCTTTCAAACAGTTCTCCACCAAATTATGTTTTGCTTATAAACTTGCATACAAAGAAAGAATATTGCCATGTATCTGCATATGAAAAGAAAGTTACATCTTAAAATGTTTTCTAATATTTTATTTGTAATTTCTCTTTAATGTTTTTACTTGTTGAAAGATGCAGAAAATATTTGAAAGGTGGTTTTTGAAGGAGTTGTAAACAAAGGTAACACCATTATCCCACTTTGATTAGAGCATGAATTTCTGAGTGGATGTACCAATTCACTGGTAATTCTCAGGTTGCTTTGTGAGTATTAGTATGGATATTGAACGTATCCGTATGTTTGAAAATGTTGCCCCCTTGGCCTCATCAAAACAGAATTAAAATTAAGTCAAGTGCTCAAATACTGTTCTTAATAAAGAAAGGCAATGCCAAAGAATGCTCAAACTACCACACAATTGCATTCATCTCAAACGCTAGTAAAGTAATGCTTAAAATTCTCCAAGCTAGGCTTCAGCAATACGTGAACCATGAACTTCCAGATGTTCAAGCTGGTTTTATAAAAGGCAGAGGAACCAGAGATCAAATTGCCAACATCCGCTGGATTATCAAAAAAGCAAGAGAGTTCCAGAAAAACATCTATTTCTGCTTTATTGACTATGCCAAATCCTTTGACTGTGTGGATCAAAATATACTGTGGAAAATTCTGAAAGAGATGGGCATACCAGACCACCTGACCTGCCTCTTGAGAAACCTATATGCAGGTCAGGAAGCAACAGTTATAACTGAACATGGAACAACAGACTGGTTCCAAATAGGAAAACGAGTGCATCAAGGTTGTATATTGTCACCCTGTTATTTAACTTATATGCAGAGCACATCATGAGAAACGCGGGCTGGAGGAAGCACAAGCTGGAATCAAGATTACCGGGAGAAATATCAATAACCTCAAATATGCAGATGACACCACCCTTATGGCAGAAAGTGAAGAACTAAAGAAGCTAAAGAGCCTCTTGATGAAAGTGAAAGAAAAGAGTGAAAAAGTTGGCTTAAAGCGCAACATTCAGAAAACTAAGATTACGGCATCTGGTCCCATCACTTCATGGCAGATAGATGGGGAAACGGTGGCTGACTTTATTTTTCTGGGCTCCAAAATAACCGCAGATGGTGATTGCAGCCATGAAATTAAGACGCTTACTCCTTGGAAGGAAAGTTAGGACCAACCTAGACAGCATATTGAAAAGCAGAGACATTACTTTGCCAACAAAGGTCCGTCTAGTCAAGGCTATGATTTTTCCAGTGGTCATGTATGGATGTGAGAGTTGGACTGTGAAGAAAGCTGAGCACCGAAGAATTGATGCTTTTGAACTGTGGTGTTGGAGAAGACTCTTGAGAGTCTCTTGGACTGCAAGGAGATCCAACTAGTCCATCCTAAAGGAGATCAGTCCTGGGTGTTCATTGGAAGGACTGATGTTGAAACTGAAACTTCAATACTTTGGCTACCTGATGCTAAGAGCTGACTCATTGGAAAAGACCTTCATGCTGGGAAAGATTGAGGGCAGGAGGAGAAGGGGACGACAGAGGATGAGATAGTTGGATGGCATCATCAACTCGATAGACATGGGTTTGGGTGGACTCTGGGAGTTTGTGATGGACAGGGAGGCCTGGTGTGCTGCAGTTCATGGGGTCACAAAGAGTCGGACACGACTGAGCAACTGAACTGAACTGAACTGAACTGAATACCTCTGCAGTTAGACTCAGTATTTTTAGGAAGATTGTTAGTTTTGATTCACTAGTTACTTGTTCCTCTCTGATGAATTTGAAGTTTTTAAATAGTTCATGTGCCTGAACAGAAATGACAAAATATCAGTAGTGTTTTTCTACTTTTATGTGCTAACTTTTGTGCTGACAGCATTACAATTAAATTCATTGGTTAGAGCTTGGTAGTCTCAGATATTTTAAAATTTCAGCTTTCTACAACTATTGTTATAAATTTTGGGGGGACATGGTATCTGCCATTTTTAGCCTAGAGCCATTTATATCCTGGTATCAAGAGAGATTTTAAAATTATATAAATGAATATAAGTTTTAATACTAAGAAATACCCTTATTTCTTTTATTTATACAGTTGAATAAATTTTCTGAGATTTATAAAATAATCACATTATGTTTGTTTTTTGGAATTACTCCTGGTCTCCAAATTTGTAAGATTCTTTTAAAATGTCTCATAATCATCTGGCTACTACCCAAACCCTCCTTTAGTTTTGTACTGTGGAAAGACATTTGACCATCAAATAGATCTTCTATTTTTATGAAGCATAAAGTGAGAGTGAAGTCCCTCAGTTGTGTCTGACTCTTTGTGACTCCATGGACAGTAGCTTGCCAGGCTCCTTCATCCACAGGGTTTTCCAGGCAAGAATATTGGAGTGGGTTGCCACTTCCTTCTCCAGGGGATCTTCCCAACCCGGGGATCGAATCTGGGTCTCCTACATTGCAGGTGGATTCTTTACTGTATGAGCCACCAGGGAATCCCCTATGAAGATATATGGTCCCCTATGAGGACCATGTATCTAGGAAAATAGTACTATCAAAATAGAAATTCTCAAAATAATTTTGGTTTCATGTATCATGTAATGAAGTAATGAAAAGAAACTAACAAATGTGTTTGTATCTGAAACTACAAAATAGAAAGAGCTATCTGATCACCCTCCTTTTGATGTATATTATCTATATTATTAATATTATTTTACATATATTATATGTATGTCATTGTATTAAAATCCACACTATTTTCAAACCAAAAAGATCCTTAGAGATCTTCTACACCGGAACTTCTCAGACTGGAGTCGCCTGCAGAGCTTTAAAACTTGCTTAGAGTAGGCATCCTGTAACAAATCAACATTTCTGGGATAGGGCCCCAGGCATCAAAGGTTTAAACATTCTCCAAATGATTCAATGTGCAGCCTAGTGTAAGAATAAGTGGTTGAAGCCAGTAATGCTCAAACACACTGTGCCTAAGAACCACCTGTAGAGTTTGTTAAAACATGGACTTCTGGTCCTTACTCCCAGAATCTGGGCTTGGAGCTGACATTTAAAAAAATCCCATGGTTCCCAGAGGAGAGGGGATAAGTGGGAAGGAGAGATAAATTGGAAGATTGGGATTGACATATATACACTGTACATATAAAATAGAAAACTAATAAAGACTTAATGTATAGCACAGGGAACTCTACTCAATGCTCTATATTGGCCTATATAGGAAAATATGCTAAATAAGAGTGGATATACATACATATGTATAAGAGATTCACTTTGCTATACATCAAAACTAACACAACATTGTAAATCAACTATACCTCAATAATTAAAAAAAATTTTTGAAGTCCCAAGTTCCATGTACTGAACGTATACCCACCACCTTATATATTGAAGCCCTGACCCTATATGACTATATTTGGAGATAGGACTTTTAGGAAGTAAAGTTCCATGAAGTCGTAAGTGTGGGGTGATAATCCAGTAGGACTTGTATTAAAAGAAGAGGAAGGGAGAGAAAATTCTGTTTCTCTCTCTACACTTGCATGCGCCAAGGAAAGGCAGTGTGAGGTTACAGCAAGAAGACAGGAAGAGAGCTCTCACCAGAAACTGAATCAGCTGGCACCTTGATCTTGGACTCGCCAGTCTTCAGAACTGTGGGACGTAAATTTCTGTCATGTAAGCCACCCAGTCTCTGGTATTTTGTTGTGGCAGCCCAAGCTGACTAATATACCACGTAATGCTGATGCCAGCAGTCTATGAGCCACATTTTGAGCACTGCTAGCCTAGGCTGCATTCCCCAGAACTTGTTTTAATTTGCCTGAGGGTACTGCAGTGTGTCATTATTTTTTAACGTTTCCTGGGTGATTCTAGTGTATAGATAGAATTGAAAACCACAGATCAAGCCCAGTTTCTTCAACTTATAGCTAAGGACACTGAGACTCAAAGAGGTTGAGTGATTTTGCCCAAGTTTTAAATGCTGAATTTTTCCAAATTTATAGGGGAAAAAAAAGAAAATTTATTCTGGGGTCACACTGCTGGCATCTGAAAGACTTAGTCCTAGAGCTCAGTACTCTCAGTTTCTAGTATTAACCCATTCATTTTTCCCCAAACAACATTAACATTTGTTTAATTCAGGCAGATCCATTTTCCTTTTCTATGATAGTACAATTCAAGAATGTTGTAGTCTGTACTCTGAGTCTGCTTAATAACAATTGCTGTTTGTTGCAACATGCTTAAAGACTGAATAGAAGGTGAGATCTCTCTCTCTCACACACACACACACACACACACACACACACGTGTATATGGGCTTCCCTAGTGGATCAAGCAGTAGAGAATCTGCTAGTAATGCAGGTGCCATAGGAGTTGAAGCTTCGATCCCTGGGTCAGGAAGATACTCTGGAGGAAGAAATGACATCCCACTCCAGTATTCTTGCCTAGAGAATACCATGGACAGAGGATCCTGGTGGGTACAGTCCATGGGGCTGCAAAAGAATCAGACATGACTAAAGGGACTTAGCAAGCACGCATACATGTATATGAATATACATGTGGTTGACCTTCACACAATAATACTAATTTGCTCACTGTGAACAGAAACACTGGTACTGTCCTTCTTGTATAATAGCAAGAAACAGAAAATTGACTTGTGCAATAGAAAGATGAAAATTTTTCTGAATGCCTTAAAAACCCCAGGTATAATGTGAATAAATTACCAAGATGGGTAAAAGTTTACTGAAGATTTCACCCCAAGGACAAAAGTTTGGTTTGGTAGCAATTGCAAGTATGTGGTACTGAGCTTACTTTGCCTAAATCTCAGTGGAAAATTATATCATGAGTAACCTATGGCATCAAATTTAACAATGATAAATGTGCTATTTTGAGTAGGCATTTGATTTTTCCCTAAAATAAAGCTTATTTCTCCTTATACATTGACATTCTGTTAGTGGAAAAAATGAATCTTGACATTTTAAAATAAATTGTGATCAGTTCACTTCAGTTCAGTTCAGTTGCTCAGTCGTGTCCGACTCTTTGCGACCCCATGAATCGCAGCATGCCAGGCCTCCCTGTCCATCACCAACTCCTGAAGTTCACTCAAACTCACGTCCATCGAGTCAGTGATGCCATCCAGCCATCTCATCCTCTGTCATCCCCTTTTCCTCCTGCCCCCAATCCCTCCCAGCACCAAAGTCTTTTCCAGTGAGTCAATTCTTCGCATGAGGTGGCCAAAGGACTGGAGTTTCAGCTTTAGCATCATTCCTTCCAAAGAACACCCAGGGCTGATCTCCTTTAGAATGGACTGGTGGGATCTCCTTGCAGTCCAAGGGACTCTCAAGAGTCTTCTCCAACACCACAGTTCAAAAGCATCAATTCTTTGGCGCTCAGCTTTCTTCACAGTCCAACTCTCACATCCAGACATGACTACTAGAAAAACCATAGCCTTGACTAGATGGAACTTTGTTGGCAAAATAATGTCTCTCCTTTTGAATATACTATCTAGGTTGGTCCTAACTTTCCTTCCAAGGAGTAAGCGTCTTTTAATTTCATGGCTGCAGTCACCATCTGCAGTGATTTTGGAGCCCCCCAAAATAAAGTCTGACACTGTTTCCCATGTTTCCCCATCTGTTTCCCATGAAGTGATGGGACCAGATGCCATGATCTTTGTTTTCTGAATGTTGAGCTTTAAGCCAACTTTTTCACTCTCCTCTTTACTTTCATCAAGAGGCTTTTTAGTTTCTCTTCACTTTCTGCCATAAGGGTCGTGTCATCTGCATATCTGAAGGTATTGATATTTCTCCTGGCAATCTTGATTCCAGCTTGTGCTTCTTCCAGCCCAGCGTTTCTCATGATGTACTCTGCATATAAGTTAAATAAGCAGGTCATAGTTCGAAATATGAGGACCTCAAAAGAAAGAAGTTAAGTGTGCTTTTTGGTCAATGACGCAACATGGAGAAGTGGGAGAAACGAAGCTTGGCTAGAAACCAGGAGGACTGAAGTCTCTTCCCATCCCTATCAGTAATTAGCACCAGGAACTGTAACAATGACCACTTATGTTAACCTCAGGTTCTTTGTAAGATGAAAGGGTGGGTATTATTCCAAGTTTCTTTTTGCCTTCATTGTATAGATCATAAGCATGTCTAAGGAATGCTGCTTTTCTGTCAAACTTTACTTGGGTTTTTTAATTTTGTTTCCATTTGTCCACAAAGAGTAAAAATGGCCACTCAAAATTTGCACCATTTTAAAATAAAAACTAACACAGAAGAAAAAATCTGTATTCTTTGGAGTCAGGTTAGAAAAAGATGTTGAAAAATACCATTGGATCACATCAGTTCAGTTCGGTTGCTTAGTCATGTCCAACTCTTTGTGACCCCATGAACCATGGCACACCAGGCCTCCCTGTCTATCACCAACTCCTGAAGTTCACTCAAACTCATGTCCATCAAGTCGGTGATGCCATCCAGACATCTCATCCTCTGTCGTCCCCTTCTCCTCCTGCCCCCAATCCCTCCCAGCATCAGAGTCTTTTCCAATGAGTCAACTCTTCACATGAGGTGGCCAAAGCACTGGAGTTTCAGCTTTAGCATCATTCCTTCCAAAGAACACCCAGGGCTGATCTCCTTTAGAATGGATCACATACTTAGCTTTAATATCAGCAAACTGTTAATTATTCCTCATCTAAAAGATGCAATAAATGAAAAGCAAACAAGAATTTCATTGCTTCATACAGTTCATCTCACCAGTAGAAGAAAAAGCCTGAATAGCCTGGCTATTGGAATTCAGTATTTATAATACTTGGGCAGCAGAAATGTGAAATGAACATTACAATCTGAAAGCAACTTCACTAGTTCAACCAATATTGAAATCAAGTATCACTTCCCCAAACTGCGTATCTGACAAATGTATTTAGAAATAAACATATTAGTGAACTGATATAAATGAAACTGACCTTCACAATATTTTATATAATTATTAAACCAGGAGAAGCATGACAAATAAACAAACTTATTTTTTAAATCTAATGCTTCATTTGATTCAAGTGCCCATTATCCCTGTAGAACAGTGGTTCTCAAGCTTTCTCTACACTGGAGTCATAGGGCTTTAAACACTGAGTTAGTATGCTTTGATTGGTACAGGCTACAGTCTGGGCATCACAAGTTCTAAAAGCGCTCCCCACCAGGTAGTTCTAAAGTACAGCCAAGTTGGGGAACCATTGTTGCAGAGTATTGGCTCTAACTTTGGCTGCATACTGGAACCATCTGGCATCTTAAAAAGAATATGGGATGCCTGGACTTCATCCTAGAAAGAATTAAATCAGAATTCTAAGAGTAAGTCTGAGCATTGGTGTGTTTTAGGTCCTCCCCTAACACAAATATGAGGTGATGTTAATATTCAGCCTTAGGGTGAGTTACTACTACAGAACACTGCCTGAGTATTCTTCATGGCCTCCAAAATACGTGAGCATGAAGTCCCATAAGGTCTGTCTTCCATGTTAGTGGAAACCTGGCATAAACTCAACTAATTTTAGCAGGGCTGTGAGGGGGTGGGTGCATGAAGAGAGAGGTAAGGCTATTTCTTGAAATAACAGACCCTAACAATACACGGACATTGGGCAATCAAATTCCTGGGCCATGAACCTGTCCTCAGAACTTTCTTAACATAATTCTTCACTAATTGTACTTCTCTAGAAAAAGCCAGAGTTTGGCAAAAAGAGGAGAATTAAGTACTACCCGAGCACCTGAATCGCCCAAATTAAAAAGTCTCAGTAAACATTTATTTTCTAATCTTCTCAGTGATACCCACATTGCTTTACGTTCTCAAAAGCCATGTTCAACAGCATGCTGATGCAGTGTTAGCAGTGGCAGGGATCTGAGAATGAGAACCTGAATGTTAACATGGCATGCAGACTACATTTGCAGAACGCAGGAAGGTGGGAGGTAGAATTGTTCAATTACCTCGATGATACCTAATATGTCAAGCTAAAGGGGCCTAACTTAACATGTGATTCTATTAACTTTGCTTGTGCAAAGTGCTGAAAAAACTATAATGGGAATAGGCTGGGAAGAAGTGCTTTGGAGAAGACATGAAAAATCCTCTGCTTCGGAGTTTTACTAGGTTACAACATAGGAGTCAATAGGGTGACATTGCTCCCATAATAGTTCCTAGGATTTACTTGGGAAAATACAGTAATTAGAACAAAGCCATTAAACATGTGTGTTATTTGAATGAAACCTTGAATTTCATTTTTGGGGATCAGATTTTGAAACGAGCAATGGCAAAGTACACCACCTTCCAAGGGCTTTCAGAAAAGAAGAGGAAAAGCTGATGGAGTTAGTAGATATCCAGGCAAACTGAAGCACTCTCCCATGGAGTTAAGGCTACAAACATCCTGGAATACTCCAGAGGGCAGGATTACAGTTATTTTCAGTCCTACTATATGTGGGGGGTGGGGGGGTGGGGTCGTTTGCAAGAGGTAGATGTTACTCAGAAGCAGATTTCCAGGTCCATTTACAGCAAAACTGGGGGCAAAGGGGAATAAATGACAGTGGGTACTGTCTCCTTTGAAGATTTCTTAATCCTGGTTGCACATTCTGATCACCAGGGAAGAGATTTTAAAATGCTGATACTTACATGTTAGCCTTAGAGATTCTGATTTATTGGTCTGGTGTGGGGTCCCCATTAAAAACTATTTTATCACATCTTCCCCGCTGATTTAACATTTTGAGTTGGAGAATCACTGAGTTAGATGACTACTTATGGGGAGGTTAAATAAATCAAACCAGATGCTTTTTCTAAGGTCTCTTCCAAATTTGGGAAGGTAAGTAGAAACAACACTTATGGGTTACATGCTACAGCTAGACACTTTCACAATTAATCTTCTCACCACCTCATGCTAAGAGTTGACTCATTGGAAAAGACTTTGATGCTGGGAGGGATTGGGGGCAGGAGGAGAAGGGGACGACAGAAGATGAGATGGCTGGATGGCATCACTGACTCGATGGACATGAGTCTGAGTGAATTCCATGAGTTGGTGATGGACAAGGAGGCCTGGCGTGCTGCGATTCATGGGGTCGCAAAGAGTGTGACACGACTGAGCGACTGAACTGAACTGAATAGGTGAATCAATACGTGTAATTTGCTTAGCACAGCATCTGGCATGTAGCAACTCTCAAATATTTGATATTCTTCAGTGGAGGTATTATACCTCTATGTTACAGTTAAGAAAACCAAGGCTCGGGGGTTAGCTTTCCAAGGACCCTTGTAGTAAATTGCAAATGAGGATTATCATTATTTTTGGCTTCGCTGAGTCTTTGCTGCTGCACGTGGGCTTTCTCTAGTTGCTGTGAACGGGCAGCTACTCTTCTTTGCAGTGTGCAGGCTTCTCACTGGGGTGGTTTCTCTTGTTGCGAAGCATGGGCTTTAGAGCACTGGCTCAATAGTCAGTTGCTCTCCGTAGTTGTGGAGTTTAGTTGCCCTGGGGCATCAAGGATCTTCCTGGGCCAGGGATCGAACCTGTGTCCCCTTCATTGGCAGGCATATTCTTAACCACTGGACCACCAGGGAAGCCGCTCAAATGAGGATTTAAACCAGATTAAATTGGTTTTAAGCTCTAGAGATCCTTATCTCCTCCACCATCCGCCCCTAAAACATCTGGAAGTTTATGCAAATCAGTGGTGTACTTGAGTGAACATTTAATATATTTAACAAAACCACTTCCTCTTGACCATTTTGTAAGGAATCTCTCTTCAAATGCAATTTCTGGGAAAAAAAAAAAAACAGCAGAAAAGTCGACATCCACATTTTTCTTTTTTTCTAATGTGGCCTGAGGAAAACTGTAGGTCTTGAGAGCCTCTAAGGACCGGGAAAATGGATAGAGGTGGTCCTTTAGAAGTCATAACAGTGGAGAGGCAAGGGAGTAAAGCACTCC
Organism: Redunca redunca; assembly: GCA_006410935.1. Lineage (NCBI taxonomy): Eukaryota > Metazoa > Chordata > Mammalia > Artiodactyla > Bovidae > Redunca > Redunca redunca. The sequence continues at coordinate 120,817 of SJYQ01003625.1, forward strand.
TCTCAGGTAAAACCTCTCTAGGGCTAACTAATGGATGAAGATCTGTCACTTCTGTGCCTTGTAGCTTCGGTAGTTTAATTACAGAGGTTAAAGCGTCTGCCTCCAATGCGGGAGACCCGGGTTCGATCCCTGGGTCAGGAAGATCCCCTGGAGAAGGAAATGGTAACCCACTCCAGTATTGCCTGGAGAATCCCATGGACGCAGAAGCCTGGTAGGCTACAGTCCACGGGGTCGCAAAGAGTCGGACATGACTGAGCGGCTTCACTTCACTTCACTCAATACTGAGGGAGGTGAAGTTATTAGCCCTGGGGTGATGGCTCTGGTCTTATCTGACACCTTTCCGAGGTCAGGTTGAACCAGACTGTGTGCAATGGTTGCTTCAAGAAAATTCAGGAAACTTCTCTAAAGACTGTGACTACTAAGGTTGCAGATCGTCCACCTGAAACACTCGGATGACTGTCTGTCTCTCTCTCTCTCTCTCTCTCTCTCTCTCTCTCTCGTCCAGCCAGGCTAGGAGATAAGGTAAATTAAATTTCTTCCTGTCAGCTGTATATTTCGAATGTTCTCTTCCTGACTCTTGACCTTTGATTACAATGTTTCGTCTGTAGAGTGCCCTGCTTTTGATTTACTGTATTTTGTTCGAACGGTTAAAGCGAGAACTGCTTCTAAATAGATGATTTCCTCCCTTCTCTCTGAAGAGAGTAAAAACCGAATCCGAGAGAAACGGAGGAGTAACAATTTTGGAAAAGGCTCGGGGAGCGGGGAACAGTCTCCCGTGGTAAAGTTCTCTCCACGTTTTCCTCTCCCGGAGCTGTTCTGAAGCATCCATCAGCTCCTCCCCTCGGGCCTCCAAAAGTACCCTGCGGTTGGGGCGATTCTAGAGCCGAACCCAAAGCGTGTGGGGTCATTAGAAACTAGAGCAAGTTGAAGCCAAAGAGGCCTGGCACGGTAGGGGTACGTGGATTCGGGCCCGAGTGGAGGCGAAGGCCGACAGCCGCGAGTCCCCGGAGAGGAGGGGGAGGGCGAGAAAGCGGGGCGGGCCTGAGATCGGGGTCCCGCCGCGGGAAGGGGTCCCCGTTTCCCCCTCCCATCCTCGCCGCCCGGGGCTCTGGTGACGTTGCGGTTTCCTCCTCCCTCCAGCGAGCCTCAGCGCCCGCCGCGGCCCGCCCTCCTCCCCTTTCGCCCACACCCACCCGCCCGCGCCGGCCCGGCTAGCAGTAGCGCCGCCCGAGGCTGCAGCGGCGCATCCTGTGGCGCGGCGCCCACCGGCACCCATGGCGCGGCTGGCGCGCTGAGGGTTCGGCTCCGAGGGCGCCGGGGGCCCGGGCGCCTTGGAGAGAAGGGGGCCGGGAAGGGGTTCCGGAGCCTGGGCCCAAGCTGGAGAGGCGACGCCCGAGAGGACGAAACCGCGGCGGGGAACGGTAAGCGGAGGGGCGCGCGAGTGGTGGGCAGCGGCGCGCGGCGGACGTCGCTCTGGACCCCGCGCCGCGCAACTTTTTTCCGGAGTCTCGGGCGGGTCGTCGGCCGGACTGGCCGGGAGCCGGCGGGAGGCAAGCGGAGAGCCACGTCTCCCGCCGGGCGCCGAGCGCCGCGACCTGCGCGCCCGAGCCCAGCTCGGCTGGGGGGCGCACGAGGCGTGAAGCCGGAGCCGTGGGTTTCCCCGGCGGCTGGGCAGCTTTGAGTCCCTTTCCAACCCTGGGCGCAGAGCTGGGCGCACGGTAAGAACTCGGAGATCACTTTTCGGTGCGTCGGGTCCGGCCGGCCCAGCCGCGATTTCCCGGACGGCCGGGGGCTCCGGCTTCCCTTTGCCCGCTAGGTTGGCACAGTTTCGCGCCCTCCTTTCCCTCCGTCTCCCTGTTAATTGGGGTGGTGGTGGTCGGGTGTGCCGATCCTGGTGCTAGCAGCCTGCCTCTGCAACTGTGGAAGCCAGGCAAGCACGTCCCGAGCCTCCCTAGACGCCGGATTCCAAAGCCGCCAGGCTCCACCGACACTTGGAGAAATTGTTGGTAAACCTCACTCCCAGGCAGCCCCTGGTGGTGGGGTGGGGGGGGTGGGGCGTGCTTGACTCACAGGCTGGGAAGCTCTGTGAGCAATGCCACATGGACTCTGTCTGTTGCGGATGGAATCTTAGCTAAGTTTGTGACCTCAGAATTTTCTCATTTTCATCGCTAGTTTGAGGCATCAACCTCTGCTCAGGCTGGCGGGCATTGAAGGCTGAAACCGAACCCATTGCTTAGAAGTAGGAGGTGAACCTCATTTACTTGGAATTCCTTAGATCAGGAAATGACACTTTTAGTTTCTAGGGATCTCCGTGTTATAAGGTTCTTTTAAACATTTTTTCATTAGTCATGCTTTAGAGAGTCATGGTTTAGTTGACATTAAATTTGAGAACGGTCGTTCTCACTGAGAAATAGTTTCAAAACAGTTTTTTCCCCCAGTATTTTATTTTTCACATAATAGACCTTAATCTTTCAGGAATTTCCTTTTCTTCAGTGTTTTTTTTTTTTTAATTTTTCAATAAATGATAACCTGTATGAAATGAAATAGGATATGCAATATTTTATAGAATATTCTGACAGTACTTCTAAACTGAGATCCCCAAATTGTTTGCAGGATTCATGGAAGAAATAAAATATAGGATTATCTGAGTATTTGTGTATCATGCACTACAAGGTTACCATATAGATATGTGTCCTTTTGTAAAGTGTGCAGGTAAAATGTGTTCTATAAAAACAGAGAAGAGAAAATGTGGACAAAAGGGAAATTTGCAACAGAAAACAGTATAGACCCCTTGTCACTGAAGGAATTATTAGCACCTTCCTGGGCCTGCTGGGTAGAAGGTTTTTAAAATTCCTCTCTCTGAGGTTGGGGCCTGGTTACAGAAAGACTGGGTAAGAAGTTAGCTAGATCTGCCACATGAAGTCAGGACAATAATAATAACTAACATTTGTGTGTCTACTTTAGGATTTATAAAGTTAGTCCACAAATTAGCTAATAACATGTTTTCAGTGAGATTTGTTGACCAGTCCAATATCCCACAGTACTGCTTTGAGGGGATCTGATGGTCATCCACGAGCAAAGGTTCTTAACTTCACTGAGGTTGTACTGCCCTTCCCAAGACCTCATTATAAAGGTTTCTTTTAATCTCTGAAAAAGTATTTTAAGATCATAGATGAAAATACATTCTGCAGTTAAGCAATAAGATGTTTGTTTATACATTTCTTAATATTTGTAGTTGAGTATTTTGATATTTATTTCTACTTGCCTTGGATGACACTCTGTCCCATGAAAGAAATTACATGATTCCCACTCAATATTACAATTTCAACAAATGATTGGAAAGGAATAAAGGAAGATATAGCATTTAGATTGGGGTTTTACTGTATCAATAATGTTTGTTTTCCAAAGGGGTAAAGAAACTAGTAAAAGATTAGCATTTTGTAGTTGCAGTGTATATTAAATATTACTTGCATGCCTGCTAAATCGCTTCAGTCATACCCAACTCTTTGCAACCACATGGACTGTATCCCTTCAGGCTCCTCTGTCCATGGAATTCTCTAGGCAAGAATACTGGAGTAGATGGCCATGCCCTCCTCCAGGGATCTTCCCCACCCAGGGATTGAACCTGTGTCTCTCATGTCTTCTGCATTGGTGGGGGTTCTTAACCATTAGTGCCATGTGAGAAGGGCCGATATCATTAACATGTTTGAGTCCTAAATATAGTACAGGTTCTTATCCTTTTTTCACCTTCTTCTCCCATAAATTAAAAAAAAAATACTTTTTTATGCTAGAATATGTTTGTGGCAGGCCTTTGAGGAGATCAAGACCCTCTTGTAGAGGGAAGGTCATCATTGTAGTGGATACTTTTATTCCATTTGCTGAGAAGGGCTGGATCTTTACTATTATGGAGTGGGTAAGGTGGAGATTCCATGTCCAGCAATCCTTCTGAAAGAATGGCTCCAAGCAGAGGACAGACTAATTCTTTTGACTATATTATAAAACACCTTAGGATTTTCTCATCTTGGAATTACATTATCTTCACGCATGGTGATCTGTGGGCTTTCCAGGTGGCCCTAGTGGTAAAGAACCTGCCTGCCATTGCAGGAGACATGAGACCCGAGTTCAGGCCCTAGGTAGGGGGGATTCCCTGGAAGAGGGCGTGTCAGTCCACTCCAGTATTCTTGCCCGGAGAATCCCATGGACAGAGGAGCCTGGTGGGCTACAGTCCATGGGGTCTCAGAGTCAGATGTGACTGAAGTGACTTAGCACGTATGCTTGTTGATTTGTAGACAAAAAACTTGTTGGGGGTCACCAAATTACCAGTGGATATTTGGATGACACAGTGTAATCTAAACCAAGAGTCAGTGCCTGACATGGGAATTAGGGAAGTGTTTAAGTTCAGAGCACCAAAAAGAAATTACTTCCCAGTGAAATTCATCTGATGAATTAAGGGCAGAATGGAAGTAGAGTTTAAAGTCCTAGATTTCAGTGGCACTGATCCATGCTTCTATTTGATGATGGCAGTAATTAGAAATGGATGAATTTCAAAAAGCCTTACTGATTCTAATGCCCAGCTCTCACAGGAAATTATATATTTTAAAATTGAAACCTTGCATTAAGTGGATAATATTTTTAATTGAAGTAATTTTTCTTTAAAGAAAATCTTTCTATATATTTTAGTAAATCAATGTAGTCCCAGGTTCTTACCCATCTAACTTTTGTGTTTTACATAGAAGAGTGGTTTGATTAGAGGGTGGTGGAGAGATATTACAGGAAAGAATCATACTAGAAAAAAAGGTAGTGTTGTGGACAGGATAAAAAGGAGCCATTAGGGTTAATAAATTCTTGCTTATGCATTCCTGTGCATTAGACAATGGTAGGAAAACAAGAGTCCTTGGTAGATCATACAGCTATGTGAATGCTTCTATTTAAAACTAGGGCTTCCCCATGGCTCAGCAGTAAAAAACCTTGCAATGCAAGAGACACAGGAAGGGTGGGTTTGATCCCTGGGTGGGGAAGATCCCTTGGAGGAGGAAATGGCTACCAATCCAGTATTCTTGCTTGGAGAATCCCATGGACAGAGGAGCCTGGTAGGCTACAGTCCATGGGGTGGCAAAGAGTCAGACATGACTGAGCATGAGCATGAGAAAGTAATTCAATATTTTTTCAAAGAATTCTAATATTTTCATTTTTTAGCCTAGTGGAAATGAAGAGTGATATAGAGCAGATGTCTTATCCTTATTTTAGGGCTGTAGAAATGGAAATACCATGAAAAAAAGAGACTTGTCTGTCATTTACAAGTAATTAGTGGCCTATTTAACATATGAGATTAACCTAAATGGCATATTTTATTCTACTTTTCTCCTTTATGATTTCACATCCATGTTATTAAAGACTCTTACATTTCATTTTCTTATAGATCTAATTTATTATCCCATTTACTACTCATTACTGTCCATGATTTGTCAGCTCCCTGGAATGCTTGCTTATGTGTTTTCCAGGCTTCTGTAAACTGGCTGTTTCGGGGCCCTCTTCCCACAGCACCCTCCTCTCACTCTGCTTGTCTCTTATCATCCTCATCAGGGTTCCATCCTGGGGCCCCTTCTGATTCCTGCAGAGCCCTGTGCTCATTGCTCAGCTCTCATTTGCTGGCTTCAGGTTTTTGGGTGTTTTACCAGTTGTGTTGCTTCCGTCCGCATGTCTCAGCAAGCTCTAGCCTATCAAGGGTATGGATTTCAGATCCTCTGTCAGATGCCCAGAAGAGTATAAACCTGCAGGAGGCAGAGTGTTTAGAGAGTCTGTTAAATACCACAGAAAAAAATAGGGAATGATTTTACTTTGGAAAAAGAAGAAATGATGGTTGAGACCATCTGTGTTTGCTTTTTTTTTTTTAATTTTTAAAAATGAATTTGTTTGGAGTACAATTGCTTTTTTTTAAATTAATTTTTAATGGAGAATGATTGCTTTCCCATCCTCACCCCACCCCACCCCGTCATGCTACACAGCATGTGGGGGTCTTAGTTCCCAGACCAGGGATGGAACCTGCACCCCTTGGCTTTGGAAGCGTGGTGTCTTAACCACTGGACCACCAGGCAAGTTCCATCTGTTTATTTTTTTGAATGGAGTTCTGTCCTTAATTCCAGATAACACTATGAATTTTAACATGCTTTAACATTACCACTGGATTTCCTTCTATTTGTTCCAACTCCCTTGGGATAGTCCATAAACATGATCTTGGTAAGTGTTGTCATCAAATGTTAGTAAACAATTTCTGAAAGAACAGAATTTGCCTCTTTAGTAATATGTAGAAGCTATAAACATCCTGGTAATAGCATGATTTGTTTGGGCACTTTATATTTGAGAATAGTTATAACCATTAGGTAAGTGTAGTCCTGTTTTTAAAAATATAACAAAACACATGTGTGTAGTTAACTCTCAGTTACGCGTATGTCGTGTATCCACAGTAGACTGCATCCATCTGCTTTGCTCTAGACAGAGAGAATTTGCAGCTGAGTGTATGTATGTGTCCACATGCGAAAAATGTTTTTGGTATTATTTATGTAATTAACAGGGCCTCTCTACTTAATTAGTGGAAAATATTAGGATTATCATAGTAAAATTCCCTGTGTGTTTAGTGTACATGATCATTCAGTAGAAATTGAGTAGGTCCACAGTCATTTAAAAAGCTGTCATTTAAATCTTTCCATTTGAAATATTCATTTCATATACAGATGCCATAGGGTTGTAAATTTGTTGATTAAATTAAAGTTTTTGCACTTTTCTCATGTGTAACAAACTTAGCTACTAAGCAAAAGGGGTTTAATGTGTGCAGATGTTATACCACAACAAAGCTGAGTCAGCATTTCATAACTCTTAAAAAGAATTTGTAAAGGAAATGGGCTCACCAAGCTGTGGGTCTATAATATTTTTATTGATTAAGTACACAGGCAATGTACTGGCTTTACTGTTGGAGTCTAATGACTATTGTGAGAAAAATGGGGATATTTGTTAGCAATTCTTGAAGTGGGAGTTAACAGCATTCGTGTAAAATGTAGTGATCAGCAGATTGCATTGTGAACCTAGTAGAGATTACTAATTTAAAAAAATAGACTGGGAGCACGGTTGGTGAACCAGGGGATGCCAGTGATGTCCTAGATGAAGCGACAGTCCTCCCTAGCAGAAAGATCAAATGGAGCATGGTAATTGGCTGAGGGCCATGGGCCTCTTGAACGAGTCTGTTCTGTTCCGGAAACCAAAAGTGCCCTTCTTTATCTTTGCATACGTTTTACTGTCATATCCTCTTCTTCAGACTGTGCTGTCTCTACTTGTTAGGGATTGGAAATCCATGCTGAAGTCACTTTTCATTAGAATGTGATCATCTGCATTTGTATGAGACGGATGTAGGGATCTTTGGCAGGTGGGGGGGGGAGAAAAATTGTCATCCCTCTAAAATACCTATTATGAAAAAAAAAAAACAGGACAGAATGCAAAGGAAACAGAGGTAGCAGGAAAAAAAAAAAGGAGCAGAGAAGAGCTGTGAACAATGCTCATTTATTTCGAATAAACATATTTTAAAAAGTTAAAAAGAAAAATAAAAGGCTACAGATTAACACCTTCATTTAGAGTAGTTCTGTACCTTGGAGTATTGAAAGGGTTATTGCGTTTCTAAAGGAAGCTTACATCCAGAAAGTTGCGTTAGTGACAAAGGAACTCAAGAATTGCGTGATAAAAATCATCAAGTAGTTTAAAAATGTTTCATGCCAGGGTGCACTCAACACCCTGACACCGGGTCGAGTGGTAGTAAAGACCGTCAGGCTGCAGGAGAACACTGCTTACCTAGTTGTGACTGTCAGCTTTTCTTCTTGACACAGCGCTATTTTTGTTGTCTTGACTATATCTGAGGACAGACTCTAAGTAAAGGATTTCTGGAATTCCACAAATTCTGGTAAAGAAGGCCTCTTCTTGGGGCCCTGGCAGTTGGATGACAGCATCCTAGGAGGCTCGCATGGGGCTGGGCTCACCAGCCCCTTGGATAATCGGGTAGGGGCCAGCTGGATTTAGGAATCACCTGCAGTGTTTACACTTCTCCCAAGGGGGAAATGGGCCTGGCAGGAAGGAAAAAGGGGCCTGAAAGGGAATGTTGAACAGCTGTTTTCCATCTTCCCTGAAGAAAAAGAAGAGGAAATCGACTTACAGCAGGCATCAAGAGGGATTTATGCTAAATACAGGGAAGTTTTTCTGAATGTTTTAACCTTTAGAATGGATTTATGAAGGAGGCCTTTGAGTTCTTCTCTGTTTAGAAAGGTTTAAGTGAGGTTGTCCGGGAGGGATGTTAGCATTTGTCTTCTGGGGTTCTAATTTTATGGCTGCTGCTCATCTGGATTTGAAAATCTTGGAAATTAAAAATGACTTAATTATGTGACTGTAGAAGATATGGTGAGTTTTAGTGTTTGAAATAAAGTTGTCTATAGTTTCTACTTAGCGTTTTATTTATTAGAACAAAGTATTAGTATCTGCTAACTGGTTAAATATTGATCATGCATAAGATTGCTTCAGCGTTTCATTCAAATACACATTACAGTGTATCTCCCCTACGCTCAATCTATTTTCTCCTCAAACGGATCGCTTTCCGCTACATTTCTTTTTTATTTTAGAAAATCTTTTTTAAAAAGGGCTTGGCAGCAGATTGTGGTGTTCCATTTGGACTTTCAGTAATATCTTTTACATTTCTCTACCCCATTTTTATAGTAGAACTAGACTGGCAACAGTGGTCACATGAATGTATGGGGCATTCATTAGCCATGTGGTCAAAACATAGAGGTTGCCCATGTCAGAAAGAGCTTGGAAACTTCGCTTGTATTCCAGACTTCTTAACAGCAGTATTTTTGGTTAAAAAGAATGGCATGTATAGAAACAGAACGTGAGCTTTGTTTCATTTTTGTTCAGGAAAATAGACTCTAGTAGAATTAATTTGTGGTTTCAGGCCAGTGGTGTGTTTTTTCACAGTAATAAAATTAGGCAGGACTTAAGATGTAATCATCTTAAAAGCATGTTCATACTGATGCTGCTAAAGGTGTTAGAAAACAGACTCAGCCAATATTGGGTCAGTGGGTTTGGGGGGTGCCAAGAACAGGAGCCCAACAATGTCAATGTCTTAGGCAGCTGAAATGGAATGTTTCCACTTAGTTTTACAGCCCATAGTTTTAAAGCAATTTTGAAATGTTTTTCACAGTTACCTTTCTCAGAGGAAACTGATTTCTTGGAATCACTGAAAAGCCTGCAGAGTTAACCAGTTAAAGTGTCTTTGGCTGTCTCCCTTAGATATGAGGTTAATTTCTTCTTTTTTCCTCTATTTTGAATGTAAGTCTTTCACAAGTTAGAGCATGTTGGTTCTAATGAGAACCCAGGCGAAATAGAGAGCAGAATAATAATTGACCTATTATTACTTTTATCCAATAGTTCAGTTTATCATTCTTAAATTTTAGTGTAAAAATTTAAGATCTACTTTTTTTCTCTTAAAGAAACCAGTATTGTTCAGATTGGATTCATCCTGTTAATCACATGCTCTGTTAGGGTTCCAAGCTTTTCAGCATCAATAGTTTTTAGATTTACTGTGACTTGCATAGAGTTATTCTAAACAAAATTCAAATTAACAAATGGTATTTGAGTATCTGCTGTAGGAACTTGAAAAATTCAGTTTCACCTCTACTTGTTAAATGTAATCTGGCAAGTTTTAGGGTAAGTTAGGCCACTTTCAATATCTCTTTCTTGGGGAAGAAATGTGTTGGCAGTATTTATACTACTAAATTGCCATAAAATGATAAATCCTGTGCCTAAAGAAGTTGAATGGAGCTAGCAGTATTCGGGTGGTTATGTAACAGACCCTTCTTTGTGTGCTTACACCGTTTTTTCTTGTTAGTGAAGCCACTGAAGTTTGGTTCAGTGATTGCAAGTTTTAGAAAAGATAAATCTGTGTTACCAGGAATGAATGCTTTGATATATAACTTTTTCCAGTGTACTTTTGAACCTGAGAGTCAGATGAAAGAACGTTCTCCTTTAGCGATAGAAATACTGAAAGGATTTAGTCATTCAGCAAGTACTTGCCAGGTACTTCATGTTTGAGGGGACGTCTGGTTGGAGCCGAAGCAGGGCAGCATGCAAAAAAAAAAAAAGACATGGATTCCAGCCTTCAGGAGCTATAAAGTCTGGTTGGAGAAGGATAACTGAGTATGAAACTTTATGAGAACAATTAAGTGTTAAACAGACAAATCCTCACAGCAGGATTGCAGGAAGAAAGATGTCTGTGAGGGTTACTTGGGCGAAGAATACTCAGCGAGGAGGGGAAAATAAACTGCACCTCCGAGGATTTTATGCCAAAAGAGGGAGGAGAGAATGCCTTGCAAGCACAGCCACCAGCTAAGCAAAGGTGCAGGAAGAGGAGTGAGCTAAGGAGTGGGGTAGCCGCCAGGTCAAGGAGAACGTCTTAGAAAAATCATGTGAGTTCCCTTATCTCCTTTCATGACAGTCTCTCTCCTATCTTCTATACCTTCTTCGTGAATTCTTTCCCTGTTTTCCTCAAATATTTTTGAAGGCCTGTGTTGCACATAATCATTCGTACATGACACCATAGGGAAGACAAAGAAGATCTAAGATCCCACCTCCCAGCAGCTTATACCTGAGCGGATGAGATCTGTCTCAGAGCCCTTTTGGATTCAGAGAGCACTGAAACAATAAATGCGAGAAAAGGAGAAAGCAAGTATCTTCAAGTAACTCAGTGTGCATGTTATTAGTACTGAGTGTATTAATTAGTGCAGATAGTTAAAGATAGTTATGGATAGATAGCTATAGACATTCTTCCTGATCCCTTTTTAAGACCCAGTTCAGATGCCCCTCGGTGCAGCCATCCTTCTTCAACTCAGTTGCAAGTATTGATTTCTAAAAACTTCAATAGTACTTTGTAATTCTCATATAATTCTTTTTTTTGGCCTGTAGGATCTTAGCTCCTCAACCAGGGATCAGACGCATGCCCCCTGCAATGGCAGCTGAGTCCTAACTACTGGACTGTCAGGGAATTTTCTTCCTTCCTTTTTCTTTAGTGGTTTGTGTAGATATTTTCTTTGTTTTACCATTTTATAAAAGGGCAGGTGCACTTTCTTGGTTGGCATCTTCCCTGAATTCTCAGAGTATTGAGCAATGCGTGTATGGGGCCATAGGGGAGGGCACTTGTGGATAGAGTTGCTAGGGAATGCTTCGTAGATAGCACTGTGCTCTTTGAGAAAGGTATGAGGTTGATGTGGAGCAGGTAGAGGGAGCCCTCAGAAAGAGTAACAGTAGGAATCAAGGATAAAATATGAGTCATGTTCAAGTAAGGATGAGCAGTTAAGCGTGAAGGGAGAGTTTGTGTGGGGAAGAAGTGAATGCTAATGTTGAAGAGATGGGCCAGAACCAGACTGTGGAAGCTCTTGGAGGAGAAAATTGTTATTTCTGCTGTGGGAAATAGAGGCTCTTGAGTAGGAAAGTGGTTATGATGATGGTGATTTATTTAACTTGGAAGGACCTTGATAGTTTACAGAGATAGTTATTTCATGGGTAATACTGTCAGATTGCATGGGGGATCTCGGCCCCTTCACTTTCTGTGTGACCTTGACTGGTAAAGAATCTGCCTGCAATGTGGGAGACCTGGGTTCCATCTCTGGGTTGAGAAGATCCCCTGGAGAAGGGAAAGGCTACCCACTCCAGTATTCTAGCCTGGAGAATTCCATGGACTATACAGTCCATGGGGTTGTAAAGAGTCTAACACCACGAGCGACTTCCACTTGCACTTTTCTCTTCCTTACTGTTCTACTGTGCCTCGGTTTCCTCAGCTGTGAAAAGGGGACGATATTAGTATCTGTGTTACAGGATTGTGGTGAAGATTAAATGAGTTAACCCATGTGAACTACCTAGTATTTGGTAAGCACTATATATGCTTATTGTTTACAGCAGCCTTTGGTGTAGATATAATAAAAATTACGATCCCTACTTTAGGAATGGAATGAGGTCTGGAGTGCTGCAGTCCATGGGGTTGCAAAGAGTTGGACAGGACTTAGCGAACAACAACAATTTTAGGAATGAGAACATTGTAAGACTAGGACTGCGTGTAGTTTACTAGGGCTGCTATAACAAAGTACCTCCACTTGAGTGGCTCACACAACAGAAATCTATTGTCTCACAGTTCTGTGAGACTAGAAGTCCAAAATGCAAGCATCAGCAGGCTCCTTCCAAGGCCGAGAGAACCAGCTCCATGCCTTTCTCCCAGCTTCTGGTGGTTTCCGTGAGTCTTCAGCGTTCCTTGGCTGTGGACACTTGACCCTGATCTCGTGCTGCATCTCGTCCTGGCATTCTCCCTGTTTATGCGTTTCTGTCATCACACTGCCCCTTTTTATAAAGATAACCATCGTATTGGATTAGGAGCCCATCCTACTCCAGTAAGCCCATCTTAACTTAATTATAATTGTTATATCTTAATTATATCTGCAGTTTATTTGGACCCTGTTTCCAAATAAGGTCATATTTTGAGGCCTTGGCTATTAAAACTCCAACACAGGAATTTTTGTAGGACCCAATTCAACCCATTACTGATTTCAAGTTAGACGTTTTGAGTCTACCACACTATGCCATGACATGCCTAAAGGCCTGTAGAAAAGAGGAGGCCTCTGTGGTTTTATACGGGAAATAAGTAATGAGCTCTCCACGGCTCTTCTGCCTCCTCTTTGTCTGGACTTGCCCTGTTCCTGAACAGCAGTGGACACATTGTGCATGGTTGGCCTTGGATATTTGTGTGCTCCCTAAGTCCTGAAAAGATCTTTTTGCCTTTCTTCTATCTTTCCAGGATGCCGCTCTCCATGACTTCTTTCCATTTAGGATTAGAGATAAAGATATTAAGGTAAGTTTGAAAGTGAAGTCACTCAGTCGTGTCCAACTCTTTGCAACCCGGTGGACTGCAGCCCACCAGGCTCCTGTGTCCATGGGATTCTCCAGGCAAGAATACTAGAGTGGGTTGCCATTTCCTTCTCCAGGGGATCTTCCTGACCCAGGAATCGAACCCAGGTCTCCTGCACTGCAGGCAGACACTGACAGATGCTTTAACCTCTGAGCCACCCAGATAATTTCAATTTTCTCTGTAAATTTGGATGATATGTTACTGTCCCCAAATATAGGCAAAAATCTGATGTTTCAGAATAAGGATTTTGCTGAGGAGTTAATTGAAAATGAGTAAGTGAATAGATATGTAGCTGTGAGGTAAGACAGAAATTGATGCCTCTGGGCTTCCCAGGTGGTGCTAATGGTAAAGAATCTGCCTGCCAATGCAGGAGATGTGGGTTTGATCCCTGGGTTGGGAAGATCCCCTGGAGAAGGGAAAGGCAACCCACTCCAGTATTCTGGCCTCGACAATCCCATGGACAGAGGAGCCTGGGGGACTACAGTCCATTGGGTTGCAAAGGGTCGGACACGACTACACATGCGTGCACAAAGGTTTTTAGTAGGGTTGAGTTTCCCAAATCACTGAGAGGTTGAGAAATATTCCAGAACAATAGAAATGACCCATGAAGATTAAAAAGAGTACAGAGACAAATAATGATTGCAAGAGATGAACGCGCCAGGAGAGTCACCCCTGACGAGTCACTGAGAAAACTAAGGTGGCCCCAGGAACGGAAGAAGCTGGTTCCCATCTTGCTTGTGGGTTGGGGAGAATGGCTTTCAGCCTCCATGGAGAGCACAGTAGAGGATGTGTCGCTGAAAGAGTCAAAATTACTTCACAGAATCTTTACTTTGGAGCATCTTAAGTGTCATCTCTGCCCATTTAACTCAGGAACTGACCTGGCAAATGGTCATCTAGTCTCCACACTGATGTAGGACAGACATGAGAAGAAGGTCTAAGAAATAAAATCAGTACAAGAGGAGTTTTCTCCAGCATGGATGAAGAGAATTCCTTCAGGTTTGACCAAAAGAAATAGCTAGGTAGAAGCTGGCCATGAGCAGAGATGGGGTGAAATGAGTAGGGTGGATATGAGAGGTGTTATTCCTAGTTTGAGAGATACAAAGAATGGGGCTACCACTACCAGAGTAGAATGCTAAAGTCAGAAAAAAATGCAGTAAATTCACCGATATGAGGATATAGACACCAAGTTAAATGTTCATGACCTGGAACATACAGACACAAACATTAACTATCTATCTTGTAGTTACAGGCTCTGCGTTGGGCTATTTCTGGCAGGAAAATGTGTTTTGGCCTGTGAATCTGTCACCATCAATTCAAAAATTATTGTCTTATTCTTCACAGCATGCACGGTCTCCACTGTCTAGTAACATGTCTCCTCAAAAATTGTTTCTTGACTAGTAATGTTTTATAGACCGAACTATAAAAACTGTCACAAGAAGTTTTGAGCACAAAATAATAGGAATAATGTAAGTGTGAAAGGAAGAATAATTAATTAGAAAGCACCCTTATTCTTTTGACATCTCTGCATCAAAGAAATGTTGGCAGTACAGAGGATTTTTTTTTTTTAATTTCCAGTAGCATCGACACATATACGCTATCATGTGTAAAATAGATAGCCAGTGGGAAGCTGCTGTATAGCACAGGGACCTCAGCCTGGTGCTCTGTGATGACCTAGAGGGGTGGGATGAAAGGGAGGCGCAAGAGGAAAAGAATATATATATATATATATAATTAATGTTCATTCACATTGTAGGGCAGAAGCCAACACACATTACAGAGCAATTATCCTCCAATTTAAAATAAAATATCCAAATAATAGCAATAATAAAACCTTTATAACAAACCATTACATTATGATGATAATCTTTGGGAATTGGTTAGAAGAAGGTACATGAAGGAAATTTAAATTTGAAACTTAAATTTCAAAACAGAAGATCCTCAGTGAAAGTCTTAGCATATGCAGTCATCCAGCATGAAGGAGGCCTGGTTGCTCTGAGCTTGGAGAAAGGGGAGGAGCAGAATGTCTAATCCCATGCAAAAGGGGCTGAAAATTCGGAGGTGACATTTAGGAGAAAACTCTCAGGAAACCCATGAAAACCACTCCTGGAATGTTGGGAAACAACAGGGAATCCTCAGGGAGTGGACTGTGGTCAGAGGCAGGCCAGGCATGTTGACCAGGACATGGTGGGCTTGGGGGTACAGGAGCCAGCCACAGTCAAGGGCATACGTGGGGCTTTGCCTGAGTGAGGGTTGGAAAGGCGCTGGGCAGAGGGCAGCTCTCAGTCAACTCTGTCACTAATAATCACACTCAGCAGTCTTTTAAAGTTCAGGCATTGTAATACATTTTACCTCCAAAAGTTATACTTAAAAGATCTTTATTTCTTCTTTTTATGTAGTTGTATTTATAGTTATCTAACTATATGTTTAGTTATCTCTGAGTATTTAAACCTTTGCATCTTAAGCACGTTCATTAAATTCATCAATTCCATAAATATTCTCTGTTTCTTAAGTGCTGGGCATGCTTAGGTGGTGGGGATATAGCAAAAAGCAAAGTGCCCTCATGGAGCTTACATTCTAGAGGGGGAAGCCAGGCACACACACAAAATAAGTAGGTTGTATAGTAATTAGAGAGTTATAAGTTATATTTTCCATGAAGGAAACTAAAGCCCAGAAGGGAGTTTAGGGAGTGATGGTGGTTAAACGTGGTAAGGATGTAACTTAGATGAGATGTCACATCTGGCCTCACTGAGGAAGTGACATTTGAGCAGATACTTAAAGGAAGTGAGGGAGCAAGTCATGCAGATGTCTGGGGGAGGAACAAGCTCACAGGCACTGGGGAGGGAGAGCCCACATGTGTATAAGGGTAGAGAGACCATGTGACTGGGAGGGAGAAGAGGGGGAGAGTTGTAGGATGTGGAGACTGCACAACCTGTCCACATAATGACTTGAGAGCTGTTGGTGGTACCTTGGGACTTCCCAGGTGAGGCAGTGGTAGGGAATCCTCCTGCCGATGGAGGAGACCCAGGAGATGCAAGTTCAGTCCCTGGGTGGGGCAGGTCCCCTGTAGGAGGAATGGCAGCCCACTCCAGTGTTCTTGCCTGGCAAATCCCACAGCCACAGGAGCCTGGCAGACTACAATCCACGGGTTCTTGAAGAGTCAGATATGACCTGCGCGACTGAGCAAGCACGCATGTTGGTACATGAGATAGGAAACCTTTGGAGGGTTTTAACCAGAGTGGTGACATAATCTGGGGTATGGTTGAACAGGTCAGCTCTGGCTCCTGTGTTGAGAATGACCACTGGAGGTAAGGACGAAGACAGGGAGACTAGGTTGGAAGCTATTGCAGTAATTTGGGCGAGACATGATGTGGCTTAGGCTGTTACGGTGGTGGCAAAAGTGGCTGGATTCTGGATGTATTTTGAGAATGGAGCCAACAGAATTTGCTGATGGTTTGAATATGGAGACAAAGCAGGGAAGGGAAGGAAGGGAGTTTGGGCCTGAATTTCTGGCAGGATTGATTGCCAGTAACTGAGACTGAGATGGGGAAGTCTGAGATGGGGAAGTCTGAGATGGGGAAGTCTGAGACGGCAGTGCCTGCGTCTTTGGGTTAATTACATCCTTGTATCTTTGTTCTACAAACCAAGTCTGTGGTATTCTGAGTTTTGATTATGATTCATAGGAGGACATTTGGAAAGTACTCAGGGATTTTAATGCCAAGGAACTATGATCCGTGAGACAAAAATGAGGATGAGAACAAAAGCACACATAAAAAAGTTTGAGAATGTGAAGACAGCAAAAAAAAAAAAGATTAAAAAATGGAAGAATGCTTAAATATAAGTAAGAGATGAAAAAGAACTGTGTATAGTGTTAAACACATCACTCCATACGTACCATCCAATAAGTGACATTTTAATTTTAAACAAATGAACTGGAATGGTATGTTTAGTGCCAGCAAATTACTTCCTAGTGAAAGTCTTCTAAGCTTTTCCACCTTAACATTATGTATTTCATTTTTAGACAGTATCTAAAGCTTTTAAGCCGTTTAATACTAAGTCCAGTATTCTGCTGTGTCCTTTACTTCAACAGCAACATCCTTGGACACAATCATTTTGGGGGGTTTAAAATGGAACAATATCAGAAGTTGAGTAAGGAGAAAGAGTTGGTGAAACGTATCATGACATTTTCTTATGTAATGGGACAAAGTGCTATAGCAAGACTTTCAGAATTCTAACAGAAATTTAGATCATTGAACTAAAAAGGAGGTCAGGGAGTTCCCCAAGACCACGGTTGGGCTTGGTGATTCACTAGAAAGACTCAAAAAGCTGTTAAAATTGTGGTTATAGTTTAACACAGCCGAAGGATAGAGACTGAAGTCAGTGAAGAGAAAAGGTGCACGGGGTGAAGTCTGGGAGGAACCGGGCACAGGCTTCCAATGTCCTCTGCTAATGAAGTTCCACTCCTGGCAAGGATATGTGACAATACTCACAAAGAGTTGCCAGCCAGGGGAGCTCACCTGAGCCTTGGCGTTCAGGGATTTTATTGGGGTTCAGTCGTGGAAGCTTGTAATGCCTGCATGACTGACTTTAGCTATTCAGATTATGGTCCCCCAGAGCGAAGACAGTTCATTGTGAATCCCATTGTTAGTATAAACTGTTCGATATTAACAGTACCACATGGCCCAAGGCCTCAGGCACCCAAAAATCCTCTTATCACATAGAATATAATGAGAGCTCAGAACTCATCTCCCATGAACCAGACATAGGCCAGTCCTTTCTTAGAAATGTGTAGGATTTGAGTTAACCCTTTCCTGCATAGCTAGGTAGGGCTTTGAACATGGTATTAATGCTTCCTAGAATCATTATCATAACAGGGTAAATTTATAGGACCTAATGCTGAAGGAGATGATATAAGAACATACTCTAAATATGCATAGTTTTATGTAAATAGGTAAATGAATGAACAAGAGTAGATTATGTATGAGAAGTTAAATGTATTTTGTGGTACTTTGCCTGAAAAATATATAATTGTTGTCATGACTTATCCCACAGAAGTTTGCAGATACTGGGCTAGAAAAATAGAGGCATTGACCTCCAAGTACGTGGTATTGATTGGAGTCAGGAAAGAGGTAGAAAGGAGGGAGGGTAGCCTGGAAGTTGATGTTGAGGCAGAAGAATTGACTCACGCAACTCATGCAGCTATGGAAGCTGATTGTCTGCAAGCTAGAACCCAGGAAAGGTTGACGGTATAAGTTCCAATCTAAGGGCAGGAGGAGATGATGTCCGTGCTCATCAGTAAGGCAGAGAGAAAGGGAGGGAGTGGGAGGGAAGAGGGGATTTCTTCCTTCCTCTGCCTTTTTGTTCTATTCAGATCCTTAGTGAATTGAACAAGACTCATCTACATTTGAAACAGCAATCTGCTTTACTCAGGCTACCACTTCTAATGCTCATCTCTTCACGAAACCTTTCACAGACACAACCAGAAATAACATTTCATCAAATATCTGAGCACTGTATGGCTGCAGTCAGGTTGACACATAAAAGTAAGCATCACAGGTGCTAAGAAAAGAAGTCATATATCTCTAAAATCAAAGGAGGAGATTTGGTTACAGAATTAAAGATACTTATGTCCACAAATTCAAAGGATTACATTGCTAACTGAAAATTAATATATAATGCCATTTATGACTTCCCTGGTGGCTCAGACAGTAAAGCGTCTGCCTTCAGTGTGGGAGACCTGGGTTCAGTCCCTGGGTTGGGAAGATCTCCTGGAGAAGGGAATGGCAGCCCACTGCAGTACTATTGCTGGAAAATCCCATGGACAGACGAGCCTGGTGGGCTATAGACCATGGGGTTGCAAAGAGTCGGACACGACTGAGCGACTTCACTTTCTTTCATTTTCATGGGAAGTAGAAAATGTATTTCAATCAAACATAAGATTTAAATTTTTAAGTTAAGAAGTAAGTTTTTCATCTTTAACCTTCAAGACTGTTGTTTCTATGTTTAAGATATTTTTCTGACTGGGTGAGCACATATACAATCAGAATGGTTTATCAGTAAGCTTTATCTCTCTGTATAAAATTTGGTTGCCAAAGAAATAATATTAAATGTAGAAACTTCTTTTCTCCTCACATGTGTTCAGTTACTTGGAATGTGTAGCCTCAAAGTTATAAATGTGCCATTGAGCAGGAAGAAAGACCAACTTTTGGCATCAAGTACTTTATATTTGTCAAAATATTTGGTATTTGTAGGCTTTTGAAGATTCTACAAGGTTAGGAATACATGGGGCATTGTACGTATTTTAAGAATAACCTTCTGTGAGTGATGGTTTGTGAGCACTTCCTCCTGGTGTCATGGCGCGCTTTCTCTCCTGTGGACTAACCTTGGTGTTCCTCTTGACAAGATGATGACAACTGCTAGCATTTGTTGAACACTTTCGAAAGCCCAGTGACCCTTTTAATGCTTGAAGCTAATTTAAGATCACAGAAACCCTGTGAGGAATGTATCATTTTATCCATTTTACAGAGCAGGAAACAGGAGCATCGCTAAGGATGTGGTGGTGCGGGGATTCAGACTCTCAAGTCTGGCTCCTGCTTTGCCCTCAATCACTAATCGGGTTCTGAGGTGAACGATGAGAACCAGCGTTTTGGGGGAACCCTAACCAGAAAGTGTTAATTACTTTCTAGGTGTTACGTCATTTAATCTCCCAACCAGCCTGTGAGACAAATACCATTGTCCTCTTCATTTTAAGTAAGGGAATTGGTTTAGCTTGCCCACAGTCACACAGTGGTGAAGAAAGCCACTGGGCCAGCCTTCTTAACTGCCTCACCAGTCTGCCCTTATGAATCTGTGGCAGGAAGAAACTTTTTCCTTTAGTTTTCATGGACATTTCCTGGTTTAAATTAACTGTTATTTGAAACTGTATGAGGTTATATTTAGCTCTTGGCTTCATTATCTTTATTCATCTTCTTTACATGCTTTATGCTTTTAGTTAGTTATGCCAGAAAATAGTGTTTTCATGTTTAAAGCTATTGGTGAGAAAGTCAAAGCTAGTTTTTGAGACTCTTCTAGAAAAATCTTTGATTACGAAAAATTTTGAATACAAAAAGGATTGCTGATTTTCTTTGGGGCCAGGTACAATAAGTTAAATAAATTGCTTTGGACTAAGGGAGAAATTTAACTTGTAGCCTCATGCCTAATATAGTTTCTAGGTTTATAGCTGCTCAATACATAGCTGAATTAATGAATAAATACAAGAAAGTCTTACTCCCAGTATAGGTAGGGTATTGGTATTCCAATTCTGGAAAACAATACAGTGGAAAACTTAAAATACATAAGCTACTACTTTTTAAAAGATTCAGAATGCCAAAAAATAAATACACTTAATTATACTAAGATCTGCTGAAGAAGGGATAGGCCACCCACCTCAGTATTCTTGGCCTTCCCGGGAGACTCATCTGGTAAAGAATCCACTTGCAGTGCGGGAGACCTGGGTTCGATTCCTGAGTTGGGAAGATCCCCTGGAGAAGGGAAAGGCTACCCACTCCAGTATTCTGGCCTGGAGAACTCCATGGACTCTATAGTCCATGGGGTCACAAAGAGTTGGACATGACTGAGTGACTTTCACTTTCATACTCAGCATTAGATTATTCTGAAAATAATGTAAGAATAAGAAATTCTGAAAACAGGATATTGCCGTCCCATGTCTGCATTAAGAAAATCCATTAAAACTGTAACAAGTACCGATCAGAAGATACCCAACTGTTACACTGCCAGATAAACTAGAATCTACTTATAGCTTGTCTTAGAGAGTATGAAACCATTTCCTTTTCTCTTTGAGCATTTTTGCAGGTGAAATTCAGTCCTCTGGTAGTCTCATCAGTGACTCCCCCTGCTCTCTATCCTGTTCTCTCTTTGCCTCCATGAAAAGTTTACTTCCTCTCTGCTTTCTGTAGGACAACCACCCTCTCAAAAGCAGAATCTTAATGGTTTTTAGTTTTGTAGGAATGCGTAGCAGGCAAAACTCTCCGCCTGAATTATACCTTCAATTTGATAGCCACTAAATTACTCAAACAAAAATCTGTGGTGCATTCGAGATGGAGATTTCAGATTTGACGCCAGAAAATATGTATGACCGTTTAAAAATATAATCCAGCTTAATTCTTCTAATATAAAGAAGTTATACAGTTACTGTTGTTGATGTTGCAAAGACGTGAACTTCAGAGAAAATGTGGAATGAGAAAACGTGGAATCTTCTAAACAACTTTCCTAGAGACACATGGAAATTTTCTTTCACTGTGCAGGGCTGCTCTTAACTTACAGACCTAACCTAAAGTTTCTCCAGCGTTGAGTGTGAAGGGGGTGAACACCATTATTATACACAGTGTGGTTTTGCTCTGTGTGTTCAGGGTTATGATTACTCCCTCAGTAGTTTGTGTAAATTCTTGGGGTTCCGTATATTATAACTTCATATTGTGGACTTTTGTTTGGAAATGACTTTTTGGGGAGATATATTTCATTTCACCCTTAAATAAGGAAACAGTAAGCCATCAGTAAAAAAAAGAACTTTCATTTTGATTAAGAGTGCTTGGTTTTTAAATTTTTCTTTTTTGGCTGAGTCCATAGGCTTTACACATCAGGGAGTATAATTTTAGGGAATGATTGTATGGTACCAAAACCATATGTTTTCTTAGCATTTGATATATTTAAGAATAATATTAGATTTATTTCACTACAAAAGTCTACCAAGGACCTATAAGGTTTTATTTTGATATTGAGGAAAAATAATTTTTAAAATTATCCTAATGATGCATTTAATAAAATTGAAATAGAAAAGCGAGGAGAACTTTAAATATATATGTATATATTCTACTTAAAACATATGGAAATGGTGCAGTAGTATGTGTGAGACCACGGCAAGATGTTTTTCAAATACTTGGAAATAGGTTTCTTTGAGAGTCAAATCCTAAAATAGATCAGAGAAGGAAATATATAGCTCTGCTGGGAGATATTAGTGCTCTCAGACCATTGGTTTGCCTAAAACCTGACTGGAGGCCTAAGCAGGAAGGGAACTTGGGTTTCAGTGGAAGCATGAAGAAGAGGGAGCTGTAGCTGCAAACTTCTGCAAGGTCTACGCGTTTACCAGGGCATAGGGTACAATGTCAGTTGTACAACATTCAGTTGTCTGTTTACTAGACTGTTTTAGCCCTTTGTCAATAAGGGCACCTCCAGTTCTAGTGTGGGAGGGTCAGCTGTCCTAGACATATATTTGGTTGGCCAAAAGTTTGTTTGGCTTACAGGACAACCCAAACGAACCTTTTGGCCAACACAGTATTAACTGTTGGGCATGTCCATTGGGTTGGGCAAACTAGAATGGTTACTGTTGAGCTGAGCTTAGTGGAGGTGGTGCAGGAGCTCTGGAGAGGGGTTGGTGGTGCACAGTTTACTCTTCTTTCCTAAGTCGCATTCAGTTCAGTTCAGTCACTCAGCTGTGTCCGACTCTTTGCGACCCTGTGAACCGTGGCACGCCAGGCATCCCTGTCCATCACCAACTCCCAGAGTTCACTCAAATTCACATCCATCGAGTCAGTGATGCCATCCAGCCATCTCTTCCTCTGTCGTCCCCTTCTCCTCCTGCCCCCAGTCCCTCCCAGCATCAGAGTCTTTTCCAATGAGTCAACTCTTCGCATGAGGTGGCCAAAGTACTGGAGTTTCAGCTTCAGCATCACTCCTTCCAAAGAACACCCAGGACTGATCTCCTTTAGAATGGACTGGTGGGATCTCCTTGCAGTCCAAGGGACTCTCAAGAGTCTTCTCCAACACCACAGTTCAAAAGCATCAATTCTTCGGCACTCAGCTTTCTTCACAGTCCAACTCTCACATCCATACATGACTACTGGAAAAACCATAGCCTTGACTAGATGGACCTTTGTTGGCAAAGTAATGTCTCTGCTTTTTAATATGCTATCTAGTGTTCTTGTCTGGAGAATCCCAGGGACGGGGGAGCCTGGTGGGCTGCCATCTACGGGGTCGCACAGAGTCAGACACGACTGGAATAACTTAGCAGCAGCAGCAGCAGGTTGGTCATAACTTTCCTTCCAAGGAGTAAGTGTCTTTTAATTTCATGGCTGCAATCACCCTATTACAATTCAGTTTTTAGCATTTATTTTTAGTGGTATCCCAGGGGCATTTGTGACAGGGGCTGACAACGCATACTCCATTCAAGTACAATATGGTGGTATTCTTGACCGTTTGAATTGCTCCAAGCCCAGGGCCCTTCCCACTGCCTTTGTTCTGATTCTTTATACACCAGGCAATTATCTAATACTTCTGCTTCCTGTGTATTTTTCTAACAAAGCCAGAAAATATTTCCCAGTCTTCTTGATCGTTGTATTTCTGAAAAATGAATGCGCTGACATTCTGGCTTTATATATGCTGAGGGAGGAGGAATTTAATTTTATTATCATAACATCAGCTTCCATCTCCTAGGGTGATCAGCTGAGATGATAGTCTGAGCCAAGACCAGACCCTGGACTGAGGTGAAATCATCATCTCTGGCAATGGCAGTAGTCCTCTTGTACTCCAAGCACTCTTGTACTCCTGCCACGATATAAACCTGTTACTGGAAACAGCCCCCCAGCCAGAGATTGTTTTTCCCAGCACTTACTTATCATTGTGCCTTTCTTTCCAAAGAATACAGTAATAAGCAGTCACTTTTTGTACACTGAGAATAATTAACTGGCCTTGGAAAGCAATCAGAGTCGGTTAATAGTTCATTTAATGTTTATACTTTTCTTCGGGGCCAAAACCCCCAACAAATTTTTGAAGAGTGTCAAGGATCATATGCTTTTTCCTTTCCAATGAGCGTTGAGCTTACTATGAATGATGCCTTAAAGAATCGGGAGCCTTGAGTTCTAGTTTCAGCCAAGTCTCTTAACATGTGGCGTGACCTTGCCCTAGTCAGTTGGTATCTCTAGTTCTCATTCTTTTACTTATGATATTTAATTTTTTTCAAATAAAATATTCTATGGGTAGGTTAATATTATCCTGCATGTCTGAACTGTCTTCCTTTTTGTTAAAAATAACAAATATTTACGGAGCTCTTATTTCATGTCAGGTTCTATCCTAAGTGCATTATATAATATTTATTTGCCTCAGGAAGTTGGGACCATTTTATGAATGAGAGAATGGGGGTTCTGAGAGCCGAAGTCAGTTGATCAAAACTAGTAGACAACTTATACACACGTCTGCCCAACTCCATGCCCATAATGTTAAGTAGTGCTGTGTTCCTTAGACTTGGCACATATTTTAAGGGGTTTTTAAATCCATCTTAATCTGGGACATGGTTTACTTTCTGTAGGGTGATTTCTTACTTCCATCTTTATACTTTCTATATTTCTGAAACCAGAGGAACTGAAAGAACTTTTGTACTACTGTGTGTTTCATTTATAAATCACCTCAGACTGTTGGAAGCCCACTTCATTTTTGAAAACCCAACGTGCTGGTATAGTTTTCAATTCTTTTCCTTCTCGGCATACGCTTTCTGTGCTTTCTTTGTGTAAGGACGTCAAAAATGGAAACTTTTAATGTTATTGAATGTTAAACATTTGGCTAAAGGAGAGAACTTTGGTTTACGCCTTAGGAGATTCAGGTTTATTTCTGTCTCTAGATATTTATGCTGAGATATTGTGAGAGTAACTCTTAGTACTGTTTTGCCACGTTAAGTTATTAAATATGTGAAGAGCATTTCACACAAAATCGCTGTCTGTCAGCAGTCATAGTATCTGCAATGGATTGTTGGAACCAGAATTAAAGCAAAATAACTTTAGGCTTATTGTTGCTCTGTGCGGACCTACTTAAGATAATTGGAATTCGGGCAGTTTGTTAAATCCTTTTTACGTTATTTGACTTGGCCTTAGCCTAATGCCAGTTGGACTGCTGCAGATGTATGTGGTGTATACAAGCAGATAAATGATTATATTTCTGTTTGAATTATCTCAGCTGTACTGTATTCATTGATTAGGTCTAAAGTTAGGAATGTTTTGCTCTCTGAGCTGTGTCAAGTGAGATGAAAGAATGGGAAGGAAAACTGAATTAGGAGAGAAAGTTGGTGGAACAGAAGAGGAAAGAAAGGCTGTTGGGGGAAATGAGGCTAAAAAGGGTCGTTCAGAACCATTCTGAGAGCTGAACTATGAGTACACTGTGCACTACTCACAGGCAGCTTCTGAGCGGAGCTCATGATTTTGCCATTTTGAGGGTGCCTTTCTCCTGAGCTGGGCCAAGGGCAGCTTAAAGATTTAAGGGAACTGGTTGTGTTTTGTGTTAGAGAGAGGGGGAGGGTCACGGCTGGTCATTTTGGTAAACTCTTTAGCCTTTAATGCCCATTGTTTCACTCAGCATTTTCAGCTTCTTCCAAATTTTGGTTATTCAGGCACCACCTTCAACAGCTTTTGCCTTATCCATTTGCTTTTCTTTTAAACTTAAATGTATTTTAAACAGGAACTTTATGTGTCTGTTGAAATCTGGCTGATATGATAGTTACAGCTTTTCCTAATGTGCACTGAAATAAGTACATGAAGTTAGCATAAAGCCTAGCCACCAGTGTCCACCTAAAATTGCCTTGAGAAATGCTCCTTTCATCTAATTCCAGCTCTTCCCTTGGCAGAGAGGGTACACAGAACGCCGAAGGTAGATGGTTAAAGGGAAACCCAAAACCTGGATATAGGGGCTTTTCAATAAAAACCCAGACAGATTTAAGATGGTAGATGAGAGCTAGGTCTCCCTTTGGGTTACCAGCCTAAAGACTTTAGTTAAGTTTCATTTATTTTCTTCTTTCTTTTTTTGGTAAACTACTGAATGTTTTTAGGCTACAGTAATATATAGGCCTCATGAATATTTTTCTCTATTTGTTTCCTCGCAGAAACTGTATCTCGAAAATTCTGAACTTGCTTTAGCTTCAAGTAAGGAGGAGTAAGATTTCTCCTTGCTCATTTTAGTGATAAGATCCCCTCTATCACTTCCTAAGCCCAGAAGTTCAGTGTCTGTGAACTGCCTTGTACATGCCAGGCACGCACTGCTAACCCCTGTGATGCAAAAAGGATGCTGTGGTCCCCTCTTTGGTGAGGTCTGGCATAAACTGCTGAAACAGTCCCATGTACTACAGCCATCAGCCAGATACAGGAGATGTTAACTCTTTGGGTAGATCAGCAAAGGCCTTCATAGCTGGTTGCATGTATGCCATAAGGAGAGCAGCACAATTTGTGTCATAGTCTTTACTCCTGCATCTTTGTAGATGATCGTTTAGCAGAATTTCTCTAGGTTGTACCCTGGCCCACATGTATTCCAACAGGAATGTTTTCAATGTGTGGTAACTCAAGCCTTGCTGCCCTGACACCTCCGCATGAATTTGAAGCAATAACTAGGGAACCTTCAGTAACAGTCGGCATATTGAGATGGCATCATTCCCAAAACAACATCTTAAATGAGGTCTGTGCTTCAGGAGCAGTGGTTCTAGTTTAAATATACTCGGGCATGTCCTGTGTAACTGGAAGCCATGTGGCAGAAGTGGCTGCGATCACAACGTGGTTCAGTCCTGCATTGGGAGGGTCTTATTGGAGCAGCTTCTCTAAGCTCAGCGACTCCAGACCTGGGTAGGAGGGTCCTGTACATAAGGCAGGGGAAAGAGAATGTAACAAAGCAGGGACTTCTCAGTGATTAAGACTCTGCCTTCCAATGCAGAAGTGTGGGTTTGATCCCTGGTTGGGGAACTAAGATCCCACATGCTGCAGGGTGCAGCCAAAAATTTAAAAATAAAACTTTTTTTTTTCTTAGAAAAAGAGAAAGTGAGAGAATAAAACATATCAGCCTCACCCCCTTTTGGGGAATGTGTATATAGAAGAACCCTCCTGCAAGTGCAGGAGACATGAGAGACCCAGGTCAGTCCCTGGATCGGGAATATCCCCTGGAGGAGGGCACAGCGACCCACTTCTACATTCTTGCCCGTAGAGTCCCATGGACAGAGGAGCCTGGTGGGCTACAGTCCATGGGGTCGCAAAGAGTCAGACATGACTGAAGCAACTTAGCATGTACAAAATCTGAGATACAGATTCTAGTCTTCACATAGCTTCCAACCCATCCCTCCATACCCCACGCCACCTGCTTACCCACCTAGAACCTGAGCTGCACATTTAAAAACCAGTAGTTCAGAGAAGATTCTCAGTTCTATCTATGTAGAGGTCGGTTAAAGGAGAAACCTCCAAGCCATCCTCACCCTGGATGCCTAAGACCCTCACAGTGCTAATTGCAGTGATGGCCCCATCCAGTGGGGGTTTAATATATGCAGGCTTTTTTTAAAAATTAGCATACTTGTTCTCTTAAGAGCAGAAAATAAACGCCAGGGTGAGGGTGGTGGGGAGTGAGCTTTCAGACCCAGCCACGTCTCTTGTGTTACCAGATACCACAGCCCTCCTCAGTCATAACCACCAAAGACTGTTTCTGTTGGCCAGCTCTCTGACCTTGAAGGGTCCAGCCAGCCGCCTTGAAGATTTGGGTGCTAGACATAATACGGGTAGAGTCCAAGAGTTATTTCTATTTTATATATTTTATGTAGCTTGGCTATATTCACTTTTTATTCGTTAAAAGTTCTGTTCTTGAAGTAAGTCTAAAATACTTAACACACACACTGCCACTGACTTTTTTATATATAGGTTAACGCACATTCAGAAATATAAAGAATACTAGTTTATGGCAGCATCCACAAATGATGCTATGTTATTGCATCACTTGGACTCAGACCAAGTTAAGAGTATGGATTGTTCCCCAATGTGTGTTAAACCCTTGGTTTTCTTTCTTCTGAATGTGATGAGGCAGATTTTCCTTGGAAAAATGGTTTGCGTTCAGCTGGGGAGATTGATTTTTTCTCCATCAGTTTCTCCCTTTAATAATTGAAAACTACTGTTCATTATTTACATAAAACTGTCTTTTTCTGGTCTGCTTTCCATAACCTTTCCCCTCTGAAGAATTTTAAGAATTCCCTGACTTGCCTCTGGGGGATTTTATGCCTGCTTTATCCCAGATGTGAGACATAGACCAGGCTGAGGGGTTTCTTTTTTTCATGTTCCTACTTTGAAAGACATTCTTTAACTAGTGAGCAAAGCTGCCACTGAAGAAAAGGATTTTCAAGAAAGTTAAGCAGTTTAAGAAAATAGGTGAGCTTGGTTTAAATGTCTGACTTAACTGAATGACACCAAAATTCCGAGTGCGAAATGAAAAAGGCAGACAGTAGTTTCAAATAATAATGGGAAAATGCACACGTGTTCTTGCAGCCTTTTAAGTTTGGAATTTTATTTTCTGAATGAAGGCATGTCAGTCTCCAGTCCCAGCAGCCCCATGTCTGATCTTGCCTTGCATGCCTGCTGATGTCATCGCAGGGAACGCACGGGCTTAGCAGATGTTTACCCTACTTCTGTAAGTCCTTGTCCCCACCTTCTGCTGACACAAAGAGGATATTCAGCCTTACTCATAATATTTTGTCTAGCTTACATTCATATAGATGTATTGATCCTAATCTCTCATTCAGAATGGAGAATGTTAGAAGGAGGGGAAAACTTAGGAGTGCAGGAGGCTGTATTAAGACAGGATTTTCTTATTTTCTTCCTAACGTCCATTCAGATTCCCAGACATTTCACCACCAGCTTTTGGTTATTGTAGCCTTCATAATAATGTCCAAAAATACCATAAAATGGAAACGCTTTTGTGCAATAAAATGTGAGAAGAATGCCAGCTAGGGTTTTTCTTCTCTACTTGAGCAAATATTACACCATTTTCCCAAGTCCAAAGTTCTGTTTTCCACAGTGAATATATCTGATGTATCACGTGTAATTAATTAAATTATTAGGTTTTAGTTTCTTCCTAGTTCAAATTTTTGTTGCATTTTTGAAATATCTGAAAATCCTTAAGCTTAATTTTCATAGCATACAAGGTGGCTGCCTACCATATATTTCCTGCTCCAGTGGTCCTCTGGCTGACGTAACCTCCTCTCCTCTTTATTCTCCTGTAGGATCTTTCGAAGATGGTTTGGCTGCCTTGGAGATTTGGAGATCTGATGCCACGATGAGGACTCACACACGGGGGGCTCCCAGTGTGTTTTTCATATGTTTGTTTTGCTTTGTGTCAGCCTGCGTCACCGACGAGAATCCAGAAGTCATGATCCCCTTCACCAATGCCAACTACGACAGCCACCCAATGCTGTACTTCTCCAGGGCGGAGGTGGCCGAGCTCCAGCTGAGGGCCGCCAGCTCCCACGAGCACATTGCTGCCCGGCTCACTGAGGCTGTGAACACCATGCTGTCCAGCCCCTTGGAGTACCTCC
The DNA here is from genome assembly GCA_006410935.1 of Redunca redunca. Lineage (NCBI taxonomy): Eukaryota > Metazoa > Chordata > Mammalia > Artiodactyla > Bovidae > Redunca > Redunca redunca. The sequence continues at coordinate 150,165 of SJYQ01003625.1, forward strand.
CTCCTTGGGATCCCAAGGAGTACAGCGCCCGCTGGAATGAGATTTACGGCAACAACCTGGGGGCCTTAGCAATGTTCTGTGTGCTGTATCCTGAGAACCTGGAAGCCCGAGATATGGCCAAAGACTACATGGAGAGGATGGCAGCTCAGCCTAGTTGGTAGATTTTTGTCTTTTTCTTCTTACTGTATTAACTCTGTGATTTAAATGATGAATTCATAGGGAGATGAAATCTCAGAGGCCAGATTTTCGTATACTGTGTGTGTGTGTGTGTGTGTGTGTGTGTGTGTGTATGATTGAAGGGGAAAGATTGCTTGTTATTTGTGTTGTCAGTGGCTTATGAATGGTCTCTAGTTTCAAAGATCTAGTAACTTCCATGTTTAAAGTTAGAAGAAAAACATTTATAGATACAATCTAACCAAAGAAAAAATAATTTGCTGCCTAAGTAAACAGTATCATCTTGATTGTTGAGATTTCTTTCCCCCTTGTTTAACACACTTGTATTACTATCATCAGGTCTTAGGTTCTGACTGACCCCCAAGTAGTTAAAACCTTTTGCCAGCAAGAGATTTCCTCCAATTAAGATTTCTTTCCATTTTAGGACAATTAGGAGCTTGAAGAGCTAAAAGTAAATGTGATAGGATTAACTGGCAATTTATAAACAAGATCTTATCCAATAACCAGCAAATTGCCCAAACCTGTATGAAAACCAAAGTTGTAGTATAAATATGTGAAGAATTCTAATTATGTAATCATTTACTTTCAGAAGTTCAAAATTTGAGAACAAACTTCCTGTCACTTCTTGATTAGCTTAAATTTATTTGTTTATAATTAATGTGCCTACCTGATTCCAGAAGGTATGGGATAAGTTAATTAGAGATTCTGTGTGTAATCTTATTTAAACTGTGTTTTAATACATAGTCATAGACCAATTACATTAAAAGATTGCAAACTATATGAAATATCCTTTTTAAATTACATAGGCTGTTAATTGTCCTAGGGTTAGAAAGAGCTCATTTTTAAATGATTAGAAAAATCAGTGAATGCATTTAATGTTGTGGTGAGTTACATCTCACATATCATAGGGGTGAAGAATGGTAGCTTGCAAGCTTCCTGAATTCCGCCTATGTAATAAATAAATGTAATTCTTCCTAAATTTCTGCAATATTGTAAAGAATGTTGTTTGCTTATAGAGTTTGAAGGATTTCCTGAAATTTCTTATTGAAAAAGATTATAGAAGCATTCTATAGAAGCATTCGTATTACATTCATATCAGAGCTTATTTTTAAGGCTTATTGTTAGGGATGTATAATCATTTTGAATCTTACAATATTTTAGATTGAAAAGAAGCTTTTTATTTGGATTGTTTCAAAGCTGAGCCGTATATGCCATAGTTTCTGTTCTTGATTAACTCATTCTATTCCTGACTCCAAGAAAGAACATAAAAGATGTATGACTTCAGTTTTGTTTTTTTTTTTAATTTTTTTTAAATTTTTATTTTAACTTTAGTTTACTTTACATTACTGTATTGGTTTTGCCAGACATTGACATGAATTCACCACGAGTGTACATGCGTTCCCCAACACGAATCCCCTCCCATCTCCCACCCCATACCATCTCTCTGGGTCCTCTCCTTGCACCAGTCCCAAGCATCCTGCATCCTGCATCAGACATCGACTGGCGATTCGTTTCTTACATGATAGTATACATGTTTCAATGCCATTCTCCCATCTCATCCCACCCTCTCCCTCCCTCTCTCTCCCAGAGTCCAACCATACCTCAGTAAAGCTTGGAAAATTTTTTTAAATAATAAAAAAATGATGTATGAAAATTGGATATTTGAACTATAAATTTCTGTTAGCAGATATCACAGTTACTTGACATTGTACAGTTAGTTTAAAATGGCAGCCATTTTTATAGTATTTGAGGAAAAAAATCTTTGTTGTCTATAACGGTAAAGTCCTTTTTGTTTTAGATAGCTAAGTGAAATTTGACAGATTAAGATACTGATAAAAATGTTCCAAAGAGCCATTCTGGAACATTAATTTCACTTCGTGAAAGAGTAGGTAACTGGGAAGTACCACTTTATAATGGAGACTTTATCAGGATAAATACAATCACATTAAGAGACTTGCACAAGACCTGTGCAATTTTATTATAATAAAAACCATTCAGGCATATAAACACCACCTTAAATGCTGTCATTAGAAAGGATTAAAAGGAGGAAAATAAAACTTAAAAATGATCATTTTCATAGTTTCTACACGTTCAGAATTACTGGTTGATGGAGATACGTAGAAATATACTAGAGGACTGTTACTTTTTGGTGGCAGTATTGATAAAAAACAGGTATAACTCTTTGCCATTATCCAGTAACCCAAAAGCCAGCCTGTGATTTAATAGAGCTGAACAGTTGAGTTCTTTCTCTTGACCTCCTGGTAGATGAAGGTCAGAAATTGAGAATTTACCTTTATATCTGCTGTGTATTTCCTAAGTTATCCTAGCATAAAAAGTCAAGCTACTAGAATATTTTTCTCTTGGGAAGAACTTTTACTAGGTGGTACTTTTAAATGATTTTATGGGAATTACTAGTTTTAAGAGCTATCGCACCCAATCCCTAGACTCTTAAATTTTTAGTAAATTGTAGTTGAATATAATCAGTCTCTTTTTGAAACTTAAAATACTGCTGAATGTTTTTGTAGTTCAACTATCCATATTTAAATCAACTAAATCGTACGTTCCTATTATGCCCAGAGAAAGTATTGTAGGTATTGTCACTGTCTTAGGATATAGTTCACCTATATTTGGTTTCAGGGGAAAATAAAAGACTTTTATTTATAAAAGAGATCAATATTTAATACTATTTAATTTTTAAAAAGCTTCCTACAGTGGCTTCATTGAGCTTAATACATTTGCCATATTCCATGAAGATCCTTCCTACTCTTTATAAAAACCAATGAGTAAATTGTGTCCATTCACTTGTTCAATTAATAAACATTAACAAACATTTATTGAACATCTGTTGCATGTCATGTACCATATAGATGCTGGGGATTCAATGATGAAAACAAATAGCTCTGTACATTTAAAATTTGCACCGAGTGTAAGGGCTGAAAACACTGGGTATCTGAAACCTAAGCTAGGACTATATTCTCTGCTCAGAATTAAGTGTAAGGATCACTTAATGGGGTGGGGGGCCAGTGGTCACTAGTTTTTATTCATGAATTACTTAAAGATTTGAGGAGTAAATGTAATAACGTAAAATACTTATTAGCACAGTTCCTGTCACATAGTAAGCCTTCTATAAATAAGAATGACAATGATAATTATTGTTACTGGTATTTACTTAGTATTTAGATCTTATTTAGTTTATAATTTGGTGTATGTAGGCTGTAAGGAAATAGTATTTGTTTGGGATTTATTTGGAGACTTTGCTTATCTTTGTTCAAATTGCTCTCAAAAGTAGAACATCTGTTTAACATATAATATGTTCCTTTTGGCATTATTCCATTAAAACTTTCAGTGTTGCTCCCTTGGGCCCTTTTTGTTAGCAGATAAGAATCTGATGGTAGCACCAATTGTGACGGCTTAGGGGAAAGGAACAATGATGTGTCTTTTGTCTGGTATTAAAAAGAAGTACATCTGACATATATATGCATACAGATTTATTAATGCAGTTCATTTCATTTGAATATTTTTTAAGTAAAGTCACAGCTGTAGATTTACTTATGTAACAGTCTAAGGCCATTGGAAAAGTTAAATGGAAAATATTATCTAGCTATATACTGATCTTGTTATGTGTTCATCTGATAAAAGTAGAAAGGGATCTCATAGATTGATAATGATGTTGGTGATTAAAAAATAACCACATGCAGTACTGTCATCTTTTAACATTATAATTTTGTGTGTCAGTGAGTACACAAAGATGAGATGTGTCTATGTCCTGTATCTGCTTTTGTGGAGATGTCCATATTCTCTTTCAGAAGCTCTCTCTGCTTTATTCTTCTTCCTTTTGTTCACGTCATGCATTCTTCATAACATTCTCTGTAACAGTAAAAGTAACAAGGTAATTGAATTGTTCTTAACTTGGTTGTAAAAATCAAATTTTTAAAGATGTTACTTTAACCTGTATATAAAATGGCACATCGTTTTCAGCATCACCAATAATGTCTTTGACCTTTAAATTAAGCCTTTTTCCCTCTATAGATCTCCTTTTCAAAATGAGAGCTAGGATTTGGGTTACAGTTGGCCCCGTGTTATATAAAAGAGTGATTAGAACTTCATTATACAACTGCTTTAAGAATAATGTGCTGAGATCATAAATCTAGACCTGGTCACAATAGAAAATGTGTTCTATTACAGTTAAAGTCATTTCTTTTTTTTTATATCATCTAATCACCAGAGCAAGTTCTATATATGTCAGTTGGCACATGGGGAAATTCTCTTTTATAAATGGTTGATTTATGCATTCAAGCCTTACCTAATTAAAAAGAGAACACTGTTGGATGGCAAAAAATGAAAAATTTTCCATCAGTTTTTTTTCCTCAAGAACTTAAAGGTGAGAAAATAATAAAAACAGATCTTAGTCAAGATTTAAGGTATTTCTAAAGAGTCAGTTTTTGAAGTTTTGGAATAAGCACATATTGCTCAGTTTTCCTAAAATTTTCATATGTATGTATATTTTTATTTACTTATCTTTACTTTTTTCTACTGTACCTGTCTTCCCAAAGATTAAGGAAACAAAATATAATACTCAAATAAGAGGTAGCTGAGAAACAAAAGAGGAAAGGAAAAGATTAAGAATATCAGCTGGACTAGCAAGGAAGCAGTTGCTGAAATGCATCTTATGTCCGATGGGTGAATGGGCCACAGGTGGGCCCTAAATTCTTTTAAAAGTAAAGAAAGTAGGTTCAGTTAGTTTTGAAGTATAGTGTCCATGGGATAAAAAATAGATCAGGTACTCCAGCTACTACTCTTGACTCAAGGATCAGAAAGAAACTTCTCCTGGAATTTTCATGAAAAACTCTCATGGTAGTTTCATGAACATCCTTCCAGTGCATGTGTGATGAATTGCACAGTGCTGTCTTTTTTATACTACACTAGACTAGACTGAGGGCAGGACTGGGTCTGTTTTGCTCATACATACCTCCGTCATCTCCTAACAGAGTATCAGGTATGTTTTTGCCCAATGAATGAATGCTCTAGTATCGTTGGATGAAGGTTGTTCAAAGTGAAATTGACTAAAACTAGAGTGGAGGTAGAGGGGATGGACGTATGGTTTAGTCCCAGGCTACTCTACTTTTCTTTCCTAGTCTAGCTTAGTTCTTCAGTAGAATTTTGCTCCTGCAGAAAAGTGAGATGATGTATACCTGTCAGGTGGCCTCTCTATACATTGTGTGTCTCAGCTGAGCTTACGATAGATGCGTTCTCTGAGCTTGGTATTTCACTACTCTGCCTGTTCTTACAGTAATCTTCTGTACCTAAAAACAAACAAAAAACTCACTTAAATGATCATCAGAAATCATGCCACACCTGAGTCACGGCGTCTGCCTCCAATGCGGGAGACCCAGGTTCGATCCCTGGGTCGCGAAGATCCCCTGGAGGAGGAAATGGTAACCCACTCTAGTATTCTTGCCTGGAGAATCCCATGGACGGAGAAGGCTGGTAGGCTACAGTCCATGAGGTCGCAAAGAGTTGGACACAACTGAGCGACTTCACCCCCCAGCCCTTCACATGAAGAAATAAATGCATTGAGCAGAGATTTAAAATAGAATTATAACAAAAGGTTTGTTGTTCAAGCTCTACTGACAGCATATAGTTATCCCATGTGCATTTCTGAGCAACCGGCTTTTCAAGGCTTTTTTCTAAACATTGTAAAGCATGGGGAAGGGGCCAAGCATAGCAGTCCTCGAATGCAGAGCTGCACTTGTATCTTGACTCTATTTTATTAGCCTTTAGCAGGTTTTTTTTTTTTAACTTCTATAAAACCCCAGTGTCTTTGTCTTTAAAATGTGGATTGATTCTTCCCATGCAAGCAGTGTTGTTCCAAGGGTTAAATGAGATAATGCATGTAAAGCTCTTAGCATTATGTACCTGATACATATTTTACTAAAAAGTTTATTTTTACTATACAGAAATAGATATGGTCGTGTAGCTTTATTCTTGACACACAGGACTTCATTTTACCTACTCACTCTGGAGTTGTGTTTTTGAGAAGTACTCATTTTGCATCATTTTCTTCCCTTTTTTTATAGTATTTTTGCTTACTTATCATCAGAAAATAAATCACAGAGGAAAGAAATTACTTCATTCTTGCATGGGTGCCAGTCAGCTGCAGGAATTCAGAACTGGTGAGGGAAACAAAGAAAGTTGAACTTTTGGACAGAGGAGTAATTATCATTTTATTTGCAACAGACAGTGTATTAAATTCCTTGCCTGTGCAATGCAAACTTCTGGAGAGTGATATCTGAGGGCCCGTTTGCAAAATAAATACAAAAAAAAATAAAGTAAAAAAATGCCCTTGGCATATCATAGTGAACCAATCAGTTTTATTCCTGTATGTTCCAAAATGAAGGGTGAGCAAGTCACTCAGCATGGTGTGCTGGGCTTCAGATGCAGTTCCCTACAGCTGCCTCTCAGGCTTTTCACTTCTCTAAGTTGCACAGTAAAGCTGGGGATCAAAGTAGGGGAGGATGTAGAGCCACAGCACCCTGAGTAAAAAGACCGGGCTTTCCTCTCATGACCTTACAGTGGTGAAGACCTGGAGGCGTAGCCCATAGTGCACCTGGAGTCCGTCCAGGAAACAAATCCAGTGGACTCAGATGCAGGGTCTCTGTTCACCCAGCCCCCAGGTCCCCTCGGAGAAGGCAGTGGCACCCCACTCCGGTATTCTTGCCTGGAAAATCCCATGGACAGAGGAGCCTGGTAGGCTGCAATCCATGGGGTCGCTAAGAGTCAGACACGACTGAGTGACTTCACTTTTATTTTCACTTTCATGCATTGGAGAAGGAAATGGCAACCCACTCTAGTGTTCTTGCCTGGAGAATCCCAGGGACGGGGGAGCCTGGTGGGCTGCCGTCTCTGGGGTTGCACAGAATTGGACATGACTAAAGCGACTTAGCAGCAGCAGCCAAGTCCCCTGACTTTTCTCCTTCATGCTTTCCCTCCCTTCTGCCCTTCTTCCTCTTTCCCCTTCTGCCTTTTTCTCTCTGTTCCATTCATTTAGTGACCTAAAGAAAGACACTGCTTTTACCCTGCTATAAATCCTTGCAAACAGAAGTCTAAAACTGATGACAGCAAGGTTTTTGATGATGATCAGATTCTTTAATATTTACAGAAACACGTTTTAGGAACCTGGCCATTGGGAATTCCCTTCTAGTATACCATTTAATAAACAGGTTTTTGCCAGCATCATTCCAGGTAAGGGCAGTGGGCAAGGACTGGTGTTGTGAGACCTGTGGCAGGAGGAAGCAGGTGAGGAATTGCTCACAGAGAGGCCAAATCAGGTGTTAAGGTTAGCTGAGCATCTCAGTGCTGGTTTTCACATGCAACAAGGAGACTCTTCTCCATTCAAATGAAGTGAGGTTAAAATAGTTTAATAATGCTTCTTTCTAACAACAAATGTGAGACATTTTATATCATCCCCGTTGTTGTTGTTCAACTGCTAAGTCGTGTCTGACTCTTTGGGCCCCATGAACTGCAGCATGCCAGGCTTCCCTGTCCTTCACTATCTCCTGGAGTTTGCTCAGACTCTTGTCCATTGAGTCGATGATGCCATTCAACCATCTTATCCTTTGTCTCTCCCTTCTCCTCTTGCCCTCAATCTTTTCCCAGCATCAGGGTCTTTTCCAGTGAGTCAGCTCTTAGCATCAGGCAGCCAAAGTATTGGAGCTTCAGCTTCAGTATCAGTCCTTCCAATGAATATTCAGGATTGGTTTCCTTTAGGATTGACTGGTTTGATCTCCTTGCTGTTGAAGGGACTCTCAAGAGTCTTCTCCAAGCACCACAGTTTGAAAGCATTAATTCTTCGGCACCCAGCCTTCTTACGGTCCCAACTCTCACATCTGTATATGACTACTGAAAAAACCATATCTTTGACTACTTGGACCTTCGTCAGTAAAGTGATGTCTCTGCTTTTTAATATGCTGTCTAGGTTTCTCATAGCTTTTCTTGCAAGGAGCAAGCATCTTTTAATTTCATGGCTGCAGTCATAATCTACAGTGATTTTGGAGCCTGAGAAAAGAAAATCTGTCACTGTCTCCACTTTTTCCCCATCTATTTTCCATGAGGTGATGGGATCGGATGCCATGATCTTAGTATTTTGAATGTTGAGTTTTAAGCCAGCTTTTTTACTCTCTTCTTTTCACCCTCATTAAGAGGCTTTTTAGTTCCTCTTTGCTTTCTGCTATTAAGAGTGGTATCATCTGCATATCTGAGGTTGTTATTTCTCCTGGCAATCTTGATTTCAGCTTGTGATTCATCCAGCCCGGCATTTCACATGATGTGCTCTGCACGTAAGTTAAATAAGCAGGGTGACAATATACAGCCTTGACGTACTTCTTTCCCAATCTTGAAACAGTCCGTTGTTCCGTGTCCCGTTGTAACTTTTGCTTCTTGTCCTGCATGCATGCGTGCTAAGTCGCTTTAGTTGTGTCCAACTCTTTGCAACCCCATGGGCTGCAGCCTACTCAGCTCCTCTGTCCATGGGATATTCCAGGCAAGAATACTGAAGTGGGTTGCCATGCCCTGCTCCACAGGATCTTCCTGACCCAGGGATCAAACCCAGGTCTCCTGCATTGCAGGCAGATTCTTTACCACTGAGCCACTGGGGAAGCCTTTTGTGTCTTGCATACACCTCTAAACATACCCAGTTAGAAAGAAATCCTGAGTTAGTTTTCCTGTGGGATCTGTTTGTTGTTTGAGTGTAACATTGAGTATTGGTGCAACCTTCAACTGTCTCCAAGATGAGTAAAGCTCTCTCCTACCTCCTGCTCTTTTAGTGTCACTTGTTGCTTTTTTAATAAAAAAAATTCACCGTGGGCTTTTAGAGTTGTCCTAGGGAACTGTGCCTAAGGCCAGAGGAATCCTCATCCTTCTTCTGAAGGGGTTCTAAATCTGTGCTGTTCACCCCATATATACAACAAAGATGCAAGTGTCGTAAGTTCCACACCATCTTTACAATCTGGCTCTCACATTTATCTAATATTAAAACTTGCCAAGTATGTTGTTTAAATTTTATGCATTCCTTGCCCTGTATCTTGAGAGATTTGAGTTAGCAAGTGCTGCATATATATATATGTATTCTATTTCAGTATTGCTTTATAATCTTTTTTTAAAGTTGCCTTTATTAAGTGAAATAGTTAGTACTAGTACCACTTAAGATGTAGGGCCTTGCTGACATTAAGTTCTCACTAATAGTGTATGAAGAGATATTTATAACTACTGGGGAATAGCAGTAACATGAGTATGTCTGTGCAGTCTTTTATAAAGCTGGCTGGTTCTTTTTACCATAGTTATCTTCAGAATGGCTCTTTCCTTCATCTCCTTCTGCTGTATCTGTCAAGAGAGCACGTTTTAGCTGTGTTTAACACAGTCTCTTTCCTCCATCCTTCCTTTTTCATTGCAATGTCAACATGCTGGTTTAGGATAGCAGGAGAAACCATAATCAGGAGACAGATCATTACACTTCTCATGTAAGCCTGCAGTTTAGAAGCTTTGTGTGTGGATGGCTTTGAGGACAGGAATCAGGCGGAAGGGAACTAGATGGAAGCTTAGGGAGGAAGTGAAGATCACAGCTAAGCCAACAGAGAATAGGAACAAGAAGGAGTGAATTTAAAGGACATTTAAGACAGAGAATCTACAAAGAGATTGATTGGATATGGGACACTGTTTCTCAAACTATGGTTCCTTCATCAGAATCATACAGGTGTTATTTAAAACAGAGCTTCCCGGAACTGGCCCAGACTCAGGGAAACATGATCGTTTGGAGTAGGCCAAAAAACTTTTCCTTTTAACAAGTTCCCCCTATGGTTCTAAGGCACCTAAAAATTAAATAGTGAAGGGAAGGGAGGGAGAAAGCTTGGGACTTGGTTTTTGTCTTGGGCAAATGGGTGCATAGTGATGCAGACAGGAGATGGAATATAGAGTGGGTGTGTGGGAGAGAAAAGATAGTTCACTTTTTAAAATATATATTTATTAATTTTTTGGCTGCACCGGGTCTTCATTGCTACGTGCACGCTTTTCTCTGGTTGTGGCGAGTGGGGGCTGCTCTCTAGATGCAGTGCTGGGCTGCTGACTGCAGTGGCTTCTCTTGTGAAGCACAGGTTCTAAGGTGCGCCGGACTCAGTAGTTGCAGCACATGGGCTTGGTAGCTGTGGTGCTTAGACTCAGTTGTTCCTCGGCACGTGGGATCTTCCCAGACCAAGGGTCAAACCCGTGTCCCCTGCACCGGCAGTCAGATTCCCAACCACTGAACTACCGGGAAAGGCCCTAGTTCACTTTTTTGCATGACTTTTCTCTCCACTTTAATGGGCTCACTTTGTTGGTGTCACCAACTATGTGGAGAGATGTATTTCAAAGCCCTCTGTCCCTGGAATCATTACAAGTGTTCATAGATTCTCTTGGCAAATACTTTGGTATATATTAATTAGTATAATTTTAAAGACTTCCGGGCCATATCCGTTCATTTTTACACAGTCACCCCCTACCACTTTCTCTGTTCTGTGGCCGCCTCCTTACCTCTAGCTGTTTTTTCCCTTCCTCCCCTTTATTCAGTGCTTCAGTCTCACTGCTCTGAATACATCTTGCTGTTGGTGGTGGTGGTGTCATTGTTGGCTATGGGTGAGCTCTTCAGGAAGGATTATCTCTAGGCGGTTAAAAAAGATCAGCCTGTCGTCATTCCTGTAAAACATGCCCCCATCCAGAGCTTTTGGATTCTTGAAATCTTTTTATTTGCTAGACTGTTGTGATTTTACTTTTTAAGCTTTTCGCTGGCAGGCACTGATGTGCATCCTCAGTGATTCACTGGGCCACGTGTACTGACATTTTCAACTCTGTCTCAGTCTGGGTGGTAATAAGTTTACAGACCAGCCCTGAGCTGAGCTTTCTGCCTGCAGGGATCCAGACTCATCCACCCCTTTCCTTCCTCCTTTTACCCAACTCGATGTAGACGTCAGGATCCTATTTAACTTCTCCTTCTTCCATAACATTTTCTCTAGCCCCTTATCCATCTCAGTTCTCATAGGTATTATTTTTCATGTGACTTGTTGGTTTTACAGTAGTAACAGGGTTACTTAACCTCGTTCTCTGATGAGGAGTGTGTGTCTTCAAGATGCAGCTTAAAGAAACTTCTTTGTCAAAACCTTTTAAACTCCAGTTTCTACCCTGCCCTGGCCAGTGTGATTCAGGCGTGCCGAGGATCCCCTGCAGAACTCTTACAGGCTGTCTTGCCTGCCCTGCCATCGTACGGATCCTACTGTTTCTTTGCCTCTGGCACGTAAGCTTATTGACAGCAGCACCATCATCCTGTTTTACTTCTCTGTCCTGAGAGTTGGACATGCTCTAGGGGCCACAGGGACACTAATAATAACTTAAATGGAATGCATGAATGGTCATATTTTGAAGAGTAGTCTAGGCTTGCCATGAGCAGGAGTCCAAGGTCTGTTTTCAGTTTCGAATCGGATTTGGTGCCTTGTGCACTGTGGATGGTCACACTTATTTGGCCTCACTCTCACTCTGAGGACCTCCCTGCTGCTCATCTGTAATCAGAGGTGTTGCATCTTTGGCCCACTCAGAGGCTGGTAGCGGGTATGTCAGGATTTGACATCTCTGTGTCTAGTTCCCCAGGGAGTCTCAGATTCCCTGCTCTCTGAAGCACTTCTCCTGCACCTGGTATTCTCTCCTGCCTAATCTCTTGAATTTCGGTATCCATCATCTTAACTTCCACATAATATTCATGGGTACTCCTGGTCAGGTAACCCCAATCAAATTTTGTTTTTATTTTAAAGCCACCTGCTTCAGGATTTGGAATGAATGGTAGTGACGTTAGGTGGTGGGAGTGATACTTTATTAGGATTAAGATCAAGGACCGTGGAGTCAGACTTCCATGTTCTAATCCCACTTGTGAACCATATGACATGGGACATGTTACTTGATTTCTTCATGACTCAGTTTCCTAATCTGTAAATTGGTGATAAACATTATATAATACTTAACCTCGTAGTGTTTAGAGGGTTAAATGAATTAATGAAACAGTAACTGGCATAAGGTGTTAGTTATTATTTTTATCTTTATTGCTTTGCTTTTATTTTGTGTTCTTATACTTTGATGTCAGTAAAGGTAGTTTTCATTTATAAACAAATATATGCATATAATTTATTTTATGGAAGGTTATTGTGTACTTACTCTGTTCTAGATGTTGCACCTAGGTATTGGGATATAAAAATTTGACACAAGTTATACATCTTGCCTAGAATTGTCGAACTAAGGAAAATATGAACTAATAGACAATATTAATACATATGATAAGGCCGTGATTGAGAAAGTACAGTGTGCAGTGGAAGACAGAGAGGTAATTAATACTTCAGCATGCCCAGCATTGGAGCTTTGGGAAGGCTTTCCTCCAGGAGCCTGAAGGACATAGGAATCAGCCAACCACTCTTATGGCAGAAACTGAAGAGGAACTAAAGAGCCTCTTAATGAAAGTGAAAGAGGAGAGTGAAAAAGTTGGCTTAAAGCTCAACATTCAGAAAACGAAGATCATGGCATCTGGTCCCATCACTTCATGGGAAATAGATGGGGAAACAGTGAAAACAGTGTCAGACTTTATTTTGGGGGGCTCCAAAATCACTGCAGGTAGTGATTCCAGCCATGAAATTAAAAGATGCTTATTCCTTGGAAGGAAAGTTATGACCAACCTAGACAGCATATTCAACAGCAGAGACATTGCCAACAAAGGTCTGTCTAGTCAGGGCTATGGTTTTTCCTGTGGTCATGTATGGATGTGAGAGTTGGACTGTGAAGAAGGCTGAGCGCTGAAGAATTGATGCTTTTGAACTGTGGTGTTGGAGAAGACTCTTGAGAGTCCCTTGGACTGCAAGGAGATCCAACCAGTCCATTCTGAAGGAGATCAGCCCTGGGATTTCTTTGGAAGCAATGATGCTAAAGCTGAAGCTCCAGTACTTTGGCCACCTCATGTGAAGAGTTGACTCATTAGAAAAGACTCTGATGCTGGGAGGGATTGGGGCAGGAGGACAAGGGGACGACAGGATGAGATGGCTGGATGGCATTACCGACTCGATGGACGTGAGTTTGAGTGAACTCCACGAGTTGGTGATGGACAGGGAGGCCTGGCGTGTTACGATTCATGGGGTGGCAAAGAGTCAGACCCAACTGAGCGACTCAACTGAACTGAAATGAACTGAAGTGAAAGGGAAAGAGCGTGTTTCAGAGTTCTAAGCAGAAGTAACTGATGTTCAGAGACCGTGACATAAGGAAGCACAGTGCTTTTGAGGAACCGAAAATTTAATGTCGAGTGGAGACAAACAAGCATCGAGGCCTAAGTGGACAGCCAGATGCTGCAAGACCTTGTCCACCCTGTGAAGGAGTTTGGACTTTTTCTTACAAGAACTGTGAGGCCACTGAAGGGTTTTAACAGGGTAACAACGTGGTCAGATCTGTGTGTTTGTGTGTGTGTGTGTGTGTAGGTGTGTGTGACTTTTTCATTGTAAAGTAAAAGTAGAACAGCATAGGAACAAATGTGTGGCTTAGTAAAGTATTTTAAAGCCTACGCCCTGGAACCACAGCCCAGCTCCAGAAATAGAACTTTGCCAGCCACCCTTGGAAGCCCCTGGTTGGCCCCCTAGTCACAGCTCCCTCTGCCTCCTACAAAGACTCCCCTGACTTCCAAGGTCATCAATCACATCCTATGTTTCTTTATAGTTCATTCAAGTGTGCATCCCTAGGCATAAGTTTAGTCTTGTTCATTTTAAAAAATGTTTTTTAAGTCTTTATCTGCATGCAGTTTCCCCTCCATCCATTTATTTTTGTTACAATTTATCTGTGGAAGAACTTGGACCCTTTGACCTGTTCAGGGTCCTGCAGTCTGGATGTTGTTGATTGCAGCCTCAAGATGCAGTGTAGTGAGTTCCTCCACCCTTGGTGTTTCCTAGAAACTGACAGCTAGGTGCCGAAGCTTGATCCAACTCCGTTTTGATCACTTTAACGCAAGCATAGGTGGTGGCTGTTCTCTCATCAGGAGACACAAACAGGCTGCCAGTTTCTCCATGTGAAGGATTTGTGTTGTAGGAAGAATCTCTGATCACATGGGAAGAGTGGATTGCAGAGGTCAAACCAGGAAGACCAGTTAGGCCTTTAGTGTTTATCCAGAATGACAGCCTGGATTAGGGGTTCTGAGAAGGGAAAGAAATGATGGGTTCCAGAAAGCTCTAAGGCTTCGCATGTATGTGCTGTGTGTGCTAAGTTGCTTCAGTCATGTCTGACTCTTTCTGACCCTATGGATGGTAGCACACCAGGCTCCTCTGTCCAGGGTATTCTCCAGGCCCTCCTCCAGGGGATCTTCCCCACCCAGGGATCAAACCCATATCTCTTGCGTTTCCTGGATTGGCAGGCAGGTTCTTTACCACTAGCGCCACCTGGGAAGCCCCTTAGCATGTATGAGACTTGACAATTATATTTGAGGACAAGAAGGACAAGAAACGTTGTTTATGGGATGCTGAGAGGCTGGTGGGACCTTTCAGTGAGATAGCAACACTTGGAACTCTTGGAGAAAACTAATAGAGGGTTTGGTTTGGGATCAGCAAAGTTTGAAGAGCCTATGGGCCCAAGAGGAGATGTTGAGTTCATATCTCTCCAGCATTATTTTTAGCTGCCTCCTGTTTGCTGGAAGTATATTGTGACTTTAAAAAATGTCATTAGGGAAAGAAAAATGATTTATCCAATAAAAAATTTGCTTCTAAATACAATGGACTTAGTTTCTGTTGATGATAGGAAGATTTAGAAGGAAAGTTCAGAGCAGGTCAGATTTAATTAAAGTAGGCTTATCACAATAAATAAATGAATAACAACAAGAAGAATGAGAAGGCAAGGTAACGTGCTAAAAGAACATTAGAGCCACTTGGGTGTCCTCAAATCACTTTCTGGATGTGAAGCCGAGATGAGACATCGTGCGGGCGGCACTCCAGGAGGAAAGTATCCACTTCAGTGAATCATGCTGTTTTTCTGAAGTTGAGGAGGAAAAAAAAGAAAAAAAGATTCTTGATGAGGTATGGATGGCAATTTGGGCTTCTAACAATTTAATGTGCAGCTTTTAGTTTGCTTCTGTGATTCAATTACAGGGAATTCACTCTTCTTAGAAAAAAATCTAAGGAAAGGGAGAGATGAGAATAAATCCACACATATTGCTTAAATTTTATATCAACTTTAGTATCTTCCCACCCTAGACTTTAAGCCATTATTTTGAAAAACCATATGAAGTTTACTATTTTACTTTCTTTGGAGAACCTGTTGACATGGGAAAGATTTGGCATTATTATTAAAGCCAGTTTGAATCTTCCGCTCTTTGCTTTTGTGTCATAGCCTGTTGCTTGGTTAAAGCAGATGTGGTTACATTCAACCTTTGGGGAGGCTAATGGGTTAATGTGCCCAGTTGTTTCTGACTGTGTGGCCCCATGGACTGGAGCTCACCAGGCCACTCTGTCTATGGGATTTTACAAGCAAGAATACTGGAGTGGGTTGCCATTTCACTTTTATTTTCAGTATAACAGATAACTCTGGATAACTCTGGATCTAAAACTTGGGGATGTGTTTAGTGCCCATGGCATGTTGAAGTAGCTTAAAAGTTTGGCTCATAATTTAATCT
This sequence comes from Redunca redunca, assembly GCA_006410935.1. Lineage (NCBI taxonomy): Eukaryota > Metazoa > Chordata > Mammalia > Artiodactyla > Bovidae > Redunca > Redunca redunca. Next base: position 166,039 of record SJYQ01003625.1, read on the forward strand.
AAATTTACTTTACCCAGTAATTCTGTTTTATGGCAAATAGCACATCTTCCAAATTTTTTATGATTCACAAAGAAAAATCCTAAACTGACTTTTTCCACTTTGTTGCCAGATGACTTTTTAAGAAGAACTCTTTAAAATTGTGTCCCTGGGACATGAATAAGATAAACGTTATTGGACAGGGTGCTGTTCATAAGTATTATTTCATTACCTCTTTTACAGATAAATGATTTCAAAGCCAAACAGATTGTTTGAGGGGATGAGAAATGTTTTTCGTTGTTGTTGTTTCTCTACATGGTGACCAATTATTTTTCGTTCTTGAAGTGACTGTGTGGACCCATTTGCTGTTTTACACCTGCCTCCATTGTACAATCTTCTGCCTCTTGAAACATTCTGAGCTTTGCTGGTGGTCTGGGTTCCTTTCCAGCGAACTCTCAGTGGGTTTTCCCATTTGGCTAGCTCCAGATCCTCTGCTGGAAAGTGGTCGGGGAACCTGGTCTTGACCTGGATCCGAGCACAGAAGCCAGCCCTGAGCCTGGGTCCTCTCTGCCTACAGGATGCATCTGATGGGGCGCACTTACCCTCTAAGACAGTGACTTTCAAACCTTTTTTGACTCTGACCTCCAGTAAGAAGTAAAATTGACATCATAACCCAGGATACACATAACTCTCCATATGTAAATGTGTAAGTAGAACCAGGCCTGTGTTTAAGTTATGCTCTATATTCTATTTTCTATTCCATGCCATTAAATCCCACTAAAAATATGCTGGTCACAGCCCCTTATATTCATTCCACAATCTATTAATAGCTTTTGATTTATAATTTGAAATCTCCTTCTAACATTCTGATAGACACATTCCCTTTCAGAGGATCCCTTCTTAGTGTCCCTCTTCCTGAAGATCCCCAGTGAGGGCACTGCTTCACTCTTTGAGGTGGCTTCTTTATTCCATAATTCTAGTGTTCAGAGTATTTGTTCCTAAGATATATTATTAAGCATCTTTTTTTCATTAGGAAACAGTGCAAGTCTGTGATTAATGATTACATTTCAGGTTTCCAGGGCTGAGTGGAATAAATTCTGCAGCACATTACTTGCAATTGGCACCTAGCATAAAATCAACCACAGTTCATTCACTGTTTTAAAAAGGCAACTTCAGCAAAACCTTGAAAAAGCATATTGTGAAAGAGAAAAATTCTGATAAAGCATAAAAAAGTAGTAATCTTGGGTAAATATTAACCTTATTGAGGAAACCATAATAGAAAGTAAAATATTGTTTCACGTATCCTAACACCTTAGGGTCGGCCTCATTTTGAGTTTGATATTTTGCTGCCATCGGGGTGGCAAGACTTAGCAACTTGAGTACCATTTTTGCCATTGTTAAAGTGTCCCTCACTTTTTTTAATGGGTTTTTTAAATTAATTTTTATTGGAATGTAATTGCTTTGCAGTGTTGTGTTAGTTTCTGATGTATAGCAAAGTGAATCAGCTATATTTATATATATATACCCTCTTTTTTGGATTTCTTTCCCATTTACGTCCCCACAGAGCTTTGAACAGAGTTCCGTGTGCTATACAGTAGGTTATCATTAGTTACCTATTTTACACATGGTATCAATAGTGTATATATGCCAATCCCAATCTCTCAATTCATCCCACCCTCCCCTTCCCCCTTAAAGTATCTCTCTTAGTTTTTATTTTTTATTTTTTGAACTGAACAGTTTATTTATTTATGGCAAATTTAATTGCAATACTATTTTTTTTTTTTTACTTTTAAAATTTTTATTTTAACTTTAGTTTACTTTACATTACTGTATTGGTTTTGCCAAACATTGACATGAATTCCCCACGAGTGTACAAGCGTTCCCAAACATGAATCCCCTCCCACCTCCCACCCCATGCCATCCCTCTGGGTCCTCTCCTTGCACCAGTCCCAAGCATCCTGCATTCTGCATCTGACATCAACTGGCGATTCGTTTTTTGCTTGATAGTATACATGTTTCAATGCCATTCTCCCTTCTCATCCCACCCTCTCCCTCCCTCTCTCCCCCAGAGTCCAACAGTTCACTCTATAGATCTGAGTCTCTTTTGTTGTCTC
>SJYQ01003625.1:177665-210400 GCA_006410935.1 Redunca redunca
CCAACCTAGATAGCATATTCAAAAGCAGAGACATTACTTTGCCGACTAAGGTCCGTCTAGTCAAGGCTATGGTTTTTCCTGTGGTCATGTATGGATGTGAGAGTTGGACTGTGAAGAAGGCTGAGCGCCGAAGAATTGATGCTTTTGAACTGTGGTGTTAGAGAAGACTCTTGAGAGTCCCTTGGACTGCAAGGAGATCCAACCAGTCCATTCTGAAGGAGATCAGCCCTGGAATTTCTTTGGAAGGAATGATACTAAAGCTGAAACTCCAGTACTTTGGCCACCTCATGAGAAGAGTTGACTCATTGGAAAAGACTCTGATGCTGGGAGGGATTGGGGGCAGGAGGAGAAGGGGACGACAGAGGATGAGATGGCTGGATGGCATCACTGACTTGATGGACACGAGTCTGAGTGAACGCCAGGAGTTGGTGATGGACAGGGAGGCCTGGCGTGCTGCGATTCATGGGGTAACAAAGAGTCGGACACGACTGAGCGACTGAACTGAACTGAACCACCTCTTAACTGAATTGCCAATGAAATTAACCTCCATCTCTTGTGTAACTGGCAGCAGCCCTCAGAGTTTGCTGAATGGCAAGGCTGCTGGGCCACCTTCTACTGTGTCTATTCATTTCTGTTGCCACCAGTAGGATCATGTGCTTAGCAAGTATCAGTTGTATTTGTTCGCAAATCAGTTTATGCCACTTTCACTAATAAATTGTTTTTGTTCAGTCAGTCGTGTCTGACTCTTTGCGACCCCATGGACTGCAGCACGCCAGGCTACCCTGTCCTTCACCATCTCCACGAGCTTGCTCAAACTCATGTTCATTGGTGATGCCATACAACCATTTCATCCTCTGTCGCCCCCTTCTCCTCCTGCCTTCCCAGTCTTTCCCAGCATCAGGTTATTTTCTAATGAGTCAGTTCTTCCCATCATAGAACTTTGGCTTCAGCATCAGTGCTTCCAATGAATATTCAGGACTGATTTTCTTTAGAATGGATTGGTTTGATCTTGTAGTCCAAGGGACTTTCAAGAGTCTTCTTCAGCATCACAGTTTAAAGCATCAGTTCTTTGACACTCAGCTTTCTTTATGGTCCAACTCATGTCCATACATGACTACTGGAAAAACCATAGCTTTGACTAGACAGACCTTTGTTGGCAAAGTAATGTCTCTGTTTTTTAATATGCTGCCTAGGTTGGTGATAGCTTTTCTTCCAAGGAGCAAGTGTCTTTTAATTTCATGGCTGTAGTTACCATCCACAGTGATTTTGGAGCCCGAGAAAATAAAGCCTCTCACTGTTTCCATTGTTTTCCCATCTACTTGTCATGAAGTTATGGGACCAAATGCCAAGATCTTAGTTTTTTGAATGTTGAATTTTAAGCCAACTTTTTCACTCTCCTCTTTCACCTTCACCAAGAAGCTCTTAATTCCTCTTCACTCTTTGCCATAGTTGGCTGTACGGTGGCTCAAACAGTAAAGCGTCCGCCTACAATGAGGGAAACCCAGTTCAATCCCTGGGTTGGGAAGATCCCCTGGAGAAGGAAATTGCAACCCACTCTAGTACTCTTGCCTGGAGAATCCCATGGACGGAGGATCCTGGTAGGCTACAGTCCATGGGGTCACAAAGAGACACGACTGAGCAACTTCGCTTTCCTTTTTCCTTTCTCTGCCATAAGGGTGGTGTCATCTGCATATGGCTTGTTGATACTTCTCACAGCAGTCTTGATTCTGGCTTGTGCTTCCTCCAGCCTGACATTTCACATGATGTACTCTGCATATAACTTAAATAAGCAGGGTGACAATATACAGCATTGATGTACTCCTTTCCGAATTTGGAACCAGTCCATTGTTCATGTCCGGTTCTAACTGTTGCTTCTTGACCTGCGTTCAGGTTTCACAGGAGGCAGTTAAGGTGATCTGGTATAAGAATTTTCCACCATTTGTTGTGTTCCACACAGTCAAAGGCTTTAGCGTAGTCAGTGAAGCAGAAGTAGATGTTTTTCTGGAATGCTCTTGCTTTTTCTGTGATCCAGTGGAATGTTGGCAATTTGATCTCTGGTTCCTTTGCCGTTTCTAAACTCAGCTTGAACATCTGGAAGTTCTTGGTTCACATACTGTTGAAGCCTAGCTTGAAGAATTTTAGCATTACTTTGCAAGTGTGTGAAATGAGCAAATTGTATGGTAGTGTAAACAGTCTTCGGCATTACCTTTCTTTGGGATTGGAATGAAAACTGACCCTTCCAGTCCTGTGGCCACCACTGAGTTTTCCAAATTTGCTGGCATATTGAGTGCAGCACTTTTAACAGCATCATCTTTGAGGATTTGAAATACCTCAAGTGGAATTCTGTCCCCTTCACTAGCATTGTAGTGATGCTTCCTAAGGCCCACTTGACTTCAGATTCTAGGATATCTGGCTCTAGGTGAGTGATCACACCATCGTGGTTATCTGGGTCATGAAGATCTTTTTTGTATAGTTCTTCTGTGTATTCTTGCCACCTCTTATTAATATCTTCTGCTTCTGTTAGGTCCATACTGCTTCTGTCCTTTATTCTGCCCATTGTTGCATGGAAGTTCTTGGTTCACATACTGTTGAAGCCTAGCTTGAAGAATTTTGAGCATTACTTTGCAAGTGTGTGAAATGAGCGAATAGTGTGGTAGTGTAAAACATTGGTATCACTAATTTTCTTGAAAAGATCTTTAGACTTTCCCATTCTATTGTTTTCCTCTACTTCTTTGCACTGATCACTGAGGAAGGTTTCCTTTTCTCTCTTTGCTGTTGTTTGGAACTCTGCATTCAGATGGGTATATCTTTCCTAATACATATAATCACTAATACATTTAATTGCACAGTTTTAATAATCTACAAATAGAATAATTTGTAAGTTAAAAAAAAAAGGAATGTTTCTAAATGCTTAAATGCTTTGGAATGACTTACTATAAAAAAACTTCCATCATAATTTAATATGATGAGATTAGAAAAAGTTTAGGGAAAAACTCAAAATTCTGGAAGGATTCTATATTCCTTCACAAATATCTTTAATTTCTTCCTATATTAGAGAAACCAAGGCTGAAAATTGGGTTGTTATGTGTTCTTTGCAGGGAAAAATAATGACACCGATCCATAGACCCACATTCAAAGAGAAGGCTTTTGGCTCCCCTTCAAAAGATTGGTGGATATATACATACAGATAATTTAAAGTGAGATAAAATTCATAAATTAATATCTTATCTTTTTTATGATCTACCTCTTAATGTGATTCTGTAGTATAAACCTACTAACTGATGGTTAGGATGACATTGAGTAAGATAGATCCTTTACTACCATTCATGAGCTAGAAGCAAGTTTCCTTTGGTTTCCATGATAGTAAAATATACTCTCATCCATAATTACTCTCTGTATCTGCATAAGAATTAGTAAAGAATTTAAGTAATCTCTTAGAAATGTAGCTATCACAGGCCAGATTTCATAATGATGTAGTGATGCGTCTGATGGTACCAGGAACTTTTTTTTTAAGATTTTTCTATTACATAATTTAAAGTTTTTTTTTATGAAGCATTGACTTACAACAGGAAACTTTTTTAAAAAGTCAGTGTACTAGTGTTTTGTTGAATTAGAAACTGCTTAGAATAAGCAACTGTATGTGGGAGCTTGGAAATTGTTTTTTATCTATAAAAGTAAGTTCACTGGTAAGTTCATTGGTGTATCAGACATGTCAGCCTGCAGGAGGTGGTCGCAGCTCACCCATGTCAGCTTTATCACAGCTGGGCACATGTGCTGTTATTTATAGATGACGTAGTTGCAGAGACACAGGGCTGGGGGAAAAAATGCCTTGGATTCTCTGTCTGGCTCCACGCTCACCATGAATCAGTGAAGACTGTGTTTCTAACTCCCTGGCAGTGAGCTTGCAGTGTGAGTTGTTTTCTTTCCTAGAAATAGGGAATTAATTCACCCTCTTCACAGTCTGTTTACAACCAGTACACACACTGGCAAGCTGACTGGCAGGGTGGCTTTGTCCCTGGCCAACTGGTTAAGAAGCTCATCAACTTCAGTCATTTTAGCACCAGGCTGTATCATTAGCACAGCTAACCAAACACTGAGATTATTGTTAAATACCAAGCGATTCTTCCAAACTGCTGATTTCTTAATCATCACATATTCACTGTCAACAGTGTGGCCTACAGGCTTGTTCCTTCTTTTTTTTCTTTCTTCCCCAAAAGATTTATTGAAAGTCTCCCGTGTGCCAGTCACTGTTGTGGGATTGGGAATTCAGCAGTGAATACAGCAGAGGTTATGGTAGAGGATATGTACACAGAAACCTCGGCTTACTTGGTGGCTCAGACAATAAAGAATCTGCCTGCAATGCGGGAGACCTGGGTTCAATCCCTGGGTTGGGAAGATCCCCTGACGAAGAAAGTGGTAACCCACTCCAGTATTCTTGCTGAAGAATTCCATGGACAGAGGAGCCAGGCAGGCTACAGTCCATGAGGGTCACAAAGAGTTGGACACGACTGAGCACACACGTGTCTATTGTGTGTTACTTGCTCAGTCATGTCCAGCTTTTGTGATCTTACGGACTACAACCCACCAGGCTCCTCTGTCTATAGAACCGTCCAGGCAAGAGTACTGGAGTGGGTTGCCATCTCCTTCTCCGAGGGATCTTCCGAACCCGGGGATCAAACCTACGTCTCTGGCTTCTCCTGCATTGACAAGGGTGTCCTTTACCACTGCGCCACCTGAGAAGCCCACACATGGACAGACATACTTAAATGCCAGGAGGACAAAGAAGCAAAGAACATGAAAGAAATGCCGTGGGTTGAGGAGTAGCACTGAAATTCTGACAGAGTAGGCAGAGAAGGCCTCAGTAAGATGATCAGGTCTTTAGTATTGGGTTCACCGAGAGGCTCGTTCGGGGTTTTCCATTATGGAAATGGAAATGATCCTATTGGCCAACCTGATATAAACTCCTAGAGGAGAAACACAGTCTAGAAGAAGTAGTCTCCCAGAACTTAAGTTTTCTTCATCTGTGTCTGTGGGGTTTGTATGAAAGAAGTATTACATCTGAATTTTCACTGTGCCTGAAATTTTATTGTCTCTTCTAAATCATGTACCTGGATAACCAACGATAGCAATCTGAGAACCTGTGTCTCTGTCACAGATATTTCCCCATCATACAGTTAGTGTATACATCTCAAAATATTATGTATATTCATCACTACTTACAAATTACCATAGTTACTATCCTAGCCATTAAATCTTGAATTTTAATATCTTAATAAAGAAGCATGTATATCACAGTTTTAAAAAATATCTGTACTGATCATTATATTTCAAAATAATACATTTCCTGGTACCCCTATGTATTATATGTTAGGAGTTTTAAAACATATTGAGAAAGAGGCTGAGGCTTTACTAGTTTGCCAAAAAGAGGCTCTGGCATAGAAATGTTAAGCTTTCGTTTAATCCCTAATTGAGAGCTGTCTTCCACCTCCCACAAGTACAGTACACCCTTCATTTGTTTCTCTCTTTGAGAGATTACTCAAATACATCCTGAACAGATAGGAAGGGTTTCCTGGATCATTCCATAGAACTGTGATTGTGAAAGATCCCTTTTAGCTTCCTGTTTCCTGTAGCCACATACTATTAACGTATTGGGTTGGCCAAAAAAGTTTATTCAAGTGTTTTTTTGCCAACCCGATATTGCAGAATTATATAGCAAGTCAAGCAGACATGTAGCTTCCTAGAAAAGGACAGGTTTAATACTTCACAGATTAGCTTTTAGACTTCCCTAAAAAAGTACTTGAAGATTCTTGAAATCAATGCAGTTCACTCTGAGAAAAAATGAGATGCAGAAATCTGAGTTGGAATCGGCTCACTTTACTCACTAACACCAGCCTTTTAGCTACTCTCCTCATCAGGACGTTGACCAAGTGCCTAGATTGAGAGGACCTAGACTATATACCATGGTACCTTCACCTGGATCAGCCCATGGGAAATAAGATGGGATATATAAACGCTTTTAACTGTTTTAGCATGACCATCGTAGACCAGAGCCGAGAACTCTGCTGCAGGTAGAAAGGGAAGGGCGAGCACGTTAATGGGTTAGTCCAGAGAATTTTGCTCTGTCACTACATATTATGTACTTTCAATCCCTCGAGAATATAAATATACTCTTCCGTCGCTCATCAAGAGTTAAAAAAAAAAAACTAAAAATTAACATTTTAATGTTGCCAGAAACTGGAAAGAGAAAATGTTAAGTCTGTAATTTTCACATTAGACAGTCTTTTATGCTTGTGTCTTATGTGGAGGGAAAGCTGGTTTTTACATCATTAAACCTTCTGGACTGTACCTTCACTTGCGTCTTTTGTTGTTCTGAGAAGTAGATACTGGAAAAGTGTGATGAGAGCTCTGAGCCATGTGGCACTCATTTGTATGGTCTCTTTTCCTTTATAGGTTGGTGAAAGATGCTCCTTGGGATGAAGTCCCACTTGCTCACTCCCTGGTTGGTTTTGCCACTGCCTATGACTTCTTGTACAACTACCTGAGCAAGACACAACAGGAGAAGTTTCTTGAAGTGATTGCCAACGCCTCGGGGTATATGTATGAGACTTCATACAGGAGAGGATGGGGCTTTCAATACCTGCACAATCATCAGCCCACCAACTGCATGGCCTTGCTCACAGGAAGCCTGGTTCTGATGAATCAAGGTGTGTACAGCCGAGGAATGCCTTGAGCTGACGTCGGTCACAGTTGACACATAGTGAACCAAACATTTCTATAACTAGTCTAAGTACATGTTCACACTTGGCTCCTAAGCCCAGACGATGATAATACCTTGGGCACTGCTTGGAGAGTTGAGAGACTTCTCTTTCTTCATTTCTGCTTCTTACGTTAGCCTGCTTGTTATTTTAGTATGCTCTCTTATTGTCCCAAGCCATATCCTTACACACAGGACCAGTGGTGAATATTCCTTTTTCCAATTTTGACAGTGAAGGCAACCAGCCTGGATGGAGTTTATAAAAGCTAAACAGGTGGTTTATTATTTGAACTGAATATTCCTCACACCCAGGTTGTGTGTCAGTATAGTGCTTCTTTTTTTTTCCCCCCCTAAAGACTTTAAAAGAATCTATCTAAGGACTTCCCCGGTGGTCCAGTGGTTCAGACTTTGCCTTCCAATGCAGGGCATCCTGGTTCAGTCCCTAGTTGAGGAGGTAAGATCCCACACACCTCGGGGTCACAAAACCAAATATGAAACAGAACCAGTATTGTAACAGATTCAATAAAGACTTTAGAAATGGTCCACATTAAAAAAAAATCTTTAAAAATAAAATCAGTTAATCTAGATCATTCAGGTCAAATTTACAGTTGACTTTTATGGACCGTATAGCTGCTTTGCCTTATTGCATTATATAATTGCTAATATCACATTTTCTTTTTTTATAATTTATTTATTTTTAATTGAAGAATAATTGCTTTATAATATGTGTTGGTTTCTGCCATCACATTTTCTTTGTTCTTGTAATTCTGACTTAATTACAACTCCTGTTGAGAGACATTTGTAAATAACTAAATAAGGTTGTGTTTAAGAAAAATGACCCTTGATTCACAGTGAATTATTAGAACATTAAATACATACTAATAACTGGAAAATCTAAAAGAGTTTAACTCGAAAAAATTTTTTTAAATTAAAAAAGAGTTTAACTCTTGATTATTTTCCCCATAAGACTTAGTAAGCATTTTGTAGATTATCCAGCATCAGATTTTACCCAAGCCTAAGTTTCTCCCTTGTCATATCAACTGTCACTTTTAATTAGGTCTTGGAGGAAAGGAAACTAAAATTAATGGAGCATATGGCATGTGCTAATCCTTGCCCATATTTTATTTAATTCTCACATCAACTATATAAGGTAGCTAGGCTTTGGACCCAATTCTAGCCAAATTAAAACTTCATTGTCTTTCCACTATATTTTGTTGCCTTTCTGAAAATAAAAATTCAATTCATAGTAACTTAAGGAAAGCTTGACTAAGAGTGTAAATTTTTGCCCCCCACTCTCACGAATACAAACCAAATTTTAAAAGTCAAAAAGCCAGCCACGTGAACCTACCATCAGACCATTTATAAATCCTCAGCCCTGTGGAAAGATAGCATCATGAATTGGTGGAAAGAACCCTAGAGTGAGCTGGATGGTAGCCCAGGCCCTTGGATTTTAGTCTAGTACAGTTTAATTCCCTTAGATAATTTAGTTCTTTACCAGCAGGAATAGAGCTTGTTTCTTCATTCTCCACAGTAGATAAAATTGTTCCAGATGATAAACAGGCACCTAAAATACTGGCTCAAATTGGATCACAATTTGTATTTGGCCTTGGCAGGAGTTTTCACATGCATTTGTTTTCTGAATAAAGTCATGGTTTGCTCTGGGATGCAGTCTTCAGGGCTTTTCCACAAGCAGCGCCCACACTGATGAGAAGAGGGAACAGAGAAAGGAGTGGAATCCGGGTCCTTCACATCTCTGTTAGTTATCAGGCTTACAGCCCTGGCTTTCTCAGCTGCCTCGCTCTCACTCTAGGAGCTCCCTTGGCCACGCTGCACTGATAATTCCATGTGCTCGGAGCAGCCTTGTAGATCCCGACTGTGGTGGCTTCGACAGGTGTGGCTCCCGCTGAATTCACGTGACATCTCAGCAGTGGGAGAATTAGGATTTGGTGGCTCCGTTGGTAAGGAATCCACCTACAGTGCAGGAGACCTGGATTCAATCCCTGGGTGGAGATCTCCTGGAGAAGGGAGTGCTGCCCACTCCAGTATTCTTGCCTGGGGAATTCCACAGATAGAAGAGTCGGGCGGGCTACAGTCCATTTGGTGACAAAGAGTCAGACACGACTTAAATGAACTAACACTTTCATTTTCTGTTCTGCTAACCCAGTTTGAGGCTTGGTACAGAGGGCCCACAGGATCACATGTATTCAGTTTACAAATCAACTGGAAAGAAGACAGAAATGAAATGTTTAAATGATTACACCATACTTGTAATAAGACCAGGGAATGAGATAAAGAGTATCATGAAGTTATGCTTAAATATCAAGTGAGTGTATTAAGTTTGCATTCAGCAGAACAAGTTTAGATGATGGTTAATAGAACTTTGAAGGATAGATAGGATATGGATAAGTGAAAATAAGGAGAAATCCAGGCAAGATATATGGGTGATGGAAAAAACACAGGGCAGAACATCAGTAACAACAATATTGGTACCTCATATGGATAGGTTTGAAATTTACAAAGGTAGACATTACCTCATCTCTCCTGGATAAAGTTTTTTAGAAGGAAAAAATAAGGAAAATCAGGTAATGAAATATATGAGGAGCAGTGAAATAGCAGTACTGATTTTAAACATCAGTCACATTGGTGTCTGACTGGAGATAGAGGATACAGATGAAGATGATTGGGATTTAAACCCTAATAATTGGAAAATGGAAATTAAAACCTATCCAGAAAGCTGCTATGTCAGGTGTGGAGCTGGATGGGAGAAGGGGCCAGTGCACAGCAGAGCCTGAGAATGGTGCTGCCCCCATGAGATGAGATCTGGGACTTACTTAGGCTGGGACTTTGGCTTTAGGCTTGGACACATCTGGTGGTACCTGGGCCTCTGGAAGCCCCCATCCCCTTGGCACATCTAGTAGGCCAAGGTAGAAGGTTCAGCATGGAAACCATGCACATGTCTATGGGAAAGAAATAACAAGTCTACTCACATTAGGAGACTGGGAGCTTAATTTGATCCTTTGGGGTTGTGTATTTTAAATACAAGCAAACAAACTTTAAAGATCTAGGTTCAGATCAAAGCTCTGTTCACTTGTAGTTCTATGCCAGAGGACAAGTCAACCTTTCTGTAATTTTAGAGAAATAGTGCATAATTGAGTTGTTAAAAGGATTAAGTAAGGTTATGTTTGGTGCTATGTAACTTCTAAATGCTACAAAATGTGAGGAATTGTTATTGTTGCCTAAATGCTGGATTCACAAAAATGATAGAAAAATAGCATTCCTGAGTCAAAAGGATTTTATAAAATATTTTAGACCTTTAATTCTCAGTTGGGGAAAATGAAAACCGTGGCAGGTGAAGAAGTACTTGAACAAAATCATGCAGCTCATTTTTGGCAGGCTTGGGTCTCCCAGCTGGTTTTTGATGCCTTTAGAACACCACTCCAAGTCTCTCCACCCCACTGTGCTGCCTTGTCTAATGCTTGACATCTAAAAGCACATAAAGGACGAGATACTGTCTGCTTAGAGCAGGATAAGTTGGAGACTGTTCATTTAGCATTTCTAGAATTTGCTGCTTATTACAGTTTCTGTAAAATAATGGCAACAGTTGTGAAGTGGAAAACTTCAAAAATACTTTCAGTTGGTGATTTTTAGATTGAATAAAAGTCTCAATATACAAGATCTCTTCTTGCAGGCATGAAGTATGTCAATTTGTAACCTCAGATGTGGTGTGATTTCAATTTATTAATGATTATTAAATTACTGATACTTATTTAAAGGTTTGCCTTTAATTAATAAATGACCTGTATCAAGAGCTTCTTAACTTAAATCATGGACTCATCATAAACCTGGATTAGCAAGATGCTGTTTATAACATTGATAAGTGAGAGTTTTACAAAGTACCATTTGCATAAAGTAGTCAGATAACTAAGAGGGTTTAATTTGGCCACATTTTTGTTTCTGCTTTGTTACATCCTTAGTCATTGTTTCCATGTGTTTTCATCCTTTAGGGTACCTTCAGGAAGCTTACTTATGGACCAAACAAGTTCTGACCATCATGGAGAAGTCTCTGGTCCTGCTCCGAGAGGTGACAGATGGCTCCCTCTATGAAGGAGTTGCATATGGCAGCTACACCACCAGATCACTCTTCCAGTATATGTTTCTTGTTCAAAGGCACTTTGACATCAACCACTTTGGCCACCCATGGCTTAAACAACACTTTGCATTTATGTATAGAACCATTCTGCCAGGTACAGTAAAGACTTAGAAGTGAAAAAGACTTTAAACTATTATAATTTTTTCTGATTATGAAGATGGGCTAGATTAAGAAATGTGGGATTTGAGCCATATTGAGGTTAAAGGGATTTTTTTTTTTAATCAGAGAATTTAAGAGTTGTATATAGCCAAGAATATTCTGGATGTTAATGTGAGGATTTCTGATTTAAATATTATAAAACATGGAGTATAACAGATCAAATATAATTTGTAATCCCACGTTACTTTTATTTTTGTGTGTATACAAACTTGGGTACATATACAAACTCTTTTTCATGAATCTAAAAATATAAATATTTATGATTACATGTTATTTTCCNTTATTTTCCTTTATGTATAAAACCTAATTAATCCTATTTTTTTTTAGTTTAAAATTTTTTCTTCTAAACTATACAGACATAATTCAAAATAGAGATTACACTTGAGGTTTAGTATTCTCTTTAAATATTTTTGGGTTTGATCCCTGGGTCGGGAAGATCCCCTGGAGAAGAGAATGGCTATCCACTCCAATATTCTTGCCTGCGGAATTCCATGGACAGAGGAGCCTGGTGGGCAATAGTCCATATTGAAATAAATGGTATAAAATATAGAAAGCCAACCAAAAAGTGAATTTCTATGAAACCTCTAATTTCTTGTTGTTACGTGGTAAGCTTTTAAGTAAGCATTTTAAGAGAACTGGCTTTTAAGAAAGAAGCCTTTTATTCTCACTAAATTCATTTCTAGGACAGACTATATAACTCTGCTTACTTCTAAACAGGAGTAAATTTTCATCAGGATGGATTTTTCCCCAGTGAAATGCAATTTTTAGTTGAGTGATTCTAGGCCAATAGCAAACAATCCAGGTTTTAAATCTTTTTTCTCTGGCTGTATACACATGGATTGGATAGAACCTCCATTATTACATTAGTTATCAAAAAAATACTACATTGCCCCCAGAAGAACCATGTTATGATTTGGTTTAGACTCACATTCAGAACCCTATTGTTTTATTGTTTATCCTTGCACATTCAGGAGAGGCCTCTTGTTTCTTTGTTTATCTTGGTAAACACAGGCCATCTAAAGCAAGGGCCTTTAAGGAGCCTCAAAGCTTTGTAATTTGATCTGAGAGCTAATAATCCACCACACTAGGGCTTTGACTTGCTGTGAACTGTGTATATGGCTACTTCCTAAGGTGGACAAGACAATATAATCACCTTTAAGTGGAGAATTCATGTGTTTGTTTCAGTTAGTGAAACAAGCTTTATTGAATATTGATGTGCCAGGCACTATCATAGGCAAGGGATTCAAAGAGTAATGACATACCATCTGCTTTTAAGATACTCACAGATTAGCAGAAGATTCAGAAAGTCACAATTTATAATAAGATTTACTTGGACAAGCATTTACTAAATTAGCAGGAGCAAAAACATTAGCTATAAATTATGTAACTACAATCATGCAGGCATTTTTAGAAGGGATTCTGTGTTAAGTCAATCTGTTTTCAACAACATTTTTTTCCCTCTACACTATCTGTTCTAGTAACAATTATCCCTGTCTGAACCAGAGTTTTCTCCCATTATTCTTTTTCAAGGATGCCTGGAGTATATCTGTTCTTACTTGTTTCTGTTTTTCTGACCTATTCCAGTGTGATCTTTACATTTTTTTCTCTTTTCTTCAACTTCTGACAGTACATGTGGGCAGGATCTTCTCTGGGAATGGTTTTGTTTTCTTCCTCCAGATACTCAGTTTCTCCCCTAAACCTTCTAATTTCCACTGTTGTTGCTGTTCATTCACTAAGTCATGGACTCTTTGTGACTCCATGGACTGCAGCAAGCCAGGATTCCCCTCCTTCAGTATCTTCTGGAGTTTGCTCAGGTTCATGTCCATTGAGTCGGTGATGCCATCCAACCATGTCATCCTCTGCCACTGTCTTCTCCTTTTGCCCTCAGTCTTTCCGAGTATCATGGTCTTTTCCATGAGTTGGCTCATGGCATCAGGTGGCCAAAGTATTGGAGCTTCAACTTCAACAGCAGTCCTTCCAGTGAATATTCAGGGTTGATTTCCTTTAGGATTATCAACTGGTTTGATCTACTTGCAGTCCAAGAGACTCTCAAGAGTCTTCTCCACTTCTACAGTATTGAATGCCAAATTAAAACACTTTATGTCATTATCTTGGCCTGGGATGGGATGTGTTGGTGGAAAAGCTAGTGCTCATTCCAGGTGCAGGGACTCACCACGCACAAGAGGATAGATAGCCCAAGTATCCATGCAAGTATAATTGCATATGGCATAGACACAGGAAAATGAGGAAGCTGAGCAACGCACGTAAGCATTCCACTACCAATGATAAGTTGCCACGTAACAAACTTATACACAAGGTTTGTGGAAGACCTTTGGAAGGATTCTGATTAATTGGGGTAGAGCAAAGGGATCATGGTTCTGTTTCTTATTTTTATACTAGAAGACAATTGATTCCAATTTGCAACAAGGATTCAGAATCATTATTTGGGGCTTTATGGAAGTATGTAGTTTTAAATTTATCTTAATTCTGTCAAATGTCTTTCCTCAGGGTTTCAAAGAACTGTGGCTATTGCAGACTCAAATTACAACTGGTTTTATGGTCCGGAAAGCCAATTAGTGTTCCTGGATAAATTTGTCATGCGTAACGGCAGTGGCAACTGGTTGGCTGACCAGATCAGAAGGAACCGTGTGGTGGAAGGTCCAGGGACGCCGTCCAAAGGGCAGCGCTGGTGTACTCTTCACACGGAATTTCTCTGGTATGCTACATTGTACTGGCTTGAAAGAGAAATTGTACCCAGGGGCACCGTGTGTTAAATTTTTTTGCATTAAAAAAGAAAAACTCATCTCTTCATGCCACCGACGCACTCACAGCTTCTGTTCAGTTCATATTGCAGTTTTGAGACTCTGTTAGAAATATTTCCTTCCATTTAAGATCTAATTACTGTTTGCTGTTTTTGCTTTTCTTGTATTAGAGATATCCTTGGCTCACACTGTTTCATAGATATGCATGGTTTGATTTACATCATTTTTGAAATCATCTAAAGAGAAAAACCACAAAATTTAGACCTAGTTTTTCTGATNTTTTCTGATAATTACACCAAAGGGAAAAAAAAGGTAGTAAAATGTTTTGTTTTGGTAAATGGAGCATTATAATCTTCTAATAGCAAAGCTGTTACTAAATTTTCAAAACTGTTTAAAAGTGTTTGACAGTATTTGACAGTTTTACTTTGATAATAAAAGAACCATGTAATTTTTTTTGCCTTAATCTTTTAAGCCTAGAAAGAGCAGCCAGGGTCTCCTTTTTTAAAGTACTGCCAAATACATTGTTGGCATCCAATAAATTAAAGTTAAAATAAAAGTTACAGAGAATTGGTTAATCATTAATCCATGATGTCTTTTCAAGCTTTTGAAATTTGCATTCAACTACAAAGCAAGCTTGCAAGGTTTGATTGCTTCTTTTCATTAAAAAAAAAAAAAAAAACAAGAGGAAGAAAAATGTTAGTAGAATGATAACTGTCATAGTTTAACCATCATTTTTAAAAACAATCTTCACAGATGAACTACATATATTAATATGTAGCCATTCCTGACTCCATTTAGGGGTATGAAGTAATTACTTAATAGTGTCTTCACTTATCCATAAATAAACAACTAAGAGAATTCTATAAAGCTGCTTCTAGGAGTCAGATTAATGGTAAGTCTAACTTGGTTCAGAATGTGCCTTTATGGGAATATGAAAACTGACTAAGGGATTTCCCTGGTGGTCTTAGTGGTTGAGGAAGTAAGATCCCACATGCCGTGTGGCCAAAAAAAAAAAGAGAGAGAGAGAAATAAATGGTAAGTACCTGAAAAAATGACCAAAACCTGAGAGAAGGAAGACCAGTTTGCTTATATCTAGATTTGTTAAATCGCGATAATTAAGCCAACCCTCTACTCAAAGTAGAGATTTTTGATGTCCTGAAACAAACTCCAGAACAATAGACAAAACAGCCCAAATCAAGTATCAATAAGCCAAACTCTACCACAGCTGACCAATTCACTTTAGAGACCTATCTAAGAGCCAGCACAGGTCTGCCTTCCCTCCCTTGAGCAGCAGATCATATGAACCTACCAAGGCTGTTGTCTGAAGTCACCAAAAGCAAAAAGTCATCTTCATTATCATTTTTACAGCCTTTCTGAATCAAGACCTGTGTTTTTAACCTGTGTTAATTAAGTAATGTTAATTATTGTCTTACTTTGATAATAAACCTGTATCATAAATTAAGATAAGAAATTTATTATTAAAAAAGCACGCAGATTAAAACAAAACAAAACCTTTGGATTTTTGTCTGGACTGAACAATGGGAGGAACAGTCTTAAATCCCCCCCACTATTAGATTGTTTCCTGAATTTCATGCATTTATATTCTTAGATATTGCATTGGCCGTAAATTTTATCTAATATGTGGAATTCAACTGTATTCAAATTTACTTTTTTAGAGGGGAGGACAGTACCAAATTTGAATTTCAGTTTTTTGCAGAACAGTACTTGCTTATCACTAAGTGATTGTGCTGTGCTGTGCTTAGTCACTCAGTCGTGTTCAACGCTGTGACTCCCTGGACTGCAGTACGCCAGGCTCCTCTGTCAATGGGGATTCTCCAGGCAGCAGTCCTGGAGTGGGTTGCCATGCCCTCCTCCAGCAGGTCTTCCCAACACAGGGATTGAACCCAGGTCTCCCACATTGTAGGCAGAAGCCCAAGAACACTGGAGTGGGTAGCCTATTCCTTCTCTGGGGGATCATCCCAACCCAGGAATCGAACCGGGGTCTCCTGCATTACAGGCGAATTCTTTTACCAGCTGAGCTACCAGAGAAGGCCACTCAAGGATTGCTAGAGTCTAAATATTTTTTTAAAGTTTTTTTTTGATGTGGCCCATTTTTAAAGTTTGTTTAAAATTAAAAGTTTGTTTTTAAAATTTAACAAATTTTATTGAATTTGTTACAGTATGGCTTCTGTTTTGTGTTTTGCTTTCTTATCCACGAGGCATAGGGGATCTTTGCTCTCCAACCAGGGATTGAACCTGAACTCCCTGCATAGGAAGGTGAGGTCTTAACCACTGGACCACCAGGGAGGTCCCTAGAGTCTAAATCTTAGTGTGTGGTTTCCTAGAATAGGAGCCCCTCAACTAGAGGTTTGGGTGAGCTGCTTAATTCTATGAGCCCCAGTCTTGTTTGGGTGGCAGTTCTGAAATCATTAAGTGAGGAAGGTCCACGTAGAGATGATCAGCAGCGGTCATTTCAGGCTCACACTTTTCACAGATGTAAAGGTACACTTGTCTCCTATTCGCCAAGGACGTTCCTCTACATGCTGACTGTGCATGGGTGTTTTCAGAAAAGTCCATAATGCAATCTACACCGCCTGTGCTCTGGCTAGCGTTTGTGTGTTGTTTCCTTTAGCCACGTTGCCATGTGGCATCACTGTTCTGATATGTCCTTCCACTTCTATCAGAAAATCATGTAATTTTTTAAAAATTAATTCTTTCAGGTACGATGCCAGCTTGAAATCTGTCCCCCCTCCCGATTTCGGCACCCCGACATTGCATTATTTTGAAGATTGGGGCGTTGTGACTTACGGAAGTGCGCTGCCTGCAGAAATCAATAGATCTTTCCTTTCCTTCAAGTCAGGAAAACTAGGGGGACGTGCAATATATGACATTGTCCACAGAAACAAATACAAAGACTGGATCAAAGGCTGGAGGAACTTTAACGCAGGGCATGAACATCCTGATCAAAACTCGTTTACCTTCGCTCCCAATGGTGTGCCTTTCATTACTGAGGCTCTCTATGGGCCGAAGTACACCTTCTTCAACAATGTTTTGATGTTTTCCCCAGCTGCTTCCAAGAGTTGCTTTTCTCCCTGGGAGGGCCAGGTCACAGAAGACTGTTCATCAAAATGGTCTAAATATAAGCACGACCCAGCAGCTAGCTGTCAGGGGAGAGTGGTTGCCGCAGTGGAGAAAAATGGGGTGGTTTTCATCCGAGGAGAGGGTGTGGGTGCTTATAACCCCCAGCTTCACCTGAGGAACGTTCAGAGAAATCTGATCCTCCTGCATCCGCAGCTTCTCCTCCTCGTGGATCAGATACACCTGGGAGAGGACAGCCCCTTGGAGAGGGCAGCAAGCTTCTTCCACAATGTGGATTTTCCTTTCGAGGAGACGGTGGTAGACGGGGTCCACGGAGCTCTCATTAGGCAGCGAGATGGCCTCTATAAAATGTACTGGATGGATGATACTGGCTACAGTGAGAAAGGAACCTTCGCCTCAGTAATGTACCCTCGCGGCTATCCCTACAACGGGACAAACTACGTGAATGTCAGCACGCACCTCCGCAGTCCCGTCACCAGGGCAGCTTACCTCTTCATAGGGCCATCCGTCGATGTTCAGAGCTTCAGCATCCACGGAGACGCTCAGCAACTGGATGTGTTCGTGGCCACCAGCGAGCACGCCTACGCCACTTACCTGTGGACAGGAGAGACCGCAGGGCAGTCTGCCTTTGCGCAGGTCATTGCTGACCGGCAGAAAATTCTGTTTGACCGGAGTTCAGCCCTCAGGAGCAGCGTTGTCCCGGAGGTGAAGGACTACGCTGCTCTGGTGGAACAAAACCTGCAGCATTTTAAGCCCGTGTTCCAGCTGCTGGAGAAGCAGATCCTGTCCCGCGTCCGGAACACAGCCAGCTTTAGGAAGACTGCCGAGCGCCTGCTGAGATTTTCAGATAAGAGACAGACCGAGGAGGCCATCGACAGGATTTTTGCCATATCGCAGCAGCAGCAGCAGCAGCAGAGCAAGTCCAAGAAGAACCGAAGGGGAGGCAAGCGCTATAAATTTGTGGATGCTGTCCCTGATATTTTTGCACAGATTGAAGTCAATGAAAGAAAGGTTCGTCAGAAAGCTCAGATCTTAGCACAGAAAGAACTGCCCGTAGATGAAGATGAAGAAATGAAAGACCTTTTAGATTTCGCAGACATAACATACGAGAAACACAAAGACGGTGATGTGATGAGTGGCCGGTTTGGCCAGGCTCGGATGGTGACAACCACTCACAGCAGAGCCCCAGCGCTGTCCGCCTCATACACCAGACTGTTTCTGATTCTCAACATTGCTATTTTCTTTGTCATGTTAGCAATGCAACTGACTTATTTCCAGAGGGCTCAGAGTCTTCATGGCCAAAGATGTCTCTACGCAGTCCTTCTAATAGATAGCTGTATTTTATTATGGTTGTATTCTTCTTGTTCCCAATCACAGTGTTAGTATTGAAACTATAAGTGACTCGATTGTTTTGTGGTCACAAGTCTATGCAAAAAGAAAAGAAAAATTCATTGCCCTAGTTTATTACTGGATTTTTTTTTTTTCAGATTCTTTTAACAAATTAAGGGGAAAGTACTTCCACACAAGGAATCAGGGACATGGAGAACTCAGTATGCATAGAGGCAAAGAATTAGAAATAAGGGCAGCTTGATTGCCACATGGTGTTTCTGGAAATGTTTGGCTTGGCTGAATTAGGAATCCATATAATACTACTCTTAAAAGAACAAAAAGTCTGGTTTCAAGTACTGTTTCTTCTTAAGAGAAAGAAACTTAGATAGAATTGGATTTTATTAATTTAATGGTATTAGCACTCTCCAGATACTATTTTATGGAAAGACTGAGGCACACAATTCTGAAAAATACAGAAAGTTTTTTAATGTAATCATGTTGAAAATAAATGTTGGTAAGTCCTGGTTATGGTGGTGTCAACTTCCTTGGAGAAAAATTCATGTGAATAACAGTGTCTGCATATTGGGTTACTGTTTAGATAACATGGTAAATGATGGCAAAAGGTTGTTAAAAACTTGAGATATATCTCTAGCAGAAAACATATATTAGTGAATGAACATTTCCTTGATGTTGATTTCTGCATACACATAACTGACTGCTTTTACACATCCATTGTTTGTTCAATAAGTAAAATAATTACAGGTAACTTAATTTCCTATTTTCTTACTATGGAAAACTGTTACAGACCCAATGACTAACTTCAAAATAAAATATTTTATATTTTACTGTTGATTTCAATACCAAAGAAGATGGGGAAACTAAAATTTGAATATAATTCTCCTGTTTTTTTAATAGAAAACTTTCTCTAAGTTTATTTTGCTAAATAAACATCATAATTGTGACTTTTCTGCAGTGTCTTTCTTTTTTCCATTCCATTCCATTTCCATTCCATTCAACATGTATGCAACAGTTTTGAAATCTTTGAAGAAAACTGTTTATTTGAACTTGCGTTAATTAAGCATAAGTTAGAATAAGCAAAATAATTTGCTTATTTTTCTTTTTTGTTGTTTAAACATATTTTAAACAGTTAAACAAAAGCCAAATTCTGATATTTAGGTAATATCAAACTTTAAAAAACTATTTTAAAATTTTTAATTAAATAAATAAGAGCAAGGGTTGCTCTCTGGTTGCAATGTGCGGGCTTCTCATCGTGTGGCTTCTCTCGTTGCAAAGCACAGGCTCTAGGGCACTCAGGCTTCTGTAGTTGTGGTGCACAGGCTTAGTTGCCCCGAAGCATGTGGAATCTTCCCAGACCTGGGATTGAACCCATGTCCCCTGCATTCCAAGATGTGTTCTTCACCAGTGGACCACCAGGGAATCCCAGTATGAAACTTTTAAAACATAAAATTTTCAAATTTTGATTAAGTCCTCAGGAGGTAATAGCAGTACAGACTAGTGGATATATATTCCACAGATTGTTATTTCAGCATAAGAAAAGGATATACTTAAAAGGAACTTGAGTGGATTGTCTTACATTTAGCATATTTGAGTCTTCTATATTTCTCCCTCGAAAACAGAGAATATGTTTGGCTCAAGTTTATAATAAGAATACATTCGCTGATACAAATCTAAGGTAATAATGACCACCTTTTCCTTGTACATGTCCTTTTGGTTCATGGAAATACTAGTAAGTAACAGAAAACAAGAACGTGGAGAAACTTATGAGTCCCTTTCCTCAGTTTTAATTTTGAATCTTCTTACACTAAAAAACCCCACAAGTCTGACTTTTCACTGTGCTTCACTCATACTGGAAATCTAGAAAATGACTTCTGAGGAAGTATTTTTTTTTTTTCTTTCATGGAAGAAATCTCTGGGGAGGATGTCATTACACACTGTTTGAAAGAATAATGTTTTCAAAAGAATAATGCTTCCGTTTGTCCTGCATGGATGCTGTTACAGGGTTTTAAACTTGCTTTATGTGACAGATTCTCCGTTTACTTAACCTCATTCGACATTCCTCTCTTCTACTCTTTCTCATTCAGAAAGGATGAATTGTCTGAAATGATCAAAAGCAAATTTTGAAAAAGAGGGTAAATTGCTCTTTGAGGCTACCGAGCAAACCTGATCTCAGACCCAAAAACTCAGGCATACTTTCTCATAGAGATGAAAAGTGCTTTCCTTGTGTTTTCACTAGTTTAGGGCAGGCAGTGAATTTGTCCCCATAGCATGATCCAGTGTTATACATTCGCTCACTTATAAAACAACTTTTAAAGATGCAGTAATTCCATATCTTGAAAACAAAATTACAGGATTTGTTTTCCTTCTAGTAGATCTTGTATTTATTTTAATTGAAATTTCCACAGTCAGTGACTTAAGTGGCGAAGCAAGAAAAAAAATGCTAAGACAGATCACAGCTCTTCATAACAAGACATGCTTTATTTCAGGGATACTGCATATTTGAATAAAACTAAGGAACTCTTTGTATCTTCCAGAAAAACAAGCGATGTTAAATCTCTCTTGAAACTGAGTAATTAATTATGGAATCTGTTTCAGCACTGCTCACTGTGAAAGGAGTATTTCAGGTTTACTGGGTAACATGGGAACTTTCTTCAGAGGATTGGCAGGACTTGGTGTCCTCACCCTAAAGAAAATTTGGGCATCTTGGGCCTACAGAGCTTATCTGTGTAGTGGAAGAGGCATGTTTCCTGGTTGGTAACTGATTAGGTTCTTAATAGCCATAATGATGGATGAGACCTATTTGCTGAGATAAGTCTTTTGAGATCCTTGTTATAACTGTTAATAAAGTCAACTGGAAGACATTCTCAAACTGTGTTAATAGAATCTGTCACCTAGAATATTGAATTTAATTCTGCCGCAAAGATTTTAGTCATAGTTTTTAAGAAGTGCCAACTGTTCCAAGGTTACTAGAAAATAGTTTTAACATACACACTTTAATTTTTTAAGAAGAAAAATTTATATTACAACTTAACCTGCTTAAAAAAAAATTTTACAGTTCACAAACCACCACAAAAGAATTGGAAATTTCTCCAAATTTTTGAGAGCAAACAAGTTATGAAATGCTTGTATTTTTGTTACTTAAGAAAAAGTAAATGCATGTTGTTCGTTAGAAATATAAATCAAGATCAACTGGGTACTTCTGAGAGTTAAAAGAGAAGCAAATAAGATTCTAGGACTGTTGTAGGAAAATTAGGACATGTGGTCATCTGTGTCTTAGAGTAATTCAGGGAATAAAAGGAGCAAGGAATATATATGAAGATCTGAGTTCAGCGCTTTAAAAAGAAGCTTGAGATGATCTTGTCAACTACAAAGTGGCACTTGCCATTGCCTTACCTACTTATCTGCCTCTACAAGGATTAAATCATGTGTTACTGCAGCTGCTGATTTTCAACATCCCCTGAAAGGAGTTCAGGGTGGAGAGCAGAAAAGAGGCACTCCATACTTAGAAAAAATTGGCAAGACAAGTCTTCAGATAGATATTTTCAGGAGCTGATTTTATGAACCCAATTCTTACATCTCCCCATATCTAGAAAAGCACTAAAATCCTTCGTGGTGATGACTGTTCCTCATGACTAGCTAAGCTTCATGAGTAGCAGAAATCTGGAAAAATATGTTCTTGATGGCAAGTATCCCCCTTCGTCAAAACCACATATATGCTGATCTCCGCCCCCACCCCCGGCCTCTTGGGAGCAGTTTCTCAAAGTTCTCTGGGGTGCTGTCTCCCCGACTGTGGTCCTCACATTGCCCCCAATAAAACAACTCAAAACTCTCATGTTTCACATTTTTTTAAAGTCACCAATCTGATTGAGCTTCCAGGTGCAGAAACAAACTCAAGCAAAGGGAGGTTTTATCTACTTATTCCTGTACTTACATCACTTCTGTTGGCAAATCACTTGATTTTTCCTCTTTATGTTCGCATTGAGAAGAACTCAGTTTCTGCAGTTTATTTAGCTTATTGGTGTAGGTAACTTGTTTGCCAGCAATGTTTCAGCTAGATATGTGCTTTACACTAACATTAGTGAAGTACTGAAGAGTTTTCAGTAAATGACAGAGAAATCATGCATTCCAATACATGGTCTAAATAATTAAATTTCAGTCATCAGTTATTTTATAGGTTAAAATCCTATTAAGCAAGATGTAATTGCCATGCAAAAGATAAAAGTTGACAAAGTTACATTATGACTTTCCTGTTCTTGGCAGTGCAGCTTCTTTAGGGGGGGGTTTCCTTTCTGTTTTTGTTTTCTGTAAGTTATAAGCACACATGATTGGAAAAGTAAAATAGCACTAGAAGGCTTGTATTTGTAAAAGCCCCCTGCCTTCTCTCTTTTCACTCTAGATACCTGCTTCCTGGAAGTAACCAATTTCAGACCATCTTAGCTGTTGGGTTCATTACATCCTTGTTTGTATTAACGTGTAAAATTTCCTACCAATGAAAAGAGGATTTAGCTTTTTCACTCATCTCCCCTTTCTTCACACTTGTTTCATGCACCACCTTTCTTCTCACAGAGCTTTCATAACTTTTGGCCCACTCTGTCAGGAATTTATTTTACTGACAGTATTTGTATATTCAGTTCAGTTCAGTTGCCCAGTTGTGTCTGACTCTTTGTGACCCCATGAATCGCAGCACGCCAGGCCTCCCTGTCCATCACCAACTCCCAGAGTTCACTCAGACTCATGTCCATCGAGTTGGTGATACCATCCAGCCATCTCATCCTCTGTCGTCCCCTTCTCCTGCCCCCAATCCCTCCCAGCATCAGAGTCTTTTCCAATGAGTCAACTCTTCACATGAGGTGGCCAAAGTATTGGAGTTAGCTTTAGCATCAGTCCTTCCAATGAACACCCAGGACTGATCTCCTTTAGGATGGACTGGTTGGACCTCCTTGCAATCCAAGAGACTCTAAAAAGTCTTCTCCAACACCACAGTTCAAAAGCATCAATTCTTTGGCGCTCAGCTTTTTTCACAGTCCAACTCTCACATCCATACATGACCACTGGAAAAACCATAGCCTTCACTAGACAGACCTTGTTGGCAAAGTAATGTCTCTGCTTTTTAATATGCTACCTAGGTTGGTCATAACTTTCCTTCCAAAGAGTAAGCGTTTNGTTGTTCCATGTCTAGTTCTAACTGTTGCTTCCTGACCTGCATACAGGTTTCTCAAGAGACAGGTCAGGTGGTCTGGTATTCCCATCTCTTTCAGAATTTTCCCCAGTTTCTTGTGATCCACACAGTCAAAGGCTTTGCCATAGTCAATAAAGCAGAAATAGATGTTTTTCTGGAACTCTCTTGCTTTTTCCATGATCCAGCGGATATTGGCAATTTGATCTCTGGTTCCTCTGCCTTTTCTAAAACTAGCTTTAACATCTGGAAGTTCATGGTTCACGTATTGCTGAAGCCTGGCTTGGAGAATGTTGAGCATTACTTTTCTAGTGTGTGAGATGAGTGCAATTGTGCGGTAGTTTGAGCATTCTTTGGCATTGTCTTTCTTTGGAATTGGAATGAAAACTGACCTTTTCCAGTCCTGTGGCCACTGCTGAGTTTTCCAAATTTGCTGGCATATTGAGTACAGCCCTTTCACAGCATCTTCTTTCAGGATTTGAAGTAGCTCAACCGGAATTCCATCGCCTCCACTAGCTTTGTTCGTAGTGATGCTTTCTAAGGCCCATTTGACTTCACATTCCAGGATGTCTGGCTCTAGGTAAGTGATCACATCATTGTGATTATCTGGGTCGTGAAGATATTTTTTATACAGTTCTCCTGTGTATTCTTGCCACCTCTTCTTAATATCTTCTGCCTCTGTTAGGTCCATACCATATCTATCCTTTATTGACCCCATCTTTGCATGAAATGTTCCCTTGGTATCTCTCATTTTCTTGAAGAGATCTCTAGTCTTCCCCATTCTGTTGTTTTCCTCTATTTCTTTGCATTGATCGCTGAAGAAGGCTTTCTTATCTCTCCTTGCTATTCTTAGAAACTCTGCATTCAGATGCTTATATCTTTCCTTTTCTTCTCTGCTTTTCACTTCTCTTCTGTTCACAGCTATTTGTAAGGTCTCCTCAGACAGCCATTTTGCCTTTTTGCATTTCTTTTCCATGGGAATGGTCTTGATCCCTGTCTCCTGCACAATGTCATGAACCTCCGTCCATAGTCCATCAGGCACTCTGTCTATCAGATCTAGTTCCTTAAATCTATTTCTCACTTCCACTGTATAATCATAAGGGATTTGATTTAGGTCATACCTGAATGGTCTAGTGGTTTTCCCTACTTTCTTCAATTTAAGTCCGAATTTGGCGATACAGGGTTCATCATCTGAACCACAGTCAGCTCCTGGTCTTGTTTTTGCTGACTGTACTGAGCTTCTCCATCTTTGACTGCAAATACAATCAATCTGATTTTGGTGTTGGCCATCTGGTGATGTCCATGTGTAGAGTCATCTCTTGTGTTGTTGGAAGAAGGTGTTTGCTATGACTAGTGCGTTCTCTTGGCAAAACTCTGTTACCCTTTGCCCTGCTTCATTCTGTACTCCAAGGCCAAATTTGCCTGTTACTCCAGGTGTTTCTTGACTTCCTACTTTTGCATTCCAGCCCCCTATAATGAAAAGGACATCTTTTTTGGGTGTTAGTTCTAAAAGGTCTTGTAGGTCTTCATAAAACCGTTCAACTTCAGCTTCTTCAGTGTCACTGTTTGGGGCATAGGCAAAACTATGTAAATATGACTTAAGGGCTGGCCATGTTGTTACTTCCTTTCATATACAACTTTGGTTTTCCCAGAGTTAATGATTATTTCTTTTTTTTTTCCTTACATTTGCTTAGTCATCAAGCAACGTCATTTTATCTCCAGACTTTCCAATGTAAAATGCATCTTATTCTGTTCAATCACATCTGAGTCATCTGGCAGTTCTTTTTGTTCCTGGGACCATCCTTGAATGATGGTTGTTGTCAAATATTTCTTCATGATTCTGAGGATTCTCTGCACCTCTTTCCTATGTATATCTTTTGTTTCCTGGGCCCCATGTTTCCTTTTTCTTTATTAATATCTTTTTGAGATAGTAATATCTCAAAATATTATCTCAGTTATGATAGATATCATATCTTACCTGAGATTCCTGAGAAAGGAGGTGTGGTTAATAAAGTTTTGTCTCCTTCCATTTCTGAACAATTACTTATTCTCTCCTTCACTTGACTGATCAGATTGCCAGCAATTTATTCTGGAAATAACTTAGAGTTGTGAAGGCATGGGTCCATGACTTTCCAGTTTCTGCTGTTGCCATTGCAAAGTCGATTACTGAGTAATCGACTTATGTCCCTCTTGGACATAAGTTTTAACTAGAGAGAAAGTCTCTCACTTCCTCCCTGGTTAGTTCAGTGGAGAGATGTTGGAGGAGAGAGTCACTTAATAGGCCTAACTGTTGTGTTCTCAAAGTCAAGCAGAGAAAGAGGCTAGAGTCTCAGTGTTCAGTAAGTAGACAAGTATTCTCTAAGCACGTGCCTCCCCTCGGTTGTGCTGTGTCTTTAAACCACAATCCTCTTCTCAGTCCCTCTAGCAAGTGATCTCTGCCTGCTGTGGTTCCATTTTCCACTCCCTTGCAGTCCCAAACCCACGGGCACCAGTTCCTGAGCATACTTGCTGTTTTGCTGAGTGAATTGGCTTGTTTCTGTCAACTCAAATCCCATTTTCTTGCTTGTGTGGATTTCAGCCTCCTGTTTAGTTACCATTCACCCATCTACCCTCAGCTCCCACTGTCTTGTTCTATGCTTCACTCATTCACTCTGAAAATATTTTTGAGTGCCCACTAATTACGAGGCACTGTTCTAGTGCTTAGAATACTCCATCTGTGAGTAAAATAAAGAAACATCCCTGCCTTCTTGGTGCTTACTTTCTAGGAATGGGTCTGACAAATTTACATAATTCATAAGTAAATTTTATAATCTATTAAAAGCTAATAGGTGCTGCGAGGGGAAGGGAAAGACAGGATAAGGAACTCAGAGAAGGGAAGGGTGTAATGGGTAGAATTGTCTTTATTGACTTCCTCATTCCTAGTCTCTTTTTCATTTTTAAAATCCCTTAAGTGGATTGCAAAGAGATTCGGTAAGGATTATAAATTCGTTCATATCCAGTATGTGTAACTAGAAGCCCCACATCACCATCAGGTGAGTTGACATCAAGAATGACAGTGACGTGTGTTTATTGGGCACCTACGCCGTGCCAGGTCCTGTTTGAGGAAGTGGAGGTTTGGTAGAGAACAACAACAAAATAAACCATGGTCCTCATGTAGTTGATTTGAGTGAGTGGGTGGGTGGGAGGAGCAAAGAGCAACAATCAGGACAAAAACGCATTCTGTCAAGTAGTGCTGAGTATTGTGGCGAACAGTCTAGATAGGAGATAGTCAACTCCCTTGACTAAGTCTAGAGAGGGAATATTTAAGGCCCAGCTCACAGGCAAAACATCTGACCAAAGAAGTGTCTGTTCTGTGGGAGCATCTTGATAAAACACGAAGAATCAAGGGGCCCTGAGGATATTTGTTGGACACGACTGAGCGACTGAACTGAACTGAACTGAACTGAACTGAGGATATTTCTCTCTGAGTCTCATTTACTGTAGAAGAGCAGGCTGCCTGCCTTGGCTCAGCCCAATCACCTGACTGTCCCTTAATAAACAGAAAATTGTCCAAATTTTCCTGCCATTTCTATTTGCAGCCTGCTTGTCTAAGGAACTTCACCCAGACTGATGTGCCTGGAGGGCAGGGTGAATAATAATAGAAGGTGATGGGAAACAAGACTGAGAAGGTTAAAACAGGGTTATGGAGGAGATGCTCTTTTCTTCTCTTTCCATTTAATTTTTAAAAATAACACCAGTTGGGACTTCTGTGGTGGTCCAGTGGTTGACTCCACACTTTCAATGCAGGGGGTGAGGATTTGATCTTTGGCTGGATCCCACATTCCCACTGCATGGCCTAAAAATATTTTTTTTAAAAAATTAACACCAATTGTACTAACATTTTGAATAATCTCAGCAGTTGCAGTACCTTCTAAAAGAAAAGTTGAAGTACTGCTTCTTCTACGTGTCTAATTGGGAAGTCTCTGTTACAGAAGAATCACACGATTTCAATGGTGAATCTCAAAGGAAACATCGATGATCTGGGATGGGCTTTTGAGGTTTTGGTTTAAGGCAGACTTTAAGGCACGAGGTTCTAAAAACACTTCAATCAGCCCGTCACTTTCCACATCAAACAATGAAAAGTGATTTTAGTATATATTTATGAATTATTTTCTGAGCAAGAGTTCACAGTGGTTTAGGTAACTTCTTTCCCTTTCAAAGAAGTGGTAATAGCAGGATACTGGAAATACCTTTCTGCTGAGGGGAACGTCTTATAAATTTCCCCTGCTTTCCATTTTTTCCCATTTTTCAGCATTTATTATTTACCACTTTTAAAATTTTGTCCAGGATAAGAGACAACAGGTGAAAGAAAAGAAACTCCCATGTATTGCCTTCCTGTGAGATATTCTTGATTTCTTAGCTGCCTCACCCCACTCTTTGAGGAATTTATTTTACTGACAGAAGAGCAGATCCATGACATTTGTTAGGGTTCTGAGGATTCTTAGAGCCCTGTGTATATTTAAAGCTCTGTTCTTAATACAAAAAAAAAGAAATTTGAAAAGAGGAAAGTATGATTATTTTGAAAGATGAATTCACAGAACTTTTTGTCAAAGTTGAAAAGAAATTCCAATAATAATTTAAAACATGGCTGTTATTGAATACTGCCCTTGAGTCACACTTAAGAGACATAAAGAGATCATTAAAATTGCTACTCCATCTGTCTTCCTCGCTGGACTACACTCGGACTACACTCTCTTGCTTATTGTATATACATGGTTCTAACACAGTACCTGGCACATACATGGTACCTAGAAGATACCTGATGAATTGATTGACTGAATCCATGAATGGAGCACAGAAGACTGCAGCCTCCCAAGACCTTAACATACAAAGCTCCAGCTGTTACCGTGAGCTGATACCATTAACCTCCCACACATTAGATCCTGGAGCTGTTTCAACACGGTCATCTCTGGGTTACGTGGTGGCCCTAAAAAGCAATCTTCAGGACAGGGTACATGAGAAAGACAGACATGAACAAGACACACTTGCAGCTGCTCTGTGGCCATTACATATACGGTGGGCCCACATGGGATTGAAAGCCCAGATGCCAAAGCACAACTTAAAATAACACACCATTAGTGTGGGATGTTGTAAACCACCAGAAGTCAGCAGCCTCTTGCTCAGCTTCAGCTATTATCTGTGAGAATGCCTTTTGAGTTCATGCCATTGTGCAATCTAGGGAGCGAGGCTGTGCCAGCACAGCTGACTTCCTAGAGAACAGAGGACAATGTGGCGTGGGCACCAGGAATGCGGGCAGGCAGTGTGGCTGCGAGCGTGGGTTATTCGTCTGGCTTTACAGCCACACCTACACCGTGGAGAGTCACACCTTGGCACCTCAGGGTACACCCGACCTCCTGAAAAAGACTCTGGCAAAGGGAGGATCTTGTATAAGTTTTTGCATGTTTTCCTCTATTTCTAAATAGAGTTTCTGTGTTGCCTAGTGGATGTTTTAAGAACCTTATAGATGATGAGAGGACCTTTGTGAATTCACTGCTGAGGAGAGGTCATTTCTTATTTAAAAAAATAATTTAGATGCCAGAGGAAGAAATAGGGAATGAAAGAGTATTTGATAGTTCTGTTAAACAAATTTTGTGGGTTTTTTTTTTTAATAGGATATAAAGAGCCCACACGCTAGGCTTATTTTATAAAATGTGCTAAGATTCTCGAAAACATTGCCTAGTCCATGTTTATACTGCTATTATATTAAAGCATATGGATGGCAATGATGATATTAGGCAAGAACTCTGCACACATTTGCACGCTGATTCTGTAAGGACAGAAGGAAGATGCTAGCTGCCCCGTCTTATAAAGTAGGAACCTAGGCCCAGAGAGGTTAAGGAATGTGACCAGAGCCATACAGCTTGCAATTTTAATGGGCTAGTGCATGAAGTTCAATATAAAACAATGTTTTACTATTTGCCTTTAATTATTTGGAATGTTCAAAGTGCCACATTATAATTGTTTAAACTATTGAGTTATCAGTATAGTTATATCAAACATATTTTGATATACAATCTTTTTACTTTAATCTTATGAAACTGAAGAGTAAGCAAATTTTTTTTTGTCAAAGTAGATTTTTTAAAAATAAGACAGACTAAAGGACATCCCTATAATTTATTTTTAAAAATAAGTTTGTAATATTTCCACATCCAATGTCATTATTACTTCATCACTCTGCCCTCATTTTAGAAAAGAGAAAACTGGGACTCAAATCTTCAAATAATAATGAAGAACATCCCCATAATTTAGAAATCACTGCAACTCTGTCATAGTTCAGGACCCTACAGGATGGTTTACAGAGAGTATAAGCTATACAATCAGCTCAAAATCAGACTTTTATTTTTTATTTCTAGTCTCATCCTTCATTTGAACTGTGAGTTATTTTGATTCTTCCAAAGTAGAAGAGTTTCATAAACATAAAACAAATTATTTACCAATTTCTTCACTTTCATCTTTAATTCAGTATTGTTTGCTGGATTTTTACTTTAGTCATAGATGCTTGCTGTTTTTCAGGTGGTTGAAATGAATAAAGTCATTGCAAAACTAGTGCTTTTGGTTGGCTGGCCTCTACAATATAAACCACCTTTTCCTAAAGATGACAAAGATTTGGCTGAAATAACTATTGACAATAGTTATTGTCAAAAGTGGAGATATAGAAGAAGCTAAAAAACATCTCTTTCACAAACAATACATCTTTTAGACTTCCAATCCTTTGTCACATTGATTTTTTTTTTAATTTCAGCCTTATATAGAAGAAGAAAAATGTAACTTTTGTCTTCTGTTTTGACAGATTCTCTGAACTCTCTGTTTTTCACTGTTGATTGAATTTTGTCGCTTCTTGATTGAGTGTTTGTATTTTTGGAGACCATGACTGTTTCTTTAAAAGGCTAGAATTGTGTGTTATAGCATGTTAGAGTTAAAAGGGACCCCAAAGATGGTCTAGTCCAGCCCTCCCATTTTGTTGTTGCGGAAACACCTTGCTTGGCATGTCTTGACTTCAGCGCAGGTGAGGGCACTAAGTCATCATTGCTTATTTTGACTTTTCTACCGCTAGTTGGGCCATCCCCAGGCTAGGGATATAGGTTTATGATGCCATCAATATGACTGTTGGATTGTTCTTCCCCTAAATAATCTCAAGTGAGTTATAGACTTAAATTTTTAAATTATCTCTTTGAATAAAGACGGCTGATAGCTTGCTTACTAAGTATCCGATTCTTCCTTTGTTTCTTGTTTAGAAGAGTTAGTGAAAGTTGCTCGGTCGTGTCCGACTCTTAGAGACCCCATAGACATCCATGGAATTCTCTAGGACAGAATACTGGGGTGGGTAGCCTTTCCCTTCTCCAGGGAATCTCCCCAACCCAGCGATCGAACCCAGGTCTCCCGCATTCTTTACCAGCTGAGTCACAAGGGAAGCTCTTAGATGAGTTAAAAATGAAGTCGCTCAGTCCTGTCCAACTCCTTGCGACCCCATGGACTGTAGCCTACCAGGCTCCTCTGTCCATGGGATTTTCCAGGCAATAGTACTGGAGTGGACTGCCATTTCCTGCTCCACTTAGATGAGTGAAGTCAAGTGGAAATGCCCGGAGAGCACAATAAACCTATTATGTGGTGAATTAGCGCCCTCTAGCACATGTCTGAGTCACCACTGTTAAAAAGTCTTTTACAAAGTGTAATTTGTGAAACTAAAATGTTCTGAATGCTGTGCTGGGTTCTTTACACTATCTCATTTTATTCTTTAATACAAGCATTGTATGACAAAGGTTGAGACAGCTCTGTAAGGAGATAAAGCAAATATGCAATGTGGAGAGGGCTACCTCAGGTGTGAGGGGAGAGTTGTAGACAGGGAATGACTGACTTTATTGAAGGATGCAGTGGTGATTAAGAGGAGGAATTCTGGGAGCTGTCAGGTTAGTAGCAGAGACAGAACTCTGGAAGGGACTGTTGTAATAATCACATTAGTTAAGAATGATTTCAGAACTATATTATATAGAGTGGGAGCAAAGAAACATTACCACTAAACTCTTGAGGTTCTGAAGGTAGTTTCAATGAAGAGATGACATCTGGCTGAGTATTAAAGAAGAGGAGTTTGTCAGGTGAAGAACTGGCAAATGCCATTTAAGGCAGCAAGTGAGAAGGCAGAGAATTAAAGAAGACCATGTCATGTAAGTACAGGAATATTGGGGGGCCAGTGCTGTCGGAAACTGAGGTACATGGGGTGAAGTGGGGCAGAGATGGCTGGAGCAAGACTTGGAAGAGTCTCTGTGCTAACACGGGGAGTATGCAACTTATCCTGACAACTGGGAGCACTGTGTGTTTTCAACTGGAAAATAACGTAATTAGGTTTCTTTCTTTCTCTGTCTTATAAGTTGAGAAATATAACCTATGGTCAGAAGACTACTAAATCAAACATACCTTGTAAACATAAAGTCATAAAGCAGACATATGTAACCTTTATCCTGGTACAGAAATATAACCTTGGAAACACCCTTCCCCATCTCCCAACCCTAGCCATAATCCCTCTCAAGCCCTCAAGACAACAACCAATTTTCTTGTGATTCTTTTTTTTTTTTAAAGACCTTACTTCCCTGATGGCTTTCAGGGAAGGGTTTCTGTTTGTTTTCTTTTAAACACAGTATCTGAAGTTTTATTTCTTACTTTATTTTTGGCTGTGCTGGGTCTTCCTTGCTGCAGGGGCGTTTCTCTGGTTGCTGTGAGCGGGGGCTGCTCTCTAGCTGCGGTCGCAGTAGCTTCTCTTACTGTGGAGCTCGCTCTAGAGTGTTCAGACTTCAGTAGTCGCAGTCTGTGGGCTCCGTAGTTGTGGTTACCAGGCTCTAGAGCACAGGCTCACACACTACGGCACAAGGCCTTGGTTTCTTCAAGGCATGTGGGATCTTTCAGGACCAGGGATTGACCCCTTGTCTTCTGCACTGGCAGGCAGAATCTTTACCACTGTGCCACCGGGGAAGCCCTCTGTGTGATTCTTAATCACCTCTTTTTCTCTTTAGTTTTGTCACTTATATACATCTTCCAAAAGTGAAGCTTTTGTTTCTGAACTTCTTATGAATGGAATCATACTGAATATAATCTTTGTGTTTGATTTCTATTGTTCAACATTATGTTTTTAAGATTCATCCTTGTTCATTGTTGCTATAGGAGTACTTTCTACAAAGCCTCTTGATGAAAGTGAAAGAGGAGAGTGAAAAAGTTGGCTTAAATCTCAACATTCAGAAAACAAAGATCATAGCATCT
>SJYQ01003625.1:216802-238440 GCA_006410935.1 Redunca redunca
TTGGTGGTGGTTTAGTCATCAAGTCGCCAGGTCGTGTCCGACTCTCGCTTCCTCATGGACTGCAGCCTGCCAGGCTCCTTTGTCCATGGGATTCTCCAGGCAAGAACCCTGGGGTGGGTTGCCATGTCCTCCTCCAGGGGATCTTCCTGACCCAGGGATCGAAGCCGAGTCTCCCGCATTGCAGGTGCATTCTTCACCGACTGAGCTGCCCGGGAAGCCCTAGTTTTGCCCAGAGGTAATTAAGAATAAAAAACAGGCCAGCTGTGGCTGCTGCTCACTTCCATTTCGCCCTTTCAGAATGGAGTGCTTCCTGCTGTTGTCCTGACCTTGCTCCTTCACTAGGCATTGACTATGGGAAACACATCAATCTATTTAGTTCACAGTCTGAGGACCAAAGGGGTCACATGCAGACCTGACGCAGAGACTGTCACACACTACCCAGAGATTCCGGACTGTGAGCTCCATGTCATGGCCGGTTTGGACTTTCATTTTTGGGGGGTGGGGGTGGGGAAGAAGGTTAGTGAGTTTCAGCCACCCACCTGCCTCCTTTCCCCGCCACCCACCTTTCCCGCCTGCCTTGTCTCTGTCCCAACAGTGGCCACAAAGAAGACTCTCCAGAGCACAGTTGGAGCCTTGTCTGACTGAGGCAGATGGCTCTTTCCTTTCTGTACCCTCCAGGGCCGGACAGGTGCCACCCAATCCCATCTTCATCAGGTCTTTTCCTTTCACCCTCCTACTGATTTCTGACATTTTTCAGTTCTCAAATACTCAGTTCTTCATCTTCCATATTCTTTAATCACAGTCAGTTTCTCACTAGGATTTATTACTTTGGGCAATAAGAGGTGAGTTATTAGGATTCCAGGTTCAGGGATCAGCCCTTAATATGAGCCTTGTGTGCAAAGAGAGAAAGAGTGAAAAAGCCTCTTCCCAGAGTTGTTCCTTAGACCTTCTCATTACATTAAGACATTTTATATTAGTATTTTTTAATTGTTGAAATCACATAGGCATGTTAAGAAATGAGATACTATATATAGCTTTCATTTTTTTCTTTATGTTTACACAAATGGATTGATTGTATGACAAGCAGTGTTTTTGCTTGCCTTTTTAAATTACCATGTCTACTCTG
Source organism: Redunca redunca (assembly GCA_006410935.1). Lineage (NCBI taxonomy): Eukaryota > Metazoa > Chordata > Mammalia > Artiodactyla > Bovidae > Redunca > Redunca redunca. The sequence goes on from SJYQ01003625.1 coordinate 217,929, forward strand.
TCTTTTCAACCATATCAGCACATACAGATCTGTCTCAATCATATGAATCTTCTAGGTATATACAGATGCCCATAACTTATATAAATAGTCTACAACTGAACCTCACCTTGAATGTGAATGTTTTAAATATGCAGCATATTTCACATGGTTTATCCTTTTAGGGAAGATCTTTCACAACAGTTTAAGTTCTCCAATGAGTTGTTAAATAATTTTTTGAGATTTTGCAATATGACATTTATACTTTGAAGAAGCACAAATTTCCCCCTATTAAGTTCCTTTCATTTTCTTTATCCTAATCCTTTTATCTTGTTACTCACTACTATTATCTTTGAAAATCCAAATCTTTGGTCATATTTCATAAACTAGCAAGCCAAATTTGAGTTCAGGGGAACTGAGCTTGTGGTAAAGCAAAGTATAAATGACCATTGGCAGTGAATCGTATCCCAGGTTAAAAGCACCTTTAAAATAGGTATCTGAGTCTATGAGGAAACACAGTTGAATGTATGTTTACCAGGATTCCTAATAGTTGAAGGTCTTAAGAACCTTGGAAGGAAAACCAGGACTTTAGTAGCTTTTTATGGTATCAGATGATGGTGATGATGGTGACAACAAAGACTGGCTACACCTAGGTCCTCAGAATTAAAATAATCATCTGCCATAAGAAAAAAAATTGGAGGGATCACAGAATACTTAAAACTTTGTGATAGGTTTAGGAAATTCATGTTAAGAAAAGGGGAAACTATCCATAAAAGGTATTTGAAATGTCATGGGATTGCTACTTAACAAATGACAGTGCTGTACTAAGGAAGAGGTCTGATCTTTCCTTCTTTCTGCTTCATAACTTCCAGAGGCAGAACTTTAATAGACACTCAAAAATCATATAATAACACATCCCAAATTTTCAAATACATTTCTTAACATAAAAAATATACTCCACATGCAGAAATGTATAGTCTAAGAGTGTCAGACTCTCTAAATTTACTTGTTATTTTGATTTTTAAAAGTAATTTCATTTATGTATGTGTTTTTGGCTGTGTTGGGTCTTTTTCGCTGTATGTGTGGGCTTTTCTCTAGCTGTGGGTCTCACTGCAGTGGTTTCTCTTGTTGCTGACCACAGGCTCTAGGGTGTGCAGGCTTCAGTAGCTGTGGTTCCCAGGCTCCAGGGTGCAGGCTCAGCAGTTGGTCCGTGGCAAGTGGGATCTTCCTGGAACAGGGATCGAACCCATGTCTCCTGCATTGGCAGGCGGATTCTTTACCACTGAGCCACCAGGGAAGCCCCTACTTGTCATTTTGGCATCTAAAGTTGTATCTTGCACATTGCAGACCTTAATTTGATCTTACTCTTGTGGGTCTTGTGGCCAGGACTGGCACTTTGCTAGAATCTAGCAGTTGTATTCCAAGCAGGACCATACAATTAGCTTCAGTTCTCATGAGTGCTACAGAGAATAATGTTTGCGATCCAGCTCACTTGAGGATGACTGTTAAGAACTTTCAGATGCACAGTGTGAATGTGCCTTTTCTTTCATGAGTTTCTCTTGCTTTCTTTTCTGAGAAATGTTTTGTGGTCTCTGAAACCCATTTCTGACACTGGTAATGAGAGCACTGAGAAACAAAGTACTACAGTTAACAAAACAGAACAAAACTCATAACCACTGGCTTTTCACTGTGTTTACCATGAGAATCTCTCACTCGTTTTCTTAAAAGTTAAATAAATCGGTGCTAAATTATAGATTTTCAAAATTATAAAGTTCTTTCATGGCTTCCCAAGAGGCTCAGTGGTAAAGAAGCCACCTGCCAATGAGGGAGACTCAGGAGATGTGGGTTTGATCCCTGGATTGGGAAGATCCCCTGGAGGAGGAAATGGCAACCCACTCCAATATTCTTGCCTGGGAAATCCCATGGACAGAGGAGCCTGTCAGGCTACAGTCTACAGGGTCACAAAGAGTTGGACACAACTGAGCACACACACAACAACAAAGGTCTTTCAGATATTATTCAGTGTAGTCTTAGAGAAAATTGTTGCATCTTCTTGAATTACTATTTACTCTATGTGCTCTAAGGGCTGAACTTCTAAGCAATGTGCTCTCAGAATAGAGCTGGGTATAAAGGGCTGGACAATCTTCAATAGACCCAGAACTAGAACTACCCACTGTTGCAGAGGTGGTGGGGTGCATGTCTGGGTGAAGTGAAGTCACTCAGTCGTGTCTGACTCTTTGTGACCCCGTGGACTGTAGCCTACCAAGCTCCTCCATCTATGGGATTCTCCAGGCAATAATACTGGAGTGTGTTGCCATTTCCTTCTCCAGGGGATCTTCCTGACCAGGAGTCGAAACCCAGGTTTCCTGAATTGGAGGCAGAAGCTTTAACCTCTGAGCCACCAAGGAAGCATGTCTGGGTATGTTATGCCCAGGGTCCGAGTCCCCAAAACTGAGAGAATAAGACGTCCACAGCAATGCAAAAGCATGAAGGGGTTTTATTTCTAGCTCGAGCTAGGGCTCCCACCACATCCAATGCAGTGGAGTGGAGCAAGGAGCCCCGAGCCTAGATTTAGAGCAGTATTTACAGGTTCTTGTTAGAACAGAGATTTGGCAAGGGCTGATTGGCTGCAGGAGTTTCCTAGTATTTACTAATTGGCTAATCTTTATTGGCTGCAGGGGGATGTCTTTTATGTCCTGATAAACTCAAACCAGGTTACGGGGAGTATGCTGATTAGACAAGTCCTGGCATCAGCAGGGATGACCTCACTGGGCAATGACTCAGCTTTTCCCGTGAGTCCTGCCTTAGTCCCTGAAGCCTATCATGGCGTTTGTTAGGTCCCAACAGGTACTAGACTCAAATGCAGGGGCTGGAAGGAAATTCAGGCTGGCAGGCAGTAGCTGGACTCTAATAGTTATGAAAGTGCGAGTTGCTCAGTCGTGTCTGACTATTTGCAACCCCATGCACTGTACAGTCCATGGAATTCTCTAGGCCAGAATACTGGAGTGGGTAGCCTTTCCCTCTCCAGGGGATCTTCCCAACCCAGGGATCGTAACCCAGGTCTCCCACATTGTAGGCAGATTCTTTACCAGCTGAGCCATAAGGGAAGCCCAAGAATACTGGAGTGGGTAGCCTATCCTTTCTCCAGCAGATCTTCCCAACTTAGGAATCAAACCCGGGTCTCTTACATGGCAGGCAGATTCTTTACCAACTGAGCTAATAGTTATGGAAACTTGTAATAAGTATAGAATGATCATCTTACCTGGGAGATCTGTGATTGAGGGTGCACAGTGGTGGCAACCCCAGGAGGTGGTGTCTGGAGACACAAGGTGACAGGATAATAGGTGAGGATGCAGGTCAGTCTGTACGTTTCAGGGCGGGATTGTAAACTGCATACTCTGGTCTACAAAGCCCCTAAATGGCCTTTCACCTGCAGCTCTGCCTTCCTTCTCACCCTCTGTGCCCTCATCCCTCTGACCGTCTTTCTAACCACAGAATACTAAGCTCCTTTACACACAGAGCCTTTGGCATTCCCATTTCTGCTTAAGTGTCCTCCCCACATAGAGGCTTTCTTAGGACACTCTGCAGCACATGATTCCATTTTAATTACCTGCATCACTTGAGGACTTTCCCCCTAACTATCTATATCCTCTCCACTAGAACACAAGCTCAGCGAAAGCAAGGTATCTGTCTGTCTTGTTCCTTGTGGTGTACAATAATACCAGCTACTTTTACAGGTACTAGCATATACTGGATGCTTATTAAATATTTAAATGAGTGATTACATCAGCAAATGAACTAATTAATACATTGGTTAACGAATTACTCAAGTTGAGATAGGGGACTGACAAGATAAAAGTTTCTGTAACTAAAAATATTTGAAACCAAATCCTTGACAGGAACTGGTAAGAAGAGGAAGGCTGTCTCCAGATGCAGAAGTCTTAGTAAATGAAGGGAATGAAAACAGACAGCAGGACTGAGGTGATGGAAGAGTGTCGGGGTCCAGCCCCGGTGGATCCAGGGAAATTTGAAGGGTGAACGGCGTAGGCGAGGAAAGCTTATTTATTTAGAAATATAAGATTAGATTAGGAAGAAATAGTGTAGTAGGAAAATTTAGTGGAGAAAAGATGCTGAATAACTTGGTTTACAGGGAAAGCCAATTAAATCTCAGGACAAGAGATGTGCACCATCTACGTTGGGCCACCAGCGCCCGTTTGACTATCAGAGAGTGCCCCGCCTTGGTCTCTCTCTCTCATGGAACTTAGAAGCCAGGGCAAGTAAGTAGACGTGGTGAGCCTCCTTGCTCCAGATGGGAATTCAGCCAGAAATTAAAGTCCAGAAAGGCCTTTTAGACCTTTTTTTGTACATAGACATCAATGGATAATAAAAAATTATGCAGCATCAGCAGCCCTGACTCTTATCAAAACGAGGCTTTCTTTCTGCATACCTAGTTGTATACTGGAGAAGGCAATGGCACCCCACTCTAGTACTCTTGCCTGGAAAATGTTATGCCCAAGTTGCAAAATCTCCCAATGACCTCCAGGGAGCTGGTATCCAATACAAAATCAAGAGAGTTTTTATTACCAAGCTCGAGCTGGGGCTCCCACCGTTACCGACACAGTGGCTAAGGAAAGAGCCCCAAGTTTTGGGTTACACAGCTTATATAGGGAATATTCAGGTGAAAAGATAACAAAAAGGGGTGTCCAGGCTGAAGGACTACTAATTGGTTACTCTCTTCTATAGGGTTGTGTGTGGATTTCTGATTGGTTTTTTTCACTTACATGGTGAATCATCATTTCACAAAGGTAAATCATCACTTCTAAGGTAAATCACAAGCGTAACACAAATTAAATCATTACTTCTAAGGTAAATCAGAAATAGCACAAATGTAAAGTCAGGAGGTTTAACCTAAGGGCTGATTGGCTCCTGCATAGCGGGGCAAGTTTAGGCAATATTCAAAGTCTATTTTCCCGATACCTTTGCAAAAATGGGGTTCTTTTACAAGATGGAGTAGCTCAGGCTCTACAAAAATCCCATGGACAGGGGAGCCTGGTAGGCTGCAGTCCATGGGGTCATGAACAGTTGGACATGACTGAGTGACTTCACTTTCACTTTTTACTTTCATGCATTGGAGAAGGAAATGGCAACCCACTCCAGTGTTCTTGCCTGGAGAATCCCCGGGATGGGGAAGCCTGGTGGGCTGCCATCTATGGGGTCACACAGAGTCAGTGAGACACGACTGAAGTGACTTAGCAGCAGCAGCAGCAGCAGCAGTTATATACACAAGTCTTGGGTGACTTATATCATCTTCTGGCCAGAGGGCCAATTAACATTTTATGGCCCTTTTCTGATAAGGGTTTGCCAACCAGAAGACTTATTTGTCTTGTTCTTCCCAAAGTCTGGTGCCACTCTCAGAAAGCACTAAATAAAGTTACATTCTTACATAGCAAAGGCACAACAATTTACAACAAGTAAAAGGAGTACAGTGATTTATAACAAAAGAAAAGTAATTAACTCAAAAGTCTAGTGTTGCTAACGTCAAAACTACTATATTCCTTTCTCTATATCCCAATTACATTGATTAATATCCTTCAGGTGTTAAAAGATAAAGAAAATGGAGGCCTGGCAACAGTCATTGACTCAACAGTGAAAACCCATCACCAATATGATTTTTAGCTCTTTAGAAAAGGCTCTGTATCTTTAAGATGCTTTAAGCTTTGTGCCTCTCATGGTTGGGGGACTGTAAACAATTCACAAGTTGTAAAAAGTCCGGCCAGACCGGTCAGGTAAGTTAGAAAGCCATCAAAGGGGACCGAGACATTCTTTTTATATTCGGGAGACTGTTAACTAAAGCCCTGAGTTAACTTTTTCCAGAGAATGTCAGAAGAGTGGAAAGCACAGTAAAGCAGGCAGACTCTGGTTTTTTTGGGGGGGTAGATGCAGCAGCAGCAGCAGCTCAGGCAGAGGACCCCTTGAGACCTGACTTGCCTTGCCCATCGGGCCTCTCCGCATGACCTTGTCATGGGTGGGCTCTCCCATGCTAGCTCCCGGCAGAAGAGGTCATGCTAAATAGCATGAGTCTTGAAGGAGAATAAGACTTCTAATAAAAATATTAGACATGGTGGAAAAACCCAGGTTTGGATGTAGTAATGGGAGAATGCCAGCCCTCCCTCTTGTTTTGAGAAATGTGGGGGAATAAATATATCTCATTCAAGAGAACGGGAGGGTATGTTTTAGCTCGGTTGCTATTAAGAGGGATATGGATAAAGCCATCTACACAAAAGTGTTGACAGAGTGGTATTTGTTCATGACGGTGTGTGAAAATCGTGGAAGGGGAGACAGCATCTCAGAGGAGTGTGCTGGCGGTGAAGGCTCCACCAGTAAGAGGAGCGCTGAGTAACCCAAAGGTCAAGGGAAGGAAGCTTTTCTGTAGATGTGGGATTACAGAGATGACTGTCATAGCAGAAGTGATTTGCTGCAAACATGCAACTTAGATGCAGGTTTACACAGAACCTGGCAGGACCTGGTCTAACCTCAGAGAAGAGGCCCCATCTGCCCGGCATGACACAAAGGACCTTGATCTGGGGACAGCTTCTTAACACTCACACAGAGAGAATAGGTTTTCATCACAGTGCTGGGGAATGGTGGTTTTGTGCCAGGCACTGGTGGGGGGAGATAGCGAAAAAGGCAAGTTGGACTAAGAATAGGGTGTTTCCTGCCTTCTCTGCAACAGTTCACTCGGCTCTGCAGGCTGCTTATTCTCCCCAGAAAAAAGACGGCAGACCTAGTGGGTGGGCTTGCGCAGCAACCAGTTCACTCTGACCTGCCCCCCCAGACTCTCCATCCATGCACCGTCCTGGAGGTGACACGGACAGCCGAGGGCACACCGCTTTTCTGAAGGCAGTCCCTGCACACAGTCCTTGGTCTAAAATGGAGCATTCATTTGGATTCTTAAATACTACACAGCTATTTGTTGTCTCTTCCTAAAGTTGCAATGCAAAAGGTAATCTCTCACACCGGGCATCCGTTAATAGGCACACCCTGCGTATCAAAGCACTTTATGGATGCTACTCACTTGTCTCAACAGTCTCACACTGTCAGCACTATATTCTGTTTTTACATATGAGCATGGTGAATCTTAGAGAAGATAACGCATTAAACACACACGCACACACACATAATGCACCTGATTTCAAAACCCATGTTCTTTCGAGTACACCTCACCTCACTCTAGAGCCACGTAGCGTAAGGCTCAGTTTCACAGAAGTGGTTTTAGCTTGTCAGAGGAATGCTGCTCTGAGCAAACTGCAAGTGGAGGAGGCCACACGTTAGATAGAGGTAGTTGCCGTTTGAAGTGGTTTTGGTTCAACTAGTGTTTTCTCAACAGCCAGTACCCCGCTCCTCTGATCACTTTGGTGGCCCCTGAGTAAGGATTTGATACACTTCTATGTGCTGCCAGTGTGAGGACGTACCTGAGTGGAGAGAAAAAGAGGCAGAAGTCAGTACAGTATATTCAGGCTACTGTCCCGTAGGAGATCAGGTAGAGGAGAGAAAAGTGGCAGTTCTGTTCAGAAGGGAGACAGGAGGGGGCAGAATATCATGGGTATACTGGAATTTGAGCAGGGCTTTGTTGCAGTTCAGTTTATGTAAGAGAAACTGGAAATTTGCCCTTGAATAATGTTTCCTGGAAATCAGCAAAGTTTGTGCGGGTTTCTTGTTGTTGCTGGTAATTGCTGGGTCTTACTGGGAGTTGGTTTAGGAGCCAGAGTGGCTGCAGTAGAGGAAAAGCTGGTGTTTTCCCCAGTTTACTCAAGTGAAAAGTATTCTTTCCATTGGGGGACTGCAGAGATCATTAAGGACTGCAGAGATCATTAAGGGAAAGGAAAGTCCCTGGTTCCTTGTCAGTTGGGAGGAAACAAAAGCTGCAGTGGAACAGGCCGTTTCTTCCCTCAATCAGAGTTCCTCAGTTGAGGGATAAAGGTCACCAATGCGCCTGCTTCTGGAAAGGGGTGGGCACTGGGGAGGTCAGGGTCTGTGTGTTTGGATCTGCCACAATTACTTGGGTTGAAATTAGAAAGTGAAAGCTCAGGAAACCCTGAGAAACCTTCTTCCCTTTTTGAAGGTGCTACTTAGCGGGGCACGGGAAAACCCCAGATCCCCAGATCAGTAGAGGAGCTGGGCTGCGAAGAGGCAGAAGCAGCCGAGCCTTGTCCACGGCGCCCTGGGGCAGGAGACCCATGGAGAAGTTTCGGGAGGTGTTGAACTTGCACCTCAAACACCGCAACGCTCTGGGCTACTGCCTGGTGAGCTTGCTGACGGCGGGCGGGGAGCGCATCTTCTCCACCACGGTGTTCCAGTGCCCGTGCAGCGCCGCCTGGAACCTGCGCTACGGCCTGGTCTTCCTGCTGGTGCCGGCGCTGGCGCTCTTCCTCCTGGGCTACATGCTGAACGCGCGCACCTGGCGCCTGCTGACCGGCTGCTGCGCGCGAGGCTGCGGCTCGCGGCTGCGCGGGGCCCGGGTGTGCTTGGAGATCACCGCCACCGCCTTGGTGGCGCCGCTCACCTGGGTGGCCGTGGCGCTGCTCGGGGGCACCTTCTACGTGTGCTTCGCCAGCGGGAGCGAGGTCCTGGCGCGGTACCTGTGCGTGGGCCGCAACAGGAGCTGCGCCGCCCAGCTGCCGCTGGTGCCCTGCCAGCAGGCCCAGGCGCCCGACGTGAAGCAGCTGCAGAAGGAGCTCACGGCGCACTCGCAGGTCGGGCGCCCGCGCAGGATGCGGGGCGGGGGCTGGAGAGGGACTGGCTTCTGCGGGGCGGACGGGGAGGCAGAAGGGCGTGCCATTGCTCCAGACACCGAAGGCAAGCTAACTGGAATGGCTGTTGGCTTCAAAGGAGCCGACAGGCAAATGTATCTATCATCTATCTTCCCGGGGCTTCCCGGGTGGCGCTAGTGGCAAAGTGCCAATGCAGGAGACCCAAGAGATGAGGGTTCCATCCCTGGAGAAGGAATGGCAACCCTCTCTTGTATTCTTACCTGGAGAATCCCATGGACAGAGGAACCTGGCGGGTTACAGACCATAAGCTCGCAGAGAGTCAGACACGACTGAAATGACTTGCCAGAGCACATCTATCTTTTTTTTTTCTTTCTCTCTCTCTCCCTACCCCTTCCCTCCCTCCTTCCATCTCTTCCCCTCGCTTTCTTTCTTCTCGGTGCTCTCTTTATTTCCCTTTAATTAGAGTATAGTTGACTTACAATATTGTGTTAGTTTCAGTCTTACATATGTGTGTGTCTTCAGTCTCTTCCCTTATGAAAGTGAAAGTGAAGTAGCTCAGTCGTGTCCGACTCTTTGGGACCTAATGGACTGTAGCCTACCAGGCTCCTCTGTCCATGGAATTTTCCAGGCAAGAGTACTGGAGTGGGTAGCCATTTCCTTCTCTAAGGAAGATCTTCCCAACCCAGGGATTGAACCCGTGTCTCCTGCATTGTGGGCAGACACTTTACCATCTGAGCCCCCTGGGAAGCCCATTAGAAGTTTTTTATAAAAAATTGAAGGAGGAAGGCACTGGGGCACTCTGTTGTGTCAGGCATCTGCTCTGTGCCCCACACCCGACACCTTCCTGGGTCCTTTATCCTTATTCTCTTTTGTCTTTACAGTGGGTACACTGAGTCCAGGTCTGTCTGACTTTAAAGCCATCACCCCACACTGCTTCTGGGTTGTAAAGCTCAGAAGTTCTTGGAAATGAATACCTGTTTCACTGGATTTTCTGAAATTCCACATTTTGAGTTCCAGGGATTCCACATATAAGCTCCTCCGTGGAGCCTTGACATGACTTGGAAAATGTCTTGTGAAGCGAGCAATTCTACTGAGGGGTGGGGGAAGGGGTTACTGCCACTTCTTTCTCTTAAGGGAATAAGACCTAACTGTTGCCTGTTCATCATCTTAGTTCTGAGTAGTCCAAATTTTACCCATTGATTAAAAAAAAAATTTTTTTTTTAAGTGACTAAATCGCTGTTTTGTTGTGTTTACCTAAGGTGTTAGGCTGGATCCTGATAGCAATTGTTATCATCTTCCTCCTGATTATTACAACAATCAAGCGATGCTTGTCTCCAGTTAGTTACTTGCAGCTGAAATTTTGGGAAATCTATTTGCAACAGGAGCAGCAGATTTTTAAATGTCAAGCCACAGAACATGCAACGCAACTGGCAAAAGAAAATGTCAAATGTTTCTTTGAGTGCTCACATCCACAGGAATACAACACTCCAAGCATTAAAGACTGGCAGAAGATTTCATCACTATATACTTTCAATCCAAAGGAGCCGTACTATAGCACTTTGCACAAATATGTGAACAGAAAACAGAAGGATCAAAGTAGCACATCTTCTGAAGAAGGTGCAATGGTTCCTGTTCTTGGCTTTGTAGATTCATCTGATATGAACAGCACTGCAGACTTATGAGCTTGTTAATGAATGGAAAAGAAANGGGCACTCTGTTGTGTCAGGCATCTGCTCTGTGCCCCACACCTTGCTGGGTCCTTTATCTCTATTCTCTTTTGTCTTTACAGTGGGTACACTGAGTCCAGGTCTGTCTGACTTTAAAGCCATCACCCCACACTGCTTCTGGGTTGTAAAGCTCAGAAGTTCTTGGAAATGAATACCTGTTTCACTGGATTTTCTGAAATTCCACATTTTGAGTTCCAGGCATTCCACATATAAGCTCCTCCGTGGAGCCTTGACATGACTTGGAAAATGTCTTGTGAAGCGAGCAATTCTACTGAGGGGTGGGGGAAGGGGTTACTGCCACATCTTTCTCTTAAGGGAATAAGACCTAACTGTTGCTTGTTCATCATCTTAACTCTGAGTAGTCCAAATTTTACCCATTGATTAAAAAAAAACTTTTTTTTAAGTGACTAAATCGCTGTTTTGTTGTGTTTACCTAAGGTGTTAGGCTGGATCCTGATAGCAATTGTTATCATCCTCCTCCTGATTATTACAACAATCAGTCGATGCTGGTCTCCAGTTGGTTGCATGCAGCTGAAATTTTGCAAAATCTATTTGCAACAGGAGCAGCAGATTTTTAAAATTCAAGCCACAGAACATGCAACACAGCTGGCAAAAGAAAATGTCAAATGTTTCTTTGAGTGCTCACATCCACAGGAATACAATACTCCAAGCATTAAAGACTGGCAGCAGATTTCATCACTATATACTTTCAATCCAAAGGAGCCATACTACAGCACTTTGCACAAATATGTGAACAAAAAACAGAAGGATCAAAGTAGCACATCTTCTGAAGAAGGTGCAATGGTTCCTGTTCTTGGCTTTGTAGATTCATCTGATATGAACAGCACTGCAGACTTATGAGCTTGTTAATGAATGGAAAAGAAAGCACTTCTGAATTACTGATTCCTTTAAAAAAATAAATGTGGGTATTGTTTATGACTCCTCTGTTTGGTCTTCCAAGTTATGGAAACATAGAATATTAAATAAAATAGAAATTTAGAACTTTACCTTTTTATTATTTTATTTAAAGAGTAAGCAAGGTTAAATGGTTCACTTAGTGTGAAAGTTCAGTTCAGATCAGTCTGTCAGTCGTGTCCAACTCTTTGTGATTCCATGAACCACAGCATGCCAGACCTCCCTGTCCATCACCAACTCCCGGAGTTTACCCAAACTCATGTCCATTGAGTTGGTGAGGCCATCTAACCATCTCATCCTCTGTCGTCCCCTTCTCCTCTTGCCCTCAGTTGTTCCCAGCATCAGGGGCTTTTCAAATGAGTCCGCTCTTTGCATCAGCTGGCCAAAGTACTGGAGTTTCAGCTTCAACATCAGTCCTTCCAATGAACACCCAGGACTGATCTCCTTTAGTATGGACTGGTTGGATCTCCTTGTAGTCCAAGGGACTCTCAAGAGTCTTCTCCAATACCACAGTTCAAAAGCATCAATTCTTTGGTGCTCAGCTTTCTTTATAGTCCAGCTCACATCCATACATGACCACTGGAAAAACCGTAGACTTGACTAGATGGACCTTTGTTGGCAAAGTATGTCTCTGCTTTTGAATATGCTGTCTAGGTTGGGCAAAACTTTCCGTCCAAAGAGTAAGCGTCTTTTAATTTCATGGCTGCAATCACCATCTGCAATGATTTTGGAGCCCCCCAAAATAAAGTCAGCCACTGTTTCCACTGTTTCCCTATCTATTTCCCATGAAGTGATGGGACCGGATGCCATGGTCTTAGTTTTCTAAATGTTGGGCTTTAAGCCAACTTTTCCACTTTCCTCTTTTACTTTCAGCAAGAGACCCTGGAACTAAATCAGAATATTTATATCCCTAGCCTATATGCTATAATGCTGCTTTCAAATAAAACAATTTAGTAGCAAAAACAGCAAAGTAACAATGGAACATCATACCTTTCTTTAAGGTATCCGATGTTAATTTCAAGTTCACGTTCGTGCAGACAACACATTGGGTCTTTAATACACTGGTGTTTAAAAAGCAAAAGTAATTGAGCATGGCTCCTATTTAGCCCTTCTTCCTCTTTTGGCAGAGCCTTGCTTCTGCTTCTACTTGCCTCTTGTAGCATAGAGGCCATTGTTTAGTACTGGCCAGCAGAACGGGATATTCTGTTGTTGCGAGTTATATATTGCAAGAAAGTTGGCAGCAGAAACTGCATGATCCATATTTTTTCTATTCCCTCCTGAATAATTTTGAAAATCATATGTCTACTTTCATTTTTGCTTTGTTTAAAAATTTCTTTAGTATATTCTTCTCTTCAGTATTTTTTCTGGCCTATCATTTATACTCATGTATAATACTGTATTCAATTGTATCATATGATCTCCATTTTATTGACTTACGCTCCACTTTCTCTTCCGTGGTCTTTAATATTATTGTGAAAGTATATATGCTTAAGATAATGATGACAATAATAGAGAACTGTGTGAAAGAAAAAGTGAAATTACCTCATTCCTTTGCCATAAGTTCTTCCCAGAAAAAGCTGTGCACTTTGTGTGTACATGAGCATCTCTTGCTATAAATGTGATTCTGCAGCTTTTTCACATAAAATATTATTGTTCCATGTGTGTATATATATATATAGCGATTTACCTCCTGAAAAATTACTGCGTAGCATTCTACTGAGTGGTAGGAAATGATTTCTTTTTTGTTCAAAAAGAAAGTGCACACTCATGCACACATCCATACAGTATACAAAGCTAAGCACAGGGCTCCCTTGGTGGCTTGCAGGTAGAGACTCTGACTGCCAATGCAGGAGACACGGGTTTGATCCCTGATCCAAGAAGATTCCATGTGCTGCAGAACAACTAATCCTGCGCACTACAACTACTGAGCCTGTGCTCTGGAGCCTGGGAGCCATAGCTACTGAAGCCCGCACACCCTGGGGCCCAAGCTCCACGACAGGAAAAGCCACCACAGCGAGAAGCCCACACACCACAGTTAGAGAACAGTCCCCGCTCACTGCAACGAGAGAAAAGTCAGTGCAGCGGCAAAGACCCAGCACAGCCAAAATAGATACATATGTATATTTTAAAGATAAGCACCAAACTGTCAAAATTAGTCAATTCTGAGGACTACTAATGGGTCACAGGATTCTTTTATACCTCATGCACTTTTGATCTTTGGATTTTTAATTACTAAATATTAACTTATGATTAGCAAAGATTAAAAAGAACCCTTATTACTGGTGCAGGGCTTTGTAGTCAATAAAGAAGTTTTGCATCTTTCACTTCATTTTGTTTTCAAGAGTTTGTGGAATACCCATGAAACACATCACTCACACTTGGTTGTTTAGTTGGTTGTTTAGGCTGTGTCTGAATCTTTTGTGACCCCATGGACTATAGCCCACCAGGCTCGTCTGTTCATGGGATTCTCCAGGCAAGAATACTGGAATGGGTTGCATTTTCCTTCTCTAGAGGATCTTCCTGACCAGGGATCCAACCTGCACCTCCTGCATTAGCTGGTGCATTCTTTACCAGTGAGCCACCAGGGAAGCCCCTCACGGACATTTACAAGAAGGTTAGAGAGGTCACATTACTAGTCCAAGGTCACATGGTAGAACTGAAGCTAGGGGCCTAATCCTCTCTGGATCATGTGTTTCAAAGTGGCTGCTTGGCTGTGTTTGTTACTGGCTTAGATTCCCGGCCCCAACCCCTATTTTAAACCCATGAGCCCTGGTGGGCAGAAAAGATACAAATGTCCTTAGTGACCCCTGGGAATTTTCATCTCATCCAGAAAGTTGGCGACTCTGGATATCAAAGGCCACTTTGAACAAACATCTTGCGATCAGGACACAGCAGCTATTTCATGGTGGGAATACAGTCACCCCTATTCCACTGGATACATCACTCCTCTGACCCTGACCCCAAACAGGCTGTGTCATGGACTCAAGAAGCATTTCTGTACTCAATGTACACTTCTTTGCTGGCTCACCAGATGATCCTTCATATCATGATGGCTTTATGCTGCTCTAAAGCCTTAACCTCAGGAGAGACGCAGACACAGCTGCTATTAATATTTGCAGGAGAACAACCATGTTGTTCTAAGAGATGATTCCACAATAATTTGAGGACTGGTAAGACGACACAACTTACAGAGCATAAGATGAGGCATGTTCTTTCTGCTCCAGCCAAAGCCATGGGCAGCAATGTCAATGCTCCGTGAACTGTTTAAAGAGGCAAGGCTCTAGGAAAGCTTCTGAGAGTAGAATTAGGCTCGGAATGAGTCTCTGGTTGAAAAACATCTGCGAACATCTAATTTTGAAGCCTCCTATCTACCAGGTGACCTGTTGTGAAGAACTCCACCAGGATAGAAGATGGAGAAATGCTCCCATCTGAGTCAGCCCAGCGGCAGTCACCCCTGCCGATTTTGTCAGCAGCAAGCTCCCACTGAGCGCCTAATTGTGTCCAGTGCTGGGCCTGCCCTGAAATCTAACCTTTAGTTGTCTTGTTTCGTCCTTTTCATTACCTAATTATGAACTCTTATGAATTTCAATGTAAGTACTGTGGAGTTGATTATGGATGCTTATCTAAGGAAAGATACATATATTGCACAAGGGATGGGGGACTTCCCTGGTGGTCCAGTGGTTAGGACTCTGTGCTACACTGCAGGGGGCACAGGTCTGATCCCTGGTCAGGGAACTCAGATCTTGCACAAAGCCCTATAAAATTAGACCATGAGGTCAGAGTGGTAAGGAAGCAGGGGCAGATCATGGAAGACTTTGGGGCCAGTGTAAGGACTTAGATGTTTACTCTGAATGAACTGAGTAACTACCTTACACATT
Organism: Redunca redunca; assembly: GCA_006410935.1. NCBI lineage: Eukaryota > Metazoa > Chordata > Mammalia > Artiodactyla > Bovidae > Redunca > Redunca redunca. Next base: position 233,196 of record SJYQ01003625.1, read on the forward strand.
CCCTACAACAAATAAATCATCTGATGACTCTTTCAGACCATGGAATCCTTTGGGATAATCAACAGAAGGCGAGAGCATGCTGACTCTAAAAAAGAAGTGATGCATTCTTTTTTCACTATAGATGACCATAACCCTGGAACTAAGGAAATGATGAATAAGACCTAATGATACTGTGGAATTAAAGTCAGATAGGAAGGATGTGAGTGTGTGTGTGTATATATGAGTATGTGTGTATGTGAGTATGTGTTCTCTTATCAAGTACATTTTTGATAGTTTGTTTTGCTAGGAGGGTATTAACTTGAGAAAACTTGGTTTTGTAAAATAACTGATACTGGTGAGAAATGGAGCTGTATATTCAGCAGTCACAGAGTGCTTTTAAAACTCTGAAGCTCACATTTCAGTGATTCCCCTTGTCAAGGTTTGGGCTCCACACAACCATTGCCTTCATGTTCATCATCAACATTTTAACAGGTTGGTTTTCATTCAAGAAATATCAAAACATACACTGAGAAGAACTACTGTATGTGGGAGTCTTTCTGATACCATGATTAAGAGCTCAGTCACTGGAGGCAAAATACAACAGCCTGGTGGGGTATAAATAATAAAAACTTATTTGTCACAGCTCTGGAGTCTGGGAAGTCCAGGATTAAGGTCCCATCAATTCAGTGTCTGGAGAGAGCTCACTTCCAGGTTCACAGATGGCTTATTTTCTTGCTGTGTCCTACGCGGTGGAAGAGGCAAGAGAACTGGGGTCCCTTTCATAAGGGCACTTAATCCCATCCATGAGGGCGCTGCTGTCACCTCCCAAAGGCTCAGCCTCCAAACACCATCACATTGGGGGTTAGGTTTCAACATATGAATTTTAGAGGGACACAAACATTCAGTCTATAATACTGTGTTGATGTTCTCGCTCAGCCTCTGCTAAGGAAATGACTTTAAACATCTCTCTAAATCTCATTTTCAGCATTTTTAAAAAATGTAGAATAATCATAAGTATTTACCTAAATGGTTTTTGTGAGGGTTAACTGAGATAACGCCTAGAAGATGTTCAAAAAACATAGCTTATTTTTATTGTTATAAGGCAGTAGGCTATATCACAGTTATCCAAGTCTATGCCCCAAACAGTAACACTGAAGAAACTGAAGTTGAACGGTTTTATGAAGACCTACAAGACCTTTTAGAACTAACACCCAAAAAAGATGTCCTTTTCATTATAGGGGACTGGAATGCAAAAGTAGAAGTCAAGAAACACCTGGAGTAACAGGCAAATTTGGCCTTGAAATTTGGAATGAAGCAGGGCAAAGACTAATAGAGTTTTGCCAAGAAAATGCACTGGTCATAGCAAACACCCTCTTCCAACAACACAAGAGAAGACTCTACACATGGACATCACCAGACAGTCAACACCGAAATCAGATTGATTATATTCTTTGCAGCCAAAGATGGAGAAGCTCTATATAGTCAACAAAAACAAGACCAGGAGCTGACTGAGGCTCAGGTCATGAACTCCTTATTACCAAATTCAGACTCAAATTGAAGAANGAAAGTGAAGAGGAACTAAAAAGCCTCTTGATGAAAGTGAAAGAGGAGAGTGAAAAAGTTGGCTTAAAGCTCAACATTCAGAAAACGAAGATCATGGCATCTGGTCCCATCACTTCATGGGAAATAGATGGGGAAACAGTGGAAACAGTGTCAGACTTTATTTTGGGGGGCTCCAAAATCACTGCAGATGGTGACTGCAGCCATGAAATTAAAAGACACTTACTCCTTGGAAGAAAAGCTATGACCAACCTAGATAGTATATTCAAAAGCAGAGACATTACTCTGCCAACTAAGGTCCGTCTAGTCAAGGCTATGGTTTTTCCAGTAGTCATGTATGGATGTGAGAGTTGGACTGTGAAGAAGGCTGAGCGCCGAAGAATTGATGCTTTTGAACTGTGATGTTGAAGAAGACTCTTGAGAGTCCCTTGGACTGCAAGGAGTTCCAACCAGTCCGTTGTGAAGGAGATCAGCCCTGGGATTTCTTTGGAAGGAATGATGCTAAAGCTGAAACTCCAGTACTTTGGCCACCTCATGCGAAGAGTTGACTCATTGGAAAAGACTCTGATGTTGGGAGGGATTGGGAGCAGGAGGAGAAGGGGACAACCGAGGATGAGATGGCTGGATGGCATCACGGACTCGATGGATGTGAGTCTGAGTGAACTCCGGGAGTTGATGATGGACAGGGAGGCCTGGCGTGCTGCAATTCATGGGTTCGCAAAGAATAGGACACGACTGAGTGACTGAACTGAACTGACGGCAGTTGGCTAACTGGTTTGGAGAAAAGGAGAGAAACAGGTAACATTTAGTCTCAAGGACTTCGTAAGCAAATAAGTAAACAGTTAACCATAATAGTCTTCCCTAGTGGCTTAGACAGTAAAGAATCTGCCTGCAATGCAGGAGACCCGGTTTGGATCCCAGGACCAGGGAGATCCCCTGGAAAAGGAAATGGCAGCCCACTCCAGCATTCTTGCCTGGAGACTCCCATGGACAGAGGAGCCTGGTGGGTTACAGTTCATGGGTTTGCAAAGAGTTGGAGACAACTGAGCACCTAACATCCTCCTCCATCCTACCCATAACAGGAGTGAAAGTGAAAGTGAAGTCGCTCAATCGTGTCTGACTCTTTGCGACCCCGTGAACTGTAGCCCACCAAGCTCCTCCATCCATGTGATTCTCCAGGCAAGAGTACTGGAGTGGGTTGCCATTTCCTTCTCCAGGGGATCTTCCCAACCATGTGATTCTCCAGGCAAGAGTACTGGAGTGGGTTGCCATTTCCTTCTCCAGGGGATCTTCCCAACCCAGGGATCGAACCCAGGTCTCCCACATTGCAGGCAGATGCTTTAGTAGGAATAAGATATATGATAATAGAAACATAAGCAAAATGTTTTGAGAAAAAAGAAAATAAATTCTGCCTAGAAATATTTAAAGAAATTGTCGTGAGAAAGGATAGTTTAAGGCTCATAGTGAGTTGGATTCCATTCATCAGGGAGGGACTGAAAAGTCAAGCCTACCAAAAGTATAATAATCTCCCAGGTCACCCGGAGCCTCCCAGTGAAGCTTCCGTGCGTTACATTCCTACTGAGGAGTGCCGCTTAAGAACATGGCAATCAGCATTAAGTCCTAAGGCATTCTCAGCCCACCCTACCCCTACCCCTCGAAGTGATAGTTCACGCTTTCTCCGCCACAGCTTGGTCCTCTGCAGCATTCTTTTCTTGAACTCCACCTCTTTTGAGGGGTGGTGATTGTGTCTTTCAATGTAATGTTTCATTCTGTGTGTGTAGAATTTTATTTATTTTTTAAACAGTGGCCGCTTAAGAATCTATCTAATTTAAACCAACGCTGTTAGGGAGACTAGCTCAGAATTCTCCGCAGCGTGTTCACAGTGTCCGGTCACCTTTTCTCATGTATTAAACAGTGACTGTCACAAAGAACCCAATATTCATGTGTGCTGTCGTGTCCAACTCTGCGACCCCATGGACTGTAACCCACCAGGCTCCTCTGTCCATGGAATTGTCCAGGCAAGAATACTAGAGTGGGTTGCCATTTCCTTCTCTAGGGGATCTTCCCAACCTAGGGTTCAAACCTGAGTCTCTTGTGTCTCCTGCATTGGCAGGTGGATTCTTTACTGATGCACCACAAATGTTTTATTTTGACATTCACTGTGGGTCAAGACACACCAATTTAGCACATGAATTTTGAAGGGTCACGGACAGCAGTCTGTAGCATCATCATTCAAAGCATTTAAAATCTACCTGCCCTCCACTCCATCCCACCTGTCTACTGCTACTTCTTAATATTCTCCAGTATATAATCTCAGATTTCATCAGTCTTCTGACATCGTACCATACACATTAAACAGTGTGAAAGAGAAAGGCTCAGCCTTTCCTCTTCACTCAGCTGGTTCTCTTTTCAGTCATTGTCCCGATGTCTTGACTGGGATTTGATTCTATCCCACTTACAGGTTAATAGTTAACCTGTTACTGTATCATAGACTTAGGTACTGTCTGTCAGAAGGTTGGCAATTTATGAATCTTTATATTATTCTGAGCTGAATGACATGCACAGAAGGAATCAAGTTCTGAACTGAATGAAGCAGGCGTGGCGCTGACTTTGCAGTGAGAGCAGAGACATCAAAGTCTGCTTCTCATCCATTCACTCACTGATTCACCCATTAGTACCACAAATATTTACTGAACACTGATAATGTTCTGGGTACTACGCTAAGACCCTTGTAACCAGAGAGGGATTAAATCAAGCATGGTCCTTGCCCTCATGAAATGGATAATCTAGTTGGGATTTGGAAGACATCAGTTCAGTTCAGTTCAGTCGCTCAGTCGTGTCTGACTCTTTGCAACCCCATGAACCGCAGCACGCCAGGCCTCCCTGTCCATACCCAAAGACATAACAAATAAGGGGTTACAAAACTGTCATATGTGACAAGGAAAGGAATATGAGGCTAAAAATAGTCAAGGGATGGGTGAGGGAATTGAGAGTCTAGTGATAGAAGATCTAGTAGACGTGTCCCATGTTCAGTTCTCTTTGCCTCTAAGGCCTGGGAGAAGACGATACATATTCTTTCCCTTGCAGTTAGGTAAAGCTTTGTGTCTGGTTCTGATCAGATGTTGCTACCAGAACAGGGCATTTCCATAATAAAAATCATCTTTTCTCATCCTTACTATTTGTCCCATTTCTCCACCTTCCTATCATATTCACACATAAGTGAATTACTTAAGGGAGGGATTCTCTTTGTAACTTAGCTGGAGGCAGCATCTAAAGGGAAAGAACTATGTTTCTTTATTTTATAACTACAGTCTTTAAAGGAGTTTCAGTAGTCATGTATGGATGTGAGAGTTGGACTATAAAGAAAGCTGAGCGCCAAGGAATTGATGCTTTTGAACTGTGGTGTTGGAGAAGACGCTTGAGAGTCCCTTGGACTGCAAGGAGACCCATCCTAAAGGAGATCAGCCCTGGGTGTTCACTGAAAGGACTAATGTTGAACCTGAAACTTCAGTACTTTGGCCACTTGATGCGAAGAGCTGACTCATTTGAAAAGACCCTGATGCTGGGAAAGATTGAGGGCAGGAGGAGAAGGGGACGACAGGATGAGATGGTTGGATGGCATTACTGACTCAATGGACATGAGTCTGGATAAACTCTGGGAGTTGGCGGTGGACAGGGAGGCCTGGCCTGCTGTGGTTCATGGGGT
>SJYQ01003625.1:239597-255049 GCA_006410935.1 Redunca redunca
GGATGGGGGACTTCCCTGGTGGTCCAGTGGTTAGGACTCTGTGCTACACTGCAGGGGGCACAGGTCTGATCCCTGGTCAGGGAACTCAGATCTTGCACAAAGCCCTATAAAATTAGACCATGAGGTCAGAGTGGTAAGGAAGCAGGGGCAGATCATGGAAGACTTTGGGGCCAGTGTAAGGACTTAGATGTTTACTCTGAATGAACTGAGTAACTACCTTACACATTCACTACAACAAATAAATCATCCGATGACTCTTTCAGACCATGGAATCCTTGGGGATAATCAACAGAAGACGAGAGCATGCTGACTCTAAAAAAGAAGTGATGCTTTCTTTTTGACTATAGATGACCATAACCCTGGAACTAAGGAAATGATGAATAAGACCTAATGATACTGTGGAATTAAAGTCAGATAGGAAGGATATGAGTGTGTGTGTGTGTATATATGAGTATGTATGTATGTGAGTATGTGTTCTCTTATCAAGTACATTTTTTTTTAAAATTTTTTGTAATGGTCTATCAAGACCATTATAACAATTCAGCAATTTTCTGGAGAGTTTAGCACTCTTCTGGAGATTTATTTATTTATTTATTTATTTTTATTTTTATCTTAACTTTACAGTACATTTTTGATAGTTTGTTTTGCTAGGAGGGTATTAACTTGAGAAAACTTGGTTTTGTAAAATAATTGATACTGGTGAGAAATGGAGCTGTATATTCAGCAGTCACAGAGTGCTTTTAAAACTCTGAAGCTCACATTTCAGTGATTCCCCTTGTCAAGGTTTGGGCTCCACACAACCATTGCCTTCATGTTCATCATCAACATTTTAACAGGTTGGTTTTCATTCAAGAAATATCAAAACATATACTGAGAATAACTACTGTATGTGGGAGTCTTTCTGATACCATGATTAACAGCTCAGTCACTGGAGGCAAAAAAAACAGACTGGGTGGGGTATAAATAATAAAAACTTATTTGTCACAGCTCTGGAGTCTGGGAAGTCCAGGATTAAGGTCCCATCAATTCAGTGTCTGGAGAGAGCTCACTTCCAGGTTCACAGATGGCTTATTTTCTTGCTGTGTCCTACACGGTGGAAGAGGCAAGAGAACTGGGGTCCCTTTCATAAGGGCACTTAATCCCATTCATGAGGGCGCTGCTGTCACCTCCCAAAGGCTCAGCCTCCAAACACCATCACATTGGGGGTTAGGNAGGCTCAGCCTCCAAACACCATCACATTGGGGGTTAGGTTTCAACATATGAATTTTAGAGGGACACAAACATTCAGTCTATAATACTGTGTTGATGTTCTCGCTCAGCCTCTACTAAGGAAATGACCTTAAACATCTCTCCAAATCTCAGTTTCAGCATTTTTAAAAAATGTAGAATAATCATAAGTATTTACCTAAATGGTTTTTGTGAGGGTTAACTGAGATAATGCCTAGAAGATGATCAATAAACATAACTTATTTTTATTTATTATAAGGCAGTTGGCTAACTGGTTTGGAGAAAAGGAGAGAAATAGGTAACATTTAGTCTCAAGGACTTGGTAAGCAAATAAGTAAACAGTTAACCATAGTAGGCTTCCCTAGTGGGTTAGACAATAAAGAATCTGCCTGCAATGCAGGAGACCCGGTTTGGATCCCAGGACCAGGAAGATCCCCTGGAAAAGGAAATGGCAACCCACTCCAGCATTCTTGCCTGGAGACTCCCATGGACAGAGGAGCCTGGTGGGTTACAGTTCATGGGTTTGCAAAGAGTTGGAGACAACTGAGCACCTAACATCCTCCTCCATCCTACCCATAACAGGAGTAGGGATAAGATATATGATAATAGAAACATAAGCAAAGTGTTTTGAGAAAAAAGAAAATAAATTCTGCCTAGAAATATTTAAAGAAATTGTCTTGAGAAAGGATAGTTTAAGGCTCATAGTGAGTTGGATCCATTCATCAGGGAGGGACTGAAAAGTCAAGCCTACCAAAAGTGTAATAATCTCCCAGGTCACCCGGAGCCTCCCAGTGAAGCTTCCGTGCGTTACATTCCTACTGAGGAGTGCCGCTTAAGAACATAGCAATCAGCATTAAGTCCTAAGGCATTCTCACCCCACCCTACCCCTACCCCTCGAAGTGATAGTTCATGGTTTTTCAGCCACAGCTTGGTCCTCTGCAGCATTCTTTTCTTGAACTCCACCTCTTTTGGGGGGTGGTGATTGTGTCTTTCAATGTAATGTTTCATTCTGTGTGTGTAGAATTTTATTTATTTTTTTAAACAGTGGCCGCTTAAGAATCTATCTAATTTAAACCAATACTGTTAGGGAGACTAGCTCAGAATTCTCCGCAGTGTGTTCACAGTGTCCGGTCACCTTTTCTCATGTATTAAACAGTGACTGTCACAAAGAACCCAATATTCATGCGTGCTGTCGTGTCTGACTCTGTGACCCCATGGACTGTAACCCACCAGGCTCCTCTGTCCATGGAATTGTCCAGGCAAGAATACAAGAGTGGGTTGCCACTTCCTTCTCTAGGGGATCTTCCCAACCTAGGGTTCAAACCTGAGTCTCTTGTGTCTCCTGCATTGGCAGGTGGATTCTTTACTGATGCACCACAAATGTTTTATTTTGACATTCACTGTGGGTCAAGACACACCAATTTAGCACATGAATTTTGAAGGGTCACGGACAGCAGTCTGTAGCATCATCATTCAAAGCATTTAAAATCTGCCTGCCCTCCACTCCATCCCACCTGTCTACTGCTACTTCTTAATATTCTCCAATATATAATCTCAGATTTCATCAGTCTTCTGACATCGTACCACACACATTAAACAGTGTGAAAGAGAAAGGCTCAGCCTTTCCTCTTCACTCAGCTGGTTCTCTTTTCAGTCATTGTCCCGATGTCTTGACTGGGATTTGATTCTATCCCACTTACAAGTTAATAGTTAACCTGTTACTGTATCATGGAGGCTGGCAGAAGAGATAAAATTTCTGGGCCAATGAACAAAAACTCTTACTCACAGCAGAGCAGACAGTGTGAGTGTTATGTTTGCACTGGTTCCCTTCGCATCCTATGTTTTAGGGGGAACAACACAGAAAATTAAGATGGTTACCTGTGTACACTGTGCACAATGTTGTAGGAGAGAACACTGAACTTGGGCCATCACTGTTTCAGAGCAAGAGGTAAACAAGCTTGCTTTTTGTCCAAGAGAGAGATTATTCTCTCAAGGCAGGTTGTGCAAACACAACCCTAAGAGATGACCTAGTGAAAAGCAGTCAGAGCCTTGCTTCCTGGCATACTAGTAAGACATGCAAGAGCACGAGAAACTCATGGAAAGTTTCTCCCATCACACAATATCTTCCAACTTTCAAGCCCTGTTTCAAATCATACCTCCCCCTCAATGCATTCCCCAAATACATCAGTCCACACAACTTCTTCCTTCTCTGAACTCTCGCAACAACACCTCTCAAACTCAGTGTAGCACTTGATCGTATACCTGTTTTGTTTCACATTAAAATTATGTGTTTTCTCTTCCAAGAATGATTTTATTCCTTTTGAAGACTTAAAAAAGATGATCTTGTAAATGTCACAAAACAACAAAATTGATTGAAAACAAGTGAGAATAATTAAATATACTTATTCTTTCATTAAGAAGAAAAAATAGTTTAAGTATCACTAATACTTCTTGAAATTTTAAGACACAAAATCCATGACCATGAAAATATATCAATAACCAGAGATTGCATTTTGGTCAATACACTACCATTTCTTGACTTGAAAACCATGTGTTTGTAAATCATGTGATTTTTTTAAAAAATGTGATTTGTTGGTCTTTTGTGTATGATACTCCATTTCTTAAAGGCAGATTATAGCAAAGGAAAACAGTTACAAAAATATATTTAATATATTTTTTGTATATAGGAATGAAACAAAACTTAAAAGGCAAAAGTTTTTTTCTCATGGAGAATCCACTAACGACTTGAGTTACTGATGTTCCACAGACCACAGTTTGGGAAACAGTACCTCCGATAATCAGAGGCAGATGGAAAATCAACTGTTGTTTGGACTGCCTCACAGTATTCTCAAATCATATAGTCTATCCAAAAATAGCAACTTGAATGAACTCAAGTCCGAGACATGGTCAAGTTATGGGGCAACATTTCAACAGCCAGACAAGTAGATGGATACATAGGGGATTCATTAAGCTGTAGTTTATTTCATGGAGACCAGATCATCACGTGTGTAGGCATCTTTAAAGATACTTAAAAGCACTAGGAGAGAGGGCAGTGCATAAAATAAAGAACAGATGTTGTTCCTCTTAAAAATCAAAACAATCCTAACCCCTTTCTCAGCTCCCAGCTCTGCTCAAGAATTCTTGATGAGACAACTGTTCCAATTCAATTCCTATGCAATCTAAGAAGACTAACTTTAGCAAGCCTACATTCTTTACCTTTAAATCTGCTTGCCACTGTTCATACCAACAGAATTTCACAATCCTGCCAGCTTCCTAACCACTGACACATTTATTCCCACTAGACGCTGCCTAACTCTCTCTGCAGATGTGTGCTAAAACTCTGTCTATAAAATGGGCATTATATTTTCTAAAAATCTACATCTTTACTCTATATCTTCTATATCCCCACTCCAATTTGAGATTCAGTGGTTTATACTTGTTTAAAGAATGCTTAATAAATGCAATCATCGGCAGTGAAAGGCAATCCAAAGAGGTACTTCTGGTTAAAATTGTTCATTTGAAAGTACATATTCAACCACAGTCAAAATAAAAAGTTTTGTTTTTTTTTTCATGTCATAAAGCAACCAGAGAAAAGGAGAGGAAAAAGCAGTACATTTTTTGGAAGTTGGAAAGCAGATGGTAAGTGGTGATTGTCCTAACAGACCTGAGTGAAATCTGAATCCCGAGCAAGAACAGGAGAAAGATAGGAAGCAACATGATTTGTGCCATGGAATCTGTAAAAATGCATGAGGAATCAACCGCACCGGTCATCTCGAAATGGGGCTGGCAGCAGAGTTAAAAGTATGATTGACTGAAACGTGGTTTAAGAATTGATCCCTCAGATCACTGCCTCCCTTCCAAGCAGCTGGACAGCTATTTCTCCCTAACTTAGCAAACATGGGGGTTTTAATTGCCAGATAGAGGGTTTCTTTTCTTTTTTTTTTATGTGGTATTTTCATCTTTATTCAGTTCAAAATTTGTCTTCTTGGCTGTGCAGCATGCAGGATCTTATTTCCTCAACTAGAGACCAAACCCTCTCCCCCTGCAGCAGAAACACAGAGTCCCAACCACTGGACCAAGGGAAGTTTCTAGATACAGTTTTTTTTAAACATTTCTAAACTCAGACAACCGGCTAGTTGAAGGCAGGAGTACTATACTGAACAAAGTGGAATAAAAGTTAAAACATACAAACTGAATTTTATTTTCCCTTGCTTAGCTCCCAGAATGTTGGCATGTAGGCCTATATTCTCCAGGCAGTAGGTCAGAAGAATAGCAAATTGAACTACCCAAGAGAAGAGATCTCAATAAAATGACACATCTTGAGATTCACATTTAAATTCCCCAACTTGCCCTACTGCCAGGGTGGCAGGCAGCTGGGACAACTAACACCAGGTGTGAAGTCTGAGTGGCAAGCTCACCAACTCCCTGGGGTGCTTTTAGCACACCAACTTAAAATGCAAAATCCTTTAAGAATTGATTTTTTTCTCTTTCTGTCTTCTCCACCTTCTAAAGAAGGGCTGTATATCCCACTTAGCATTCCTGCTCCTCTATGAGCCCTGAGTTTTAGTGCCAGGGCTCTCACACAAATCCAGTTTCACATCCTGAGTGGAATGTAATTTCACAGGAATATCATTCTGGAGTGATCTCACATCCAGCAGAGGCTGTGAACAAACTTCAGGCTTGTCCACTCACACCCAGAGCAAAGAATGCAGACCCCTCTCCCTTAAACAGAGAATGTGGTTGGGGCTCACAGCAAAGTCTACCAGCTGCCCATGGATATTATCCTGCCCACAGCCACCTGTCTGCTTGCAAACTGAAGCCTGTGCCCAGAACAGTCGCCACCTCAAACCACTCTGCACGGTATGAGGAGAGACTCAAGAGAGCATCTGAGCAAACAGGCCTTGCCTCATAGACACTCCCTGTGTTCCACAGGAGGGATCAGGGTCAGGAAACACCAGCAGAAATGATTAACATGCCCCATCACAGTCCCATGAGAGAAAAGGATGTCCAGAAGCCAAATGTTAAGGATCCCTCCTGTACCTGCCTGCCATCCTTAACACTCTCAGTCGCTATCCAACTCTATTGACAGAGTCAGAAAGCAGGCTATTTAACCCTGAAACTCAATAGCAAAGCCAGGTCTAGCTCAGTCCATCAGGGCTGAGATAAAGTGGGACCAGAGAAGAAATAATGTGCTTTCAGAGGCTTTCCAAAATCCTAGCTGAAAAATCACCAGGCTGTAATTTTTGGGAAAAAGTCCTTACTCCAATCTGTACCCCACTCCCAGTGAATCTTCATAAAATGATCCAGAAGAGGAGAAAACAAATGAGTGGCCTGCAGGGTTATAAATCTAAAGCTACTTTAAAGTAAAATGTTTAGTAAAATTTAAAAAATGATAAAATAAGATCTTTCAGTTTGTTATTCTATGTTGAAGCTCGTAATCTGCAAGTTCCACCAAAGCTCATATTTTATTCAATATGAGCAGAAAAGCAAGGAGCTCCAGTGATTTGAGAAAAGTATGAAAGAAATCAAAGCAAATGGGAAAAGTGACTGGAGAAAGAAAACTGCACTTTGAAGAAAACTTTAAAAATATCTTCCATTATAGATTTTAGAGATATAAGAGGAGACATGACATATATGAGATGAGAATAGAATTGTAAACATTTAAAGACAAAGGAGTTCTTGTGAATTAACAGCATGATAGTAGAAATTAAAAACTGCAATGGGAAGTTTGGAAGAAAAATGAGAAAATCTCCCAGGAAGTAAACTATTAAAATAAAGAGATGGAAAAGGGAGAAAATAAAAATAAAAATAGAGAACCAGTCTAGGATATCTAACATCGTACTAATAAGAGTCTAGGGGGAAACAGGAAAAATGGATAGAATAGGATAAGAAATCATCAAAGAAATAATTTGATATGTTTTTTACCAAATAGATGATAGATTTCTATATTGAAGAGTTCATCAGATGATCAGCACATTGGAAGGACACAGACCCACAGTGAGATGCATCATGGTGCAATTTTGGAACAATGACAATTAAGAAGATCCTAAAGTTTTCCAGAGAAATAACAGACCAAGAATCCAAAATCAAATGGCAATGAACTTCTGAAAACCAGCTGGAAGCGTAATGATAATGTTTTCACAGACTTTGTCCCCTATTCCCTCTTTATCATGAAGCCCCTAAGGTATGCAGTTTCAGAAGAGGGAAGATTCTAAGAGAGGAAAGTCATAGGATCAAGGAAACAAGGGGTCTCATAGAAGATGGAGGACAAGGAAATCTCTATGACAGTGAGAGAAAAGGCAAAAATGATGGTGAAATTAACCCCCGATGCTAAGATTAGCTAGCCCTAAGGTTAGTTGAGGGCTAAAAAGGTAACAAAATTATACCTTCTTAGCATTTTGATGGAAAACCACTGAGACATCTTTCAAATAGCATGTGGTGTTTTTAAACACCTTCCTTGAGGAGATAGAGATGAGGACTTCCCTGGTGGTTCACTGGTTAAGACTTTACCCTTCCACTGCAGGACACTGCAGGGGCGTGGATCCGATCCCTGGTCAGGGAACTAAGATCCCACGTGCCATGTGAGCAGTCAACAAAGAGAGAGAGAGAAAGATGAATTCCCTTTATTGATTTTGAGCTGAACTTAGTGACTCATTTCTAACAGATGGGAAAACAGTCGAAGCAATGATATTGGTGTCTTCAGAGCTTAGGTCATAAAAATGTGCTGCCACCTCCTCTCTCCCTCCTAAATTTCTTTCTCTGCAGGTTGTGAGGGTGATGGAGCAGCCAGTGGAGAGGCCCATGTGGTGAGAAATTGAAATTTCCTGCCAGTAACCATGTGAGTGGCCTGTCTTGGAATTAAGCCCTCCAGTTTTCATCACCCTTTGGATGGCTACAGACTCTGCTGACATCCTGATCGCAGCTTTGAGAGAAACCTTGAACCAGAAAGAACCAGGGTTTTAAGTGCTGGTCACTCAGTCGTGTCTGACTCTTTGTGACCCTATGGACTGTTAGCCCACCAGGCTCCTCTGTCCGTGGGCTTCTCCAGGCAAGAATATTGGAGTGGGTTGTCATTCCCTTCTCCAGGGAATCCTCCCTAAACCTGGGTCTCCTTCATTTTCGGGTGGATTCTTTACCATCTGAACCACCAGGGAAGCCCAGAACGAGCCAGGGTAAGCTGCTACTGAATTCTGGACCCACAGAGACTGTGAGATAGCTAATTGTTATTAGGTAATTATTTTTAATTATATTAACATTTTTGAAAGGAAGAGGAACTAAAAGAGAATGAGAGAGTCTTTGAACCAATGGAACCAAGTTGCTCAGTCATGCCAGACTCTTTGCGACTCCATGTAGCCTACCAGGCTTCTACATTCATGGGATTCTCCAGGCAAGAATACTGGAGTGAGTTACCATTTCCTTCTCCAGGGGATCTTCCCGACCCAGGGATCGAACCTGGGTCTCCCATATTGGAGGCAGACACTTTAACCTCTGAGCCACCAGGGAAGCCCTTTTGAACCAATAGCCAGCTAAAATGGAGAAGAAGAATCAGGATGGAGAAATTTAAGATAAGTATTTTAACAGAGAATTGTCCAGTTTCAAATCTGGCAGTCTGTCTTTATTTGGTCTGCAATCATAACATTTCATAGGTTTAGTGGCTTAAACAACAAAAAAAACATTTTTTTCCTCACAATTCTGAGGGCTGGGAACTTCAATATCAAACTGCAGGCAGATTTGGTGGTTGTGAGAGGCCTCCTCCTGGTTTTCAGATGGTTGCCCTGCTGTACCCTCACTGGGCTGGGAGAGAGAGCCATCCTGTGGCTCTCTTCTTAGAAGAGAATTAATCCCATCATGAGGGCCTCACCCTCAAGACCTAATCTAACCCTAATAACCTGCCAAAGATCCCACCTCCAAATATCACACTGGGGTGAGGGCTTCAACCTAAACCATTCTGTAGGAAAGCAACATAACCAACATTCAGTTCATAGAATAGTCTTTCTGCTAAATTATTTTTTTTTTAAAGTTCACCAGTGAACAAATCAAGGAGAAATTGGTGGCCTGTTAAAGAAGCAGTGTCAAAAAGATATATATATATATATATATATATATTTTAGGATTGTAGAGACTTGAGCATACTTTTAGGCTAATGAGAAGGAACCATGTGCAAGGCTAATGCAGAAAAGTGACTAGGAAAATGTTCCTGAGGGGGTAGTGGGCGCTACAGTGGGTCTGTGTCTCTACAAGCAGATCTATAGACTGGAAATTATTCATTAATTTCTCTTCCTGGGGTCTTCCTCCTGACATCAGTATCACACTTTCAGGTCTCAGTAACCTTATTAATTTTTTGAAAAGTAGGGCTTTCCAGATGGCTCAGTGGTAAAGAATTCACTTGCATTGAAGGAGAAGCAGGAGACTTGGGTCCGTTTCCTGGGTCAGAAAGATCCCTTGGAGAAGGAAATGGCAACCCACTCAAGTATTCTTGCCTGAGAAATCCCATGGACAGAGGAACCTGGCGGGCTACAGTCCATAGGTCACAAAAGAGTCGGACATGACTTAATGACTAAACGATAACAATAAAGGATACTTTAGATAATCTCCAAGACCATGTTTGGTACTAAACTTTTATTTTTATAGCTTTTTCTATAAAATCTGCCATCCCAAAGCTGAAATGAACTTTCTGGGTTATCACACGGTCTGCCTCCCTACCACCAAGCCAGATTTGCTGATCTTTTTACCTCTAAAAGGTAGCTACCAGGCTTATCATTGTGTTCAGGGACATTTAACTTTTGACTATCAAGTATCACAAATCTTTGCCAAGAGATGGCTGGCCCAGTCTGTGCATAGAAACACCATCTTATTCAACTAGAAACACCATCTTATTCAACTGTTGGACCCGGAGAAGTTGAATTCTTGGCAAAAAGTTGCCCCTGGAACTGTCTAAAGTGAAGCAACTAGTATTGGGCCTCCTTTCCCCCATTCATTCATTTTGGTTTGACATCCTTAGGAGAAACCCCACCCAGCGGCTGTTTAGAAAAGTTTAAAGAGGCAGTTTCCACCTCTCGAGGGGGTTGAAAGGCACACGGTTCACACCTGGAGCTCTTCCAGACTGTCTGAAATCTCTTAGGCAGCCATGACAGTCATAGGTTACAGATTTTAGGGGCTGCTGATAGTGGGGATGGGGAGCTGATTCTTTCTGTTCTTTTTTAAAATTTAACTTTTGTTTTATGTATGGAGCATAGTTGATTTACAATGTTATATTAGTTTCAAGTATACAGCAAAGGGATTCAGTTATACATATGCTCTTTCTGTTAGTTTTAGAGTATCTCTGCAGCAGTAAAACTTATGACCTTGGACATTTTTTACTTATTGGATCCAGCTTTCATGCAGCTTTTCTTTCTTTTCTTTTTTTTTTTTTCCTAATAGTGGCATTTGTCAACTTTTTACAGGATGCTGTGTGAACTTTTGGAAAATCTTTCCCAAAGGGAAACTATGCCATTTCTTCTAATCTTTGGTAAAATTGTTTTAGAAGAGTTGGTCATTCAGGTCTGTGACCTTCCGTGGCCATCCTCAGCAGTCACTGTTTGGTGTATACCATCAGCAGTTTCAGAACACAGGGCATTATGGAGCAACTTTGTAGCCACAGTTCTCCCTGTCATGGGGAAGAGCTCCTTAAAAGAGCCCACTGCCAAATCTCCCCATCTTCTTCTGAGAGAGGGAATTCCGGCTTATGATCCATGTGGAGTCTGAGGGAAGAGCACCCCAGGTTATACCCCGGGTGTTGATGCCAGGGTGCAGGATGGTCCATTAGAGCTCAGGGGAAGAAAAGGTGATCTGTATTTTCTCCTCAGGCTTGTGCAGTCCTCAAGCTGAAGGTGGGGCGTTTTCTATTTCTGGGTGTGAGTGCTGAGAGGATGGGCAGTGACCTGCCCCAGCAGGTATCTTCATAGAGCCTCTGCCCACCTCCACCTCCACAAAGACCTTGCATATTGCTTCAAGGGAAAGATTGAGGCCAGGGGTGACAAGCTTCATCAAAGTCTACCCCTCACACTACCAATCCCACTCCTGTATGTGCCCACTCTCACCATCATCACTCTTTTCTTAGGGGAAGGGGTAGTCTTTTTGTTGTTTAGAGTCAAATGTTTTTCTTATGATCTGAATCTTGTCCATTTCTACCTTCTAACAATCTTGTTTTATCAATCATTCTCTCTCTCCTGTATTTTCATGCCTGCATTCTTAAAAAATAAAAAGGAAAGAGCAAAAGCCCTACTTTATACTAACTATCCTACATCTCTTTCTATTTACAGTCAAGTTCCAAGAATCACCTATCCTAGCATCTCACCTTGCGCTGACCCTTCAATCTACCGTAATGAGGCTGCTGCCTTCGTCTTGCCCTGGAGCTACCCTGAGACAAAGACCCTCTCCTCATCAATCCAGTGTCCGTTTCCTGACTAATTTTCTTGGCTGTTCTACGGCATCTAATCCCTTGACCACTCTCCTCTCCTCGAAACTCTCTTGGCCTCAGGATCACCAGTTTCCCCCATCTCCATCTCTGACTGGAGGTCCAGCCTCACTTGTGTTCTTTCTGTGCTGCCTCTTGAATGGTGATATTTCTCAAGATTCCATCTTTGCTCCTTGTATTTTGTTTTCTTTCTTTCTTTCCTTCTTTCTTTTATCTTTCGGCTGTGTGGTACAGCATGTGGGATCTTATTTCCCCAACCAGGGATTGAACCCAAGCACCCTGCGTTGGTAGTGTAGAGTCTTAACTACTGGTCCACCAGGGAAGTCTGGCTCCTTGTATTTGCTGAAGTCCATGCTTTCCCCGGATGTGGCCATTCTTATCCTCTGCTTTTACTATTGTTCATATACTGGTGAATCCAAAGTCCATCTTCAATTCAGGCTTCTGAGCTCCTCGTGTTTTCTGGATGTTTCAAAGGCATCTCAAGACTCAAAATATTCAAAGCTTGTTAGATCCTTTCCTAAGCTGCCTCCGTTTCCTGCGTCCCTCACTCAGCCTCTGAAGTCTGATTGCTAACTCTCTTGACTTACTGCTTCCATGAGTAATTCACTTAAGGCAGGCACATTTAGACCCTTTGTGGTTTCAGCTCCAGCCCCTTCTCTTGTTACCAACTTAATACCTCACAGCTTGTTATGAAAATGAAGTGACATACCACATAATTAACATGCCTAGCACCTGATAGAAATCTTAACTGAATTTAAAACCAAGAAAGCAGCCTTTCCAGGTGTTTCTGTTGTTTGGTATACACGGACCACTGGGAGTTTCAGCACTTCCTTTTTTAAGTCATTAAAATCTATGTGGTTCACGGGCTACATGGAAATAGCAAGTCACTAAATACAGTTTGCTGACTTGAAAGATTTAGGCCACTGGGAGGCTCCAGAAATTAGAAGATTCTGATTTGGAAATCCTCAGGTGACTCCAGGTGTGATTTAAGTTTCCAGTAGAAATAGTTGAAGCAGCAACCTGAAATTTTATGATTTTTTTTTTAGGAGCTATCATTGATTGAAAATGTCTTCTTTCTATGAAATCTCACTCTTCTGGGACCTGTGCCACATAGACACACACTATAATTCAGGTTCTATT
The DNA here is from genome assembly GCA_006410935.1 of Redunca redunca. Taxonomy (NCBI): domain Eukaryota; kingdom Metazoa; phylum Chordata; class Mammalia; order Artiodactyla; family Bovidae; genus Redunca; species Redunca redunca. The sequence goes on from SJYQ01003625.1 coordinate 252,421, forward strand.
TTCTGTCCTGTAACCTTTTCCTCTCTGTGAGGAAAAGAGCTATTGTCAATCCAAATTTTATTCCACTGAGCATTCAATCACATTAAAAAAAAACGCACTGATAAAGAGTTATTCTCTTTGGTATTCTCCAGTGTGTTGTAAATTGTCTGACCTATCACATATTTATCATGCATGAACTTCATTGAATTAACAGAAACCCAACTCTGTTTGCTTAAGGAATATAGTACATTTATTGCCTCATGTAACAGACAGGTTTTTTTTTCTCTTCAATCCATTGAGTCTCGACCCTTCCCTATGTCAGCAGTGGTGATTCTCGTCTGGCTGATGCCAGTCCCGATTGGCTTGGATCTAGGTGGCAAGATTTTAACCTGGTAAAAAGCCACTATGCCTAGGTAATAGCGGTGGAGCTGGGGTGTGGATGACTCACCCTGAAGTAGACACATTGCCTTATAAAGTGTGTGGGCACCTGAATAGAAGCATGTCATTCTTTTACGAGGGGTAAGACACAGTCAGCCAACAAATGTCCATTATGTGAAGCATAGTGATAAAGAGAACTTAAAAAGGAAGTAAAGGAGTTGTAGGGACATTTTTTTGGAAGAAAAGGTGTGTGCAGTGGCAGTAGAGCTCCTAGAAGAAAAAGAAAGTGGAAGACACAAGAGACTGAAAGAAGAAAAGCAAAGAAAGATCTAACTGGGAAGGACAGAGCCTGGGTATAAGGGAGAAGAAGGAATTATCCCAGGACATTTATTTCTTAACTGTTTTTAGTGAAGTATTTCCAACTGTTCATGTGCTTTGTTTAACCTCTCCTTTCTTAAGGAAACACTTGAAAAATAAAATTTTGATTTTCTGTGGCTATGGCTTTTTTTTTTTTTTTTTTCAATTTTAGGGCAACTATTGCTGGCTGAATAAGGACTACATGCTTCCTTCTCAGATCACAAATAGGTACCTTATACTGACTGCATCTCTCTTCTATCTGCTGATTATTTGCCATAGCCACTGTAGGATGACCACTAGTCATGTCCAGTTAAAGTTCTGGAAGGTTCCCAGAATCAGGAAGTACAGCAACTGGACTGAGTCTTTAAGGAATATGCAACGAAGTGTAAAGGAATCTCAGCTCTCTTTTTTAAAGAGAGAATCCTTTGTTACCCCAAGTTTCTAGGGCTGGGAGGCACCTTCATCAGGGACAGCTTCGGTGTTAATGAGAAGAAACGAATTAGACTCTGTAGCTGATGGATGAGGCCGTGAACTATCACGACCACCCAGAGTCTATGGTCCCAAATGGAGAGACACTAAGCAATGAATAATATATCTTTTAGCATTTACTGTGTTACTTAACTGGAGAAGGCAAGTACTGGCATCCCACTCCAGTACTCTTGCCTGGAAAATCCCATGGATGGAGGAGCCTGGTAGCTGCAGTCCATGGGGTTGCTAAGAGTCAGGCACGACTGATCGACTTCACTTTCACTTTTCACTTTCATGCATTGGAGAAGGCAATGGCAACCCACCCCAGTGTTCTTGCCTGGAGAATCCCAGGGATGGGGGAGCCTGGTGGGCTGCCGTCTATGGGGTCGCACAGAGTCGGACACGACTGAAGCGACTTAGCAACAGCAGCAGCAGTGTTACTTAACATTAAGCAGATATTGGTTAAAATGACCTCTTTGGTTATAAAATTTTAATATCATCTTTGCATCTCAAGCATCTGGTTTTCCGAATTTCTACTTTGGTTCTTCATAAACAGGGAGAGAGAACTTTCCACTTATTCATGATAGTCCATTGCAACTAAAGAGATCCAGGCTTCCAATAACTAGTGGCTGAAAGTGAGAGATTTGAGAAGACAATAAATAGATGAGCAGACTGCTGAGAGAAATGTGTCTGATTCGTGGCAGCTTTAAATAGCGAACACGCAACCGAGGCAGGCCTCCTCGGCAAACAGCTGGGGAACCATCTGACGATGTCATTTGAATAACACTAAATTACTCCTCTGTCCCAAACCTTTCTTCCCTTTTGGCTTTACCAAGATGATAGAAATCTCTGCATTGATCAAGGTTTTGGGTTCAGAGTGAAAGCTTTTATGAAATAAAGATATTATATAACTGTAGTTTATGCTGTGCAGTTCCCACATTCTTTGTGTAAAGACTCAACTTCACACAAAGGCAGTGAAGATACACTTGGAGCCCAGCAGGTGGTGTGCAACTTCCTTTACTAAGAAATGTTTTCTGTTTTCTTGGATCCCCACTCCGTTTGCAGAGAGATACCATTTCATGAATCTTGGATGTTCTCCCTCCTTACCTTTTATCTTTTCAATTCCTCTCTTCTGTCCTTCCCCATGAACCTGGATCCTTCCCACTTATTCTTTGTGTCCAAGGTCAGTTCCCTTTGACAGAGAATTCTGGACCTGTGTTACATATTACAGCAACTGAAGCCACATATAGCTACTGAACATTTATACTGTGACTAGTGTGATCAAGGAAATGAATTTTTAACGTAGTTTAATTTTAACTAATTTAGATTTAAAAACTGAAGCTATCGAACAACACTAAACACTGTTTGGTTGTTTTGGTAGAACTGCATTTCACTGTAAACTTTGAAAATTTGGCATTGAATTGAGATGTGCTAAAAGTGTAAAATA
>SJYQ01003626.1:0-11752 GCA_006410935.1 Redunca redunca
CAGTTCTAACTGTTGCTTCTTGACCTACATATAGGTTTCTCAAGAGGCAGGTCAGGTGGTCTGGTATTTCCATCTCTTTCAGAGTTTTCCAATACTTCATGGCAAATAGAGGGGTAGAAAACTGGAAGTACTGAAAGATTTCCTCTTCTTGTGCTCTAAAATCACTGCAGATGGTGACTGCAGCCATGAAATCAGAAGACATTTGCTTCTTGGCAGGAAAACTATGACAAACCTAGACAGTGTGTTAAAAAGCAGAAACATTACTCTGCCGACAAAGGTCTGTATAGTCAAGGCTATGGTCTTCCCAGTGGTCACGTATGGTTGTGAGAGCTAGACCATAAAGAAGACAGAGCAGCGAAGAATTGATGCATTCGAACTGCAGTGCTGGAGAAGACTTCTGAGAGTCCCTTAGACAGCAAGGAGATCAAATCAGTCAATCTTAAGGGAAATCAACCCTGAATACACATTGGAAAGACTCATGCTGAAGCTGAAACTCCAGTATTTTGGTCATCTGAAGCAAACAACTGACTCATTGAAAAAGTCCCTGATGCTGGGAAAGATTGAGGGCAGAAGGAGAAGAGGGCAACAGAGGATGAGATGGCTGGATGGCATCACTGATGTAATAGACATGAACTTGGGCCGAAGAATTCATGCATTTGAACTGTGGTGTTGGAGAAGACTCTTGAGAGTCCCTTGGACTGTAAGGAGATCCAACCAGTCCATTCTAAAGGAGATCAGCCCTGGGATTTCTTTGGAAGGAATGATGCTAAAGCTGAAACTCCAGTACTTTGGCCACCTCATGCAAAGAGTTGACTCATTGGAAAAGACTCTGATGCTGGGAGGGATTGGGGGCAGGAGGAGAAGGGGGCGACTGAGGATGAGATGGCTGGATGGCATCATGGACTCGATGGACGTGAGTTTGAGTGAACTCCAGGAGATGATGATGAACAGGGAGGCCTGGCGTGCTGCGATTCATGGGGTCGCAAAGAGTCGGACACGAATGAGCGACTGAACTGAACTGAACTGGGCAAACTTTGGGAGATGGCAAGGGACAGAGAGGCCTGGCATGCTGCGGTCCATGGGTGGAGAAACTCTTTATCTTTGGGATGATGGAACTGAAAAAGCCCTGCTTTTTCATTCAACTGGATGACCGAACAACAACAACAACAACAGCCAACTGACGATGACTTGTTCACTGAGCAGCTGTCCAGCCCTGGCAACTCTGAAGCCCAAACTGAGAGCCATTCCCCTTTTCTTAGACAACACTCATAAGAACAAGATGTTGTATTTTCAGTAACTCTTGGGCTGTGGCTAATGGCCTAGGCATCTAGTCAAGTGCACAGGAGATGGTTGGATGATATATTAAAGATACCCTGCTATGGAGCCACGAGCTCTGCAAAGCCATTGCCAGAGCCCAGCAGGACCACGTTGATGCCATACTCACATGATAGTGGATGGAGCAACATGGCCCATCAACCTGACAGCTCAGGCAGCCAGCATCACTACTGGGATCCCTCACGGGACTGGACGCTACCATCCTGCCACCATAACCTAATGGCTCCAAACGTGGGTCTCCATCTGCATGGGCAGGAGGGACTGTGGAACCTGTCACCACTCTAGCTGCTCACTATGCAGGAAGAGGACTGGCTTGTATCATGCTCTTGAGATGTTTGCTTCATGTTCAAAATGTGCTGGAGTCCTAGCCCTGGGTTTCTCTGTTTCACCACCACCCACTACATCGTAGCGTCCACCTGAGTCCACCACTCTGCCCTGTGGGACTTGGGGCTGGGGAATTAATGCAACTTTGCTAACATTCCTACTGTTAGCCATGTGGAATGATAGACGGTCTTGCTCAGATCTAAGTCTCAGGTCTACATCTGGCACCTGGGGAGTGGTGGCAGGGTTACTCTTTACCATTCTCTATGAGGTTGGGAATCTTCCCTCACAGGCCCCCAGGGCTGGGGAACAGACAAGTTGGGGGCGGGGGCTCTCAACCCAGAACAAGAGTTGCAGGAATTGTACTCTGGGCACCTTCAAGGATTCTTTCTCCACCCATCTCTCTTGTTTCTGCTGCATTCAGAAAAGAGAGGCCTGCATTCAGCCTAGTGGTCTCACTTTCTCCCATCAGACCCATAAGGATAAGTAAGGTGACCCCAAGCAGGGCTTTTTCAGTTCCATCATCCCAAAGATAAAGAGTTTCTCCCACTTGCTCCTGCGGAAAGTCTCAGGGAGGGCTCTGACTGGCCCATCTCTGAGTCAATCAGTAGGACCCAGAATATAGTATTCTGATTGGTCAAGCCCGAGTCACATGTCTGTTGCTGGGCAGGGTGAAGTAAAGTTATGGAATTGAGGGTCCTCAGATCACATGGGTCTGATGGAGGTTCTCACAGAGTGAAAAGATGCTACCGGCAGAAGAGGGGAGGGGGATACAAAGGCAAACATTCTACTCACCCCTCACACACTCACACTCTCAGAATTTGTTCCTCTTCACCCTTTAAGACTCAGCCCTGCCTTCACTTGTATCAGGAACCTCCCTGGCCCTCTTCAGACTGTCATAAGGCCCTCTTCTGTATCCCTGTAGCATCCTGCACTTGCCATGACATCCCCACCAGTTGGTGCAAGTGGACCTCCCACACACACACACATCCTCCCAACCACCCCCCGCCCAACCACAGGGACTCCTGGAGGGCAGGGTCCAGTACAGCCACCCCTGGCATAGCAAAGATATCAGAAGCAGCTGTTGGGTGAACAATTTGTTGAACTACTGACTTTCTGAGACTCACTAGTAGAGTAGACTGAAATCCTTCCAATGACTGGTCAGTCTGGGCCAGTCAGTCTAAAGCCCAGCCAGTTCCCAGGAAGGACAGGGAAGCAGAGTGTGTAGAGCTGGTTCTGCAGGTGACCCACGGGGCAGTTCTGGTCCCTCCACCCTAAAGGTGACATGGCCAGGAGCTCTGTGTCACCAGGAACTGTCCAAGAACTCGGCCACACACAGCAAATTACTAGACAAAGAAAAGTGTCCCACCAGTGGTAAAAAATCTGCCTGCTGATGCAGTAGACAGAGTAGACATGGCTTCAATCCCTGGGTTGGGAAGATCCCCTAGAGAAGGAAATGGCAACCCACTCCAGTGCTCTTGCCTGGAGAATCCCATGGACAGAGCAGCCTGGCAGGTTACAGTCCACAGGGTCACAAAGAGTGGGACACACCTGAGCAGCACACGCAGCCCTCTTGTCTCATGCTGGTTGTTTGCACAAGCAGCCACCCAGGACCTGCAGCCCACATCTTTCCCAGCCCCCTGGGAACTCAGGCAAGAGGGAGCCAGGCAAACCCTTCAATTCAGCAACTCCACATGTAGGTGTCGATACCAGAGACGAACTCCCACATGCACACAGGAAGGCTTGAACAAGGAGGTTGGTTGCAGTCATTTCTATAGGGGAAAAAAAACCCTAAGTATCCATAGGGAAATGATTTAGGAAGGGAGCAAGGGAAGGAGGAGATCTAAGTAACTGAACATGACCCATGCCTTGTGAAAAAGAATGAGGCAGCTCAGTTTGTGCTGACATGGGAAAATGCCATTTATTTTAAATGCTAAATGCCAGAGAACAAAACAACACATATAGTATGATACCTTTAATGCTTTTAAAAATGCACACAGCAGACACACATAGCTCAGTATACATTTATATGTTCAGAAATGCATATCTAAATAGTCTGTAAGGATTACTTATGACACTGATAACAGTATCTATATGGAAGAAATTGGGGGAAAAAATGGAGATGATTATAGAGAAGGATGAAACACAGGCACTTTTCTTTTATCTGAATTCCTCAGCATAAAACAATAAGAAAATCTGTGCACAGCATTTGTGTAATTAAAACTAATTTTAAGTGAATGGGGGAAATGACAGGATAAGCTTATTGCAACATTGTTATAATAGCAGATAAGCCAAAAGCAACCTAGATATTCATGTATAGGGAACTAACTAAATAAATGATGGTGCCTATGGCAACAGAACACCAGGCAGCCTGGGAAAGAATGGAGCAGGTCCATGTGGGAAGATGTTCTCAAATGAAAAAGCAACTTGAAAGCAGTGTGTATTGTGGTGATCTCATTTTTGTTATAGAAAGAAAATTTAGAATATACATTAAAATGCATGCCATATTATAAAGAGTGGAACTTCGGAATCATACAGGGCTGGGTTGAACTCTCTGCTATGTCTTACTTATAGAGTGGCTTGGATAGATCACTCCACATCTCTGAACCTCAGCTTGGCCATCTCTTTCATGGAGGATTAATTGAAATAAATATCCAAAATGTTTGTCACAGCAGAGACAAGAGAGAAAATTCATAACTTTATTTTGTTGTTATCATTGCAGTGTTTCATCTAGAAAGTATATTTGGGGCAAAGGGAATATAGTGATTTTGTTCAGTCAATCCTAAAGGAAATCAACCCTGATTATTCACTGAAATAATGAATAATTCTTATTCATTCCAACTGATGCTGAAGTTGAGGCTTCAGTACTTTTTCCATCTGATGCAAAGAGCCAACTCATTGGAACAGACCCTAATGCTGGGAAAGACTAAGCCAGGAAGGCGAAAGGGATGGCAGAGAATGAAATGGTTGGATGGCATCATTGATTCAATGGACATGAGTCTGAGCAAACTCCAGGAGATAGTGAGGGACAGGGTGGCCTGGTGTGCTGCAGTCCACGGGTCTGCGCAGTCATACACAACTGAGCTAAATAATTCTTTTTGAAAGAACTTTATGGAGATAGAATTGGAGTGCAATAAACTGAACATATTTAAAATATAAAATTGGATAAATCTTGACATATGTGCATATCCACGAAACTGTCACCACAATCAAGATAATGAATATATCCATCACCACCAGCAGGTTCCTCGTGCCCTTTTGTAATCCACCCATTGTGGTCCTCAGCCCCAAGCAAGCACTGATTTGCTTTCTGACCCTATAGACTAGTTTGCATTTCCTAGAGTTTAAGGCAAGTGAATTCACCCAATACATGTGCTTCTTTATTTACTCCTTCCACTCAGCATACTTCTGTGGTGATTTAGCCATGTTGATAAAGGTATCAAGAGTTCATTCCTTTTTACTGCTGAGGCATATAACATTGTCAGATCTCTATAAATCTTTTGTTAGATTCATCGATAAGTATTTCATATTTTTAAGCCATTGTAAATAGGAGATACGAATTCAAGTTTCTGATTATTCATTGCTANCTTTCTCTAATTTCTTAAGGTTATTTTTAAAGTGCTCTTTCCTTCTAATATATATAAAATCATGCTATAAATTTCCCTCCTAAACATTGCTTTAGCTTCATCTCACAAATTTTGATGTATTTTTATTCTTATCTAGTTCAAAATACATTTCCATTTTCCTTAAGATTTCTGCTCTTTTGATCCATGAGTAATTTAGAAGTATGTTGTTTAATTTTCATATTTGGAGAGTTTCTGAAAGTCTTTCTGTTGTTGATTTCTAGTTTAATTCCACTGAAGCCAGAGAACTTATTTTCTATCATTTGTTCTTTTTGAATTAGTTTTGGTTTCTGGTCCTAGACACCATCTATCTTTGTGAATGTGTCACACGTACTTGAGAAGAACGTGTATTTCGCTGCTGTTGGGTGGAATATTCTATAAATGTCAATCCGTTAAGTTAGTCAATAGTGTTGTTCAAATCATCTATATCTTTACTGGTCTGTGTCAACTGTGGATCAGTTTCACTTAACTTTCTTTTCTCCTCATTATCTGATCTCATTGCTTTCCTGCCTGTTTGCATGCCATGTAGTTTTTGACTGGGTGGCAGACATTGTAAATTGTATCTTCTTGAATGCTGGACATTTCTGTATCTTTTTTTTTTTTTTAATACCTTCCCTCTCTTAATGAAGTACCACCCTCGATGCTGCAGGACTTCATGCTTTCTGAGGGTAACTGTTTTACTGGTTTTTTGGCTTTTGCTCTGTGGGTTTTTTATTTTCCCCACAATCCCTGTAGAAGTGCTAGACCACCAGGGAAGTCCCCATTTTTGTATCCTTGTGCATAATATTGTGCTTTGCTCTAGGATGCAGCTAAGTTACTTTGAAACAATTTGATCCTTTCAGTTCAGTTCAGTTCAGTCACTCAGTTGCGTCCAACTCTTTGCGACCCCATGAATTGCAACACGCCAGACCTCCCTGTCCATCACCAACTCCCGGAGTTCACTCAGACTCATGTCCATCGAGTCAGTGATACCATCCAGCCATCTCATCCTCTATCATCCCCTTCTCCTCCTGCTCCCAATCCCTCCCAGCATCAGAGTCTCTTCCAATGAGTCAACTCTTCACATCAGGTGGCAAAAGTACTGGAGTTTAAGCTTTAGCATCATTCTTTCCAAAGAATGCCCAGGGCTGATCTCCTTTAGAATAGACTGGTTGGATCTCCTTGCAATCCAAGGGACTCTCAAGAGTCTTCTCCAACACCACAGTTCAAAAGCATCAATTCTTCAGTGCTCAGCCTTCTTCACAGTCCAACTCTCACATCCATTCATGACTACTGGAAAAACCATAGCCTTGACTAGACGGACCTTTGTTGGCAAAGTAATGTCTCTGCTTTTGAATATGCTATCTAGGTTGGTCATAACTTTCCTTCCAAGGAGTAAGCATCTTTTAATTTTATGGCTGCAATCACCATCTGCAGTGATTTTGGAGCCAAGAAAAATAAAGTCTAACACTGTTTCCACTGTTTCCCCATCTATTTGCCAGGAATTGATGGGACCAGATGCCATGATCTTTGTTTTCTGAATGTCGAGCTTTAAGCCAACTTTTTCACTCTCCTCTTTCACTTTCATCAAGAGGCTTTTTAGTTCCTCTTCACTTTCTGCCATAAGGGTGGTGTCATCTGCATATCTGAGGTTATCAATATTTCTCCCAGCAATCTTGATTCCAGCTTGTGCTTCTTCCAGCCCAGCGTTTCTCATGATGTATTCTGCATATAAGTTAAATAAGTACAATGACAATATACAGCCTTGATGTACTCCTTTTCCTATTTGGAACCAGTCTTCAGGCCTTGCTTAATCTTTGTTAGAAAGTCCCAGAGGAGGGTTCAATCCAGGAATAGCTCTTCCCCCATTCTACTTAGTGTCATGGTAGCCATGCTGCTGCTGCTAAGTCACTTCAGTCGTGTCCGACTCTGTGAGACCCCATAGATGGCAGCCCACCAGGCTCCCTCATCCCTGGGATTCTCCAGGCAAGAACACTGGAGTGGGCTGCCATTTCCTTCTCCAATGCATGAAAGTGAAAAGTGAAAGTGAAGTCCCTCAGCCGTGTCCGACCCTCAGCAACCCCATGGACTGCAGCCTTCCAGGCTCCTCAGTCCATGAGATTTTCCAGGCAAGAGCACTGGAGTGGGGTGCCATTGCATTCTCCCATGGTGGTCATAAGGTTTCCCAATGTGGCTGGTGGGAGCAGGTACGATTCCCAGCCCTGTGTGAGAGTGTGGCACTGTTATCTGGATGAGATTTTCCCCCAAACCACAGGTGGATCCCTCACATGTTTGTCCTGATTAGAACTCAGTTGAAAACTCAAGAGGTCCCTCTGCAGATCTCTAAATACCTCTCTCTGTGCATCTCTCTTTTTTCCTGTCCTCTGTCCATTGAACCCTCACCACAGTGGTCTCCCGAGACCCTCAGCTTCATCTTCTTGTGCCAGGGGGTCCTCTGTGCCCTGTTCAGTCTGCCCTACTCTGCATTACATCCAGCTGAAAACTCCCTCAAGGGAGTAAGCTAGTGCAATTGTAGGGCTCACTTCATTTGTTTCCTGCCTCTCAGAGATTACTGTTCCTCCTTGTCTGATATCTGGCATCCTGCTGAGGGCTGTTTTATATATTTTGCCCATTTTTTTTGGTTCTTCTAGGTGGCAGGGAAAGAAATCCAGTTCCTGTTACTCCATCTCAGCCAGAAGCAAGGTCCCTGTCTTCTATTCTTTATATACTTTTATACTGTGTGAGTTTTAACAGCATGCTTAGATTATTCTCTATTAAGACATACAATTAATATTAAGATGAAGTGAGGGAATAACCCCAGCCTAGCAGTTTCCTGTGAAGTGTCCCCTCTGCTGAACTCTATATCCTTGCATCACCCTGAAATGGGGATCCTGGGGCCAGGATGCCGGTCATGGCTGGCTTCAGCTTCCAGCAAATGTGCCTGCCCGTCTCCATTCTCATCTCAGGAAAATTGCTTTTAATTCCACAACAGTGATTGTAGGAAAGTAGACAAGAAATGAGCCAGGTCCTGAGAGCATAGTGAGACAGGCTAAGACCATTCCTCCCTGGCAAGGGCTGCGAAGACAGTGGCAAGTGTCCTCATCCTGCTCACACATGCCCTGTGATTTAATATACGTTGGAAATTTCTCCAGCTGCCTGTGGTCAGGGCTCCGACCACATGAAATTGTGCAGATAAAAACCCAAGCAAAGGGCACTGAGACCTTGGCTCCCTGACATCTTGCCACTGGCTCGGCCAGAGCCCAGCTGGCACATTAAATTGCCAGAGTCAATAATGAGATGCTGCAGGCACTGAAATAAAGGGGCGAAGAGGGAGCAGGATTGGGAGCGGTGTGAAATGGATTCTTCTTTGAGGGTCCCGTGGTTCTGTCGCTGTTGCTTTTGGCCAGAAGGGGCATCAGGTAAGTCCGGGGAGGCTCCATCTGATTGTGAAGAAGGAAATTCAGGTGACTGGCAGCGTGGCCAGGCACTGACTCCACAGAAACGCAGACAGCAGCTCTGTGGACTTTTGACCTGCAAGGCACAGGTCACTTTTGTAAAGGAGGAAGCTTCAGTGAGCTCAGCTGTGTGGTGAAGGCTAAAAAGGTCCAGTCCCACGCACTGAGTACCTACTGTGTGTCTGGCCAGCGCAGCCCCCAGGGACACAGGAGTGACAGGACAGGTCAGGCCCTTGTCCATGAACAACCATCAGGATAAACAACAGCTACTACTAAAATAATAATAACATCGTCGTTCCTTGGTTGCGTACTTCCTGCCCTGCTCTACGCTAAGCACTCCACGTACATTTTTTTCCCCCCTCATTTAACCTTCGCAGACACCCTCTGAGGTAGAATTTTACAGAAAACGGAAGCCGAGCTTTGGAGCAGTTGAGATGTCACCCACTATGACACACTTTGTATAAGGAGCTTCTGGGTTTGAACCCAGATCTCCTCTGTCCCCAGAGCCTACTCCCAACCCCTGTGGGAGTGGCATCTCTCACTCTCTGGAACTGCTCTGGGGGGCCCGGGGACCTGAGTGCCAGTCCCAGTAGGATGCTCTCTGGCACTGGGTGGGCCATGAACCCTGGTATGATTGGTTAAGTCATCCCAGCCCTGAGAACACACTGGACGTTTTCTGACAGCTCATCAATTCAAGAGGACGTTTTCTAGTTACTGTTTTTGACAAGCTTGTGTGTGTGCCCGCTCAGCCACTCAGTCATGTCCGAGTCTTTGTGACCCCGTGGACTGTAGCCCACCAGGATTCTCTGTCCATGGAATATTCCAGGCAAGAACACTGGAGTGGGTTGCCATTTCCTACTCCAGGGGACCTTCACACCTGCGTCTCTTGTGTCTCCTGCATTGGCAGGTGGATTCTTTACCACTCTATCCTCTGAGGGCTGCTTCAGTTCAGTTCAGTTCAGTCGCTCAGTCGTGTCCGACTCTTTGCAACCCCATGAATTGCAGCATGCCAGGCCTCCCTGTTCAAACGTGTCTCTATAGCTGGCCTTTTTCCAGTGCTGAGATTTCAACCCCCATGTCTCCTACCATTTCTCTGACTCCAGAGCTAATCAGGCATAGAGGCCTGGAGTCTCTTGAGCAGGTCCATAGGTTGGGAGAGGGCCTGACAAGGGGCAGTGATGATTCTAGAGGGGTTCCCCTGGGCTTAGCTGTCTAACACCTGAGAGACTAAGCTCTGAGCTGGCAAGGTGCGGGTGAGAGAGGAAACTGAGGAAACCAGCTCCTGGTTTGGGACCTTAGGACTCAGTGTCCTCATCTGTAAAATGGGGAAAATGAAGTTCAAACTGGAGTGTGATATGATAATATGGGAAGAAACACGGAGCCCCAGGCAACAAGAGAAAAGCAACTAATCATATACAAAGCAAACCCTGTTTCCTTTGCATCATCAGCTGATTTTGCATCAGAAACTTTATAGGCCGGAAGGGAGTGACAGGATAAAGTGCTGAAAGAAAAACACTTAAAGCCTAGAATACTCTACCCAGCAAGTTTGTTATTCAGAATTAAAGGATAGAGAGTTTCCCAGACAAGCAAAAGGAGTTCATCACTAATAAACCTACGCAAGGCATGGTAAAGGGTCTTCTTTAGGTGGAAAAGAAAAAGCCACAATTTGAAACAAGAAAATATTGGGGTGACAAAAAAAGTTCATTTGTTTTTTTTCCCATAAGATGGTACAAAAAACCTGAATGAACTTTTTGGCCAACCCAATCTATAAAAGAAACACGAAGCCCCATCTTCTTCGTGAAGCAGATGCTTGGAAAATGTTAGGCTTTTTTTTTTTTTTGCTGTGCTTACACCTCCTCCCAGCAAAGATAAAGGCACTTGGAGAATTATTTGGAATTTTTTCTTGCAAGGGATAGAAAACCTAATCTGAGCTTACTTAGGGAAAAAAGAAAAGCATTTATTGGCTGCAGTAACTGAAAAATGCACAGGGAGTTCCAGTTTCAGACCTGGCTTTATCCAGGGGATCCACATGAAGTCCCCAGGACATGGTTTCTCTCTCTTCCATCCCTCACTTCCAGTTCCTCTGGTCTGGCTGCATCCTCAAGACACACCCTTCACTAATGGCGACAAGATGGCTACAGCAACGGTGCATCTGTTCTGAAAGTCAAAAGAGTTTCTCTGGTAGACTTCGCCTAGAGAAGTCCTAGAGTCACTTTGATTTCCTCCCTGATCTTTATGATTTCCTTTCTTCAGCCTCCTTTAAATTTAATTTGCTCTTCTTTTCCTAGTTTCTAAAGGTACCAGCATCAGTCACTGACTTTAGATCTTTCTGAGTCTGTATACATTTTTGGATGCTATTCATTTTCCTCTGTATACTGCTTTAGGAGCATCCCACAAATTTTAATATGATTTCAAATTCCCCAAGCCAGGCTTCAGCAATACATGAACCATGAACTTCCAGATGTTCAAGCTGGTTTTAGAAAAGTCAGAGGAACCAGAGATCAAATTGCCAACATCCGCTGGATCATGGAAAAAGCAAGAGAGTTCCAGAAAAACATCTATTTCTGTTTTATTGACTATGCCAAAGCCTTTGACTGTGTGGATCACAATAAACTGTGGAAAATTCTGAAAGATATGGAAATACCAGACCACCTGACCTGCCTCTTGAGAAATCTGTATGCAGGTCAGGAAGCAACAGTTAGAACTGGACATGGAACAACAGACTCGTTTCAAATAGGAAAAGGAGTACATCACGGCTGTATATTGTCACCCTGTTTATTTAACTTCTATGCAGAGTACATCATGAGAAATGCTGGGTTGGAAGAAACACAAGCTGGAATCAAGATTGCTGGGAAAAAGATCAATCACCTCAGATATGCAGATGACACCACCCTTATGGCAGAAAGTGAAGAGGAACTAAAAAACCTCTTGATGAAAGTGAAAGTGGAGAGTGAAAAAGTTGGCTTAAAGCTCAACATTCAGAAAACGAAGATCATGGCATCTGGTCCCATCACTTCATGGGAAATAGATGGGGAAACA
>SJYQ01003626.1:16423-54097 GCA_006410935.1 Redunca redunca
TGGGGGGGGCGGTGCAGGGTGGGGAGGCACTCAAACCTGGGTCTGGGACTGCACAGAAACCCAACACATTCCACCTAACCAGATTTGTACCCAGGACACGGAGAGCTTGGCAGCACATTTGATCTTTTTCTTCTAACAAATCAGTATGTTTTTGCCTCAGCTGAGCAGTGTGGAAAGTACAATGTGTGCAGCCATCAGAGGCATAAAAACTCAGCTCCAATTCTGCAGGTTTTATTGGTCTCACCCATGGTCGCCCAGGGCCACCCCACCACACACACTCAGAGGTCACCCAGGGACTGGCTGTGTGCTCTCAAAACCCTGTGCTTCAATCCTCAAAACAATTAATATCTGTTTTCTCTTTATTCCTTTTTTCCTTTCTTTTTCTCCTTTTCTCTCCTTTTTTCTTTCCCTCCTTTTCCCTTGGTGCTTGTCATCTTTGAGGACAGTGAGATCAGTACTTAATTCCTCATCACAGAGCTCAGAGATGAAAGTTTTCAGGAAGACAAAAAAAAAAAAAAGAAAAGGCACTAGTGGTGATTAACACTGCCCTGTTCTCTGGGAATTATTCCAGGGTGTATGTTTCTTTTTAAAGAGCTTTAGCATGGGAGATGCTGGGAGGCCAGTCCATGGATTAGCGGATACCCCATCAAGCAAAGCGAGAATTCAAAGGAAAAGAGGGTTGCCAAGCTAGGATGACAGGAGAGAGTGAGCCTTGAGGAAGAATTAGAAAGACTCCAGGATGGGGGCTGGAGCTAGTCTGCCCCACCTCCAACACTACCAGGACAGCTGGATTCTTGGGGGCGGGTGCAGGAGGCAACAAGAGCATCTGAATCACTTCTGCCAAGTTTGCTAGACTGTTTCTGTTGTAAACCCTGCCTAATTTTCTTTCCCTGCCACCTCCCATTACGCTGTGTTAGTTAAGATGGTCTACTCCATCCCGGAAGGTGATGAGAGAGGATTCCCATGGCCAGAGTGGAGCATACTTTGGGCCAAAACAGGCAGACCCAGGAGGAGCTGTTCCTGTCCTGGGAAGATACGATGCAGCCAGGGGAGAGGAGACAGATCCACCCAGGAGGCGGCAGATGGAGACTTGGTGACTGTAGCCATGCACCAACCGCTCAGTGAGGAATGGGCATGAAGGCAGCCCCCTTAATAAGCAGCAGGGCCACACCAAAAACTGGACAGTGCTCGAAAGATGATGTTCCTGAGGCGGATATGTCAGACAAAGGTGGAGGCAAGGAACAGAAGAGCAGAGGTGTCTGCATTTACCATATCTCTCTTCTTCTCCTGCACGTTCCAGGCCAGGCCCTCTTTTTCATCCAACACACATGATTGACCCTGTCTCCTGACCCACAGTCCTGGCCTGGCACATCAACTCTTCCCTAGCTGGTGGCCTGGTCTCCGGTCTTCAGTTTCCTCCTCTGCCAAGTCCCACCCTACTGAGGCTGCAATAAAATTAGGGCAACAAAGGGAGCCGGGGGTGGCCCAGCCCCAAGGTGACGAGGGACCCGCATCTATGCCCCTCTGTGCAATCAATCAGTCCTTTCCAGGCCCTTAGGTAACACTGTGAGCGCTAAGTTGCTTCAGTTGTGTCCGACTCTGTGCGACGCTATGGACTGAAGCCCGCCAGACTCCTCTGTCCATGGGATTCTCCAGGCAAGAATACTGGAGTGGGTTGCCGTGCCCTCCTCCAGGGGATCTTCCCAACCCAGGGATTTAACTACATCTCTTGTCTCCTGGTGGCAGGTGGGTTCTTTACCACTAGTGCCACCTGGAAGGCCCTACGTAACAAAGCCTAGTACCAAGTGGTTCCTAAGTAACATTGGATTGGATAACAAATCGGGGGAATAAGATGGTCCAGCACAAACTAAGACCCTAAGCAATAAGCATGTCACACGAACACATTAGTTGATGGGTCTGAATTCTTGCTTTGACATTTAATAATTTCATGACCTTGGGCTAGAACATAGAGTCAGTCACTCTCTTGATTCCAAGCAAAAAAAAAAAATCTCAGTAAAAACAAACTCAGATTCAGGGATGTGGCTGGGGGCTGAAGAACAGAAATATTTCTAAAGCACCATCAGGGAAGCAAGGCAGCACAAAGACACCCAGGACCCAGCACGTTTGGTTAAATTCTCCGCTGTCACCATCCTGAAAGTCTTCAGATCTTTAGCTTATGCTTTGTAAGTGATGTCTGATGGGACCATGGAGTTCATGTGTGTGAGCAGAGGGAACATGCAATGTGTGTGGCCTCTGTTTATTGCCACCCATTCACATATAATATCTGTGATGCCCCTGTTAGCTCAGAATTCCAAGGATCCCTGTCGGGGGGAGATCAGCGAGACTCCAAGTGAATACAAGTCAAGAGTGTTACGTCTACAGCTGAGTACAGGGTGCCTGAGAGCCCCCAAAGGCCAGGCTTCTCTTTCGAACCAGGACATTCTACAAGTGCAGAAAGAACTCAGTGTTATTCTAAGAAAGGTAAATGATCAGAGAACCTTTCTTTCCTGCTTGTGTTACTTCCCTGTACTAGCCAACCACTGAAAATTATGATGGGAGGAAAGAAGATAAAACAACTCCTGATTCTTTTCCTTTCAGCCTTTCCTTTCTCACCAGTGAGCCAAAGGCAGAGCCTGTTGGTAGCAGGGAGGCATATCAAGAAGTGAAATAAAAGCTGCGGAGCTGGTTTTATGCAGTTTCCATTCTTCCGGGAAAAATGAAATACACACTCTGAAATGAGCTTTGAAATACAAATTGTGTAATTTCAGTGATTCCCTATACGAATGAAATGCTCTTCTATTTGCATTTAAAACTGGCATTGCACAATATAAAGAAGAACAGTAAAGTTCATGCTAATAATTTAAAATTCTAATTTTTCTTTACTTAGAACAACACTAACTAGGAAATAAAAAACACCATGACAAGAGAGAGAGTGTGTGGCAGAAAGGATAAAGCTTCATATTTTCCAATGCTTAATGGCATTTTTTCCAACTTTCTGAACAAAGGCCCCCAAATGTTCATTTTTCACTGGGCCCACAAATCATATAGCCGGTCCTGCAGGGAGAAGCCAGGCGTCAACAATGCACTTTGCCTGGGCAGAGAGGCTGGGTTTCTGTTACATAAGTTCTCAGCTAGTGGGATGTGCTAATTAAGGACAGGATTTTAGGAAATGTGAGTCCTGGCAGAAGTTTCTGTTTGACTTTGCTCTGAAGGTAGGGAGAAGGTGGGCGATGGGAAGCCTACAGGGGAGAGGAGCCATGAGCCCTTCAGAGGCCCAGGTGAGAATGGGAAGAAGGGAGGCAGGAGGGAGGGAGGGAAGAGGAAGGGAAGAGGTGGTATCTGGGGAGCATGTACTGCTGTGAGTGCCAGGCGGCACTGCGCTTTCTACACACGGCTTTTTTCATCCCACAGCCATCCTAGGGGGTGTGAGTTCACCCCTTTTACAGATGAGGACACTGAGGCTCTGAGTGGTCAGGAGACCAAATGATGGAGGTGGGCCCTGTGCTCACCATGGGGATGGAGACAGCACTGGTCCCCCGCTAGTCCCCTGTCCTTGGGAAACAGACAATGAGGATGCAGGGGGGTCTGATGGGGGAGCACAGGTGATGTGGGAGCCAGAGGAGGACCCTAACTAGCCTGTGGCGTCAGCAGCTCCCCAAGGAGGGGCTGTCTGCTCCAGGGTCTGAGGGTGAGCAGGGGTTCACCCTACCAGGAGGAGGATGTGGAGGAAGAGGAGGCAACAATCAAAGACTCTCCTTGCTGAACAACTTTCGTTCCCTCCCTAAAGAAGAAGCACCTTAAACTCACTGTCCTGTTGGCACAGACACCCCAAAGGCCCCCAGACCTATGCCCCCTTCCCTGGGCAACCCCTGCCCTTCCCCTGCCTCCCCACAGCAAAGGCAGCCCCTGCAGTCCCAGAGCAAGGCCTCCTGTGTGTCCCTGGGGAAGTTACTTGCCCTCTCTGAGCTTCACTTTCCTTCCCCATCAGTCAAGTGAGGGGCTTGGACAAGGGAAGAGAGTTCACCTGGATGAGCCCTGTTGTGTGCTGAGCCCTGACTTCTCCTCTCTGAAGAGTCCTGGGCGCCAGGAGGTCTGGTGCACTCTCATGAGTCCTGAAGCACAGACTGTTTCCTGTCCTCCCCGCCTCCTGCCTGACATCAACCATCACCGGGCAGAACAGCCGTCCTCCACATCACCTGCATTGCAGCTCTAGGACCTGCTGTGGCCCCCACTGTTGGCTGCGCTCATGGCCTGAAGCCTCCCTACTCAGCAGCTCTACCACCTGCCACTCCTCCCATCCCTCCCTTGCCAGGAAATGCAGAGCTAATCGGGTCTTCACTGTATGCCCAACGCCCTCACTCCATCCCAACCCTGCCAGGGCTTTGCTGTACCCCCTCTCCTTTCCCCTCCTCTCTCTAATGAACTCCTATTTATTCTTCAAGGCCCAGAATTCATCTCTCGGTGAAGCCCATTCCAGGCAGACTAATTGCTCTGTCAACACTGTCCCAGAGCCAGAGTATCTGGTAGAGAACGTGTCTGGAGTCCAAGCGCTCCCCCATCACACCCGCATCATCTCCCTTAATCCTCACCCCTACCCTGGAAGGCAGGATCATTGTTATCCCTGCTGTACAGATGACAAAACTGAGCTCAGAGATGTGTGTGACTTGCCTGAGGCCACAGAGCCAAGAAGCAACGGCGCCCCAGCCCTCCTCTCCGTGTGATTATCTGCGTCCCAGGATGCCTCCCCAATGAGGTGCTCCTCCCTGTGTCCCCAGAAGCTGAGAAAGTAGGCCTGGCAGGCTGGATGACGGTTTATTCAATGATCACCCCTGCCCCTGGATTCCCCCTTCCAGCTGCCCCCTGAGTGCCCCCACCTCCACGCCCTTCCCAATCCATCTGCCAGCCCATCCTCTGCAGTCCCCAGAGCCAGCTCTTCCAGGGGTCTGGCTTCCCCAGAAAGCCCTGTGGCCTCTTTCCCCAGCCGTTTGTTTGGAAGTTGGCCCCCCAAGGAGGTGCACGTTCCCAGGGATCCAGGACCTGCCTCTCTCAGACCCTCCTCAGAGTGACCAGCCCCCGCTTCACAGAAAATGCTCAATGTTCAGCTGAATGGAATGTAGGTCAGTGACAAGACCCACCGCTGGCATCTGGGTCCCAGCTCCCCTGATGCACATGTCCCTGTCCCTCTGTGCCTCCACATAGGGCCAGAGAAAGAGCGAGGACCCCAGGGTCAGCCAGGCCTCAGCTCCCATCCTCACCCAGACCTGCCACGGGTGAGCCCAGTGACCCGGGACAAGTCAACTCAGCACTCAAAGCCCAGACTGCTTTGCAGAAAAGTGGGAGCAGCAGTGCCCACGGCGGGCAGTGTGAGTGCTGATGGGGTCAGCATGTTGCCCGGCCCCCTGCACACAGTAGGTGTGCAGTGAACGTCAGCCCCCACCCCCTGCCTGGCAAAGGCGGGCTACCTGTAAGTTGCATCCAATTCAGAGCTTTCAAAAGATCCCTTTATCCAGCAGCCTCCAACCCACCTCCCAGCCCCAGGCCCTCCCTCCCAGGCCCCAGCTCAGCCTCCAGCCCACCTCAGGCCCACTGCACTGAGCCTAATTCCTGTCGTTTCCACATAGCCACACTGTACGTCCACTGTACAGGATAAACCTTCCAGGCTGTTCAGATTTCAACTTTTCATTCCCCTCCCCCGAAGCAAAGGCTGTTTGGCAAAGGTCATACATAAAACACAGGGTACAGGAGTCGCAAAGAGTCGGACACGACTGAGCGACTTTCACTTTCACAGGACCGGAACCGGGGGGCCAGGACTCCATCAGGGAGTGGGTGCCATTCATTAAGGAAACTGCAGCTCTCCCAAGGAGCACACGCTCTTCCAACCCACTTTTCTCCGGAAGCCTCAGAAATGCGTGATGGGCAGAAAAGCCCAGCTCCCCAGCTCCAAGCTGGGCAGCTGCTGCAGCAACACCGTGAGCTCCGGTGCGCCTGCTTCCTTGGGTCCCAAGCCCACCCGGCCCAGCGTGTTACCCTGCAGTGCAGTGAGGATGCCGCTTTCTGAGAGGAAGGGATTTGCCCAGGATGGCGTAGGGCAGTGAGAGTTGGGGCTGGGATTGGAACCCAGGTCTGCTGGCTCGGCTCGCAGGTCCCTGCTCCTCTCTGGACTCTGCTCCCTGGGAACTTGGGAGCCTTTGCAATGGAAAAATCTGAGCAGAGAAGTCAGCCCAGTCAGGTGGACGCCCACCAGGCTTTGGGTTCAACCCATTCCTCTGGTATTTGCATACATTTGCATGCCGGGCTCAGAGGGCTTGGGTATAGGCCACAAAATCGATTAATTAGTGCAACCAACCAGTGGGCACGAAGCTGCAGGATACATTTAACCAAGGTAAAAGGTGCAACAGATTTTGAAAATGATCCATCTCC
Source organism: Redunca redunca (assembly GCA_006410935.1). Lineage (NCBI taxonomy): Eukaryota > Metazoa > Chordata > Mammalia > Artiodactyla > Bovidae > Redunca > Redunca redunca. The sequence goes on from SJYQ01003626.1 coordinate 22,844, forward strand.
TTACCTCCTGGGTCAGCAGAGCCAACCCTGAACTGGCTCAGCCTCCAACCATCAGCCCCTCCAGGTCAGAAGCGAGACCCTTGAGGGGAAGGGCCTTCCCTGCTCCGTTTACTGGAAGAACAGATTAGGCATGGATGATGCAACAGATCAATACATAGGAGATAGGCACAGCCACATAGATAGAGACAATACTGGGGCGCCGAGCAACAGGGTGGAGGGCAGCCTCTGCCCACTGCAGATGCCCTCGGGGCAGAACCTTGGTGCTCAGACCCCTCCCCAAAGGTGAAGGGCTTCCTGGGGCAGAGCGCGGGGGTGGTTTGGCCCAGGTCACCCAGAAACTCAGAGGGGCAGTGGGCACCCCTCCAGATGGGCTGCTCTGACCTGCCCTCCAGGGTTCACCCATTAATACCCTGCCGCTGCATGACCAGAGAGGAGAGGCGGGCAGGAGTCACCCTCCAGCTCCTTAAACTGCCCTGCCCCCTCACAGGGTGGGGGGCACCCTGACTGTTCACAGTGGAGGCTGGAGGCCAGAGTCACTGTGGACCCAGGGGCAGGGAGAGGTGTGGAGCCAGGCTGGAGGCACCAGTGAGTAAATGTGCTGAGGAGGAGCGATGGGGGCGTGAATCTGCGCTCACTGCCTGGGTGCACGGATCCAGCGTGGACAGTGGAGGGAAGGAGGGAGCAAGACTGGACTGGACAGACCTCAGGAGCAGACACAGGGAAGGAAGCTCCATCAGAACCATTCACGTGACCTCAGGAGGGCAAGACTCAAAGCACAGAAAGGCTAAGTAACTTGCCTCATGTCACACAGCTCATGGGGTCAGCACTGAATCCCAGCCCAGAGACTCGGCCCCCACAACATGCCTCTGGCTGCTTCCCCAGGGCCACCAGGTTCACTAGGAGACTTGGCCTCCTTTATAAACTTAATAAAATCCAGCTCTTTATGGCAGAATTAAACCTTGCCGGATCCTTCTAAGTTGCTCCAGTGTTCCGGGCTGAGGTTCACCATCAAACAGCTCCATGTGTTGGCGCTGGGTGTTGGCTGGGAGCTCTTGTCTCTAAGGACGATCGTTCCTGACATGTTCCAGTTTGCTCAGCTTTCCTGGCCCTTCCGTGCAGCAGTTCCCAGTGGGTCGGGCGGTTGAACTCTGTCTCCAGGCTGAGGATGAAATGAGTATGGGGCATCTTCCCAGGAGGGCACCTCCTCCTGCCACAGCTCCCAGCACCCTCACTCCCCGCTCCAGGACAGGGGCATCCAGGGTCCTGCTGCCCCCAGACCATGCCTGCAGCTTCACCCCTACACCCCAGGCTCCAAGAACAGGTGCTGCTCCCCAAGTATTCTTGACAGGGCCGTGGCTCCCAGGCCTTTGCACAAGCTGTTCCCTCTCCCAGGAATGACATTCCATGTCTTTTCCACATGGAGGAATCCTGCTCATTCCCCAAGAGCCAGGCTTGGATGGAGGGTGTAGAGGGAGTTAATGTATTTACCCTGTGCCAAGAGCCCCAAGAAGTGACCACCCTCAGCAGGTCTTCCAAGTATCGATCACAGAGAGGGCTTCATTAGCCCATTTTACAGATGGAGAAACTGAGGCTCTGAGACACTGAGTAACTTATTCTGTCACCCAGTGGTCAGTGGCAGGGCTGGGATAACTCTGACCGGGTCAGCTGACTCACAGACCAATCTTGCCCACCACCCCTGGCTCTGGGCATCCTCCTGACCCTGGGAAAGGCATCACTCCTTCCTTCACGCCTCCTGGAGCATTACTGGGCATCCTTTCCTTGTGGTCATTCCTTGTCTGTCTGCCTGCATCACTGACTGGTCCCTCCTCAAGGAGAGGAGCAAACTAAACTCTTGTCACTTTGTGGATCTAGGAGAGCCAAGGGTCCCCATCCCATCCCCAAGTCCTGGGGGCCAGCTCTGCCCCGGAGGGAGACAGATCCCAAGAGGATCAAACTGTGTGTGCCTAGGGGAAGCCCTTGTGTTGGTGTCCAGTTCACTTTTTCACATGTTTACATGGCTCCTCATGAGCAGCTGGGGCAGACAGGCAAGAGGGGTGGGTGTCATGTGGGAGCAGCTTTAGGCTCAGCAGCAGCAGCCTGATGTGCCCAATCAAGGGACAGGCAAGAGGTCTGTCCTGACCTCCCCACAAGAGGTCAAGTTATTACAGGAAAGGGAAGAGAGGGCTCCTGAATAACCTGCAGTTTTGGACGAGAGGGACTTCCTGTGCTAAGATTCTGCCTCCAGGGTGTCTATTTCAACTCCAGGTTCCTCCGGATTAATTCTGTGATCCCAAGTGTTCAGTAAGTGAGGCTCCAGGTTTTCTCCAGGGACTCCTTAATTCTGTGGCTCTCGTCCCGTGAGTCCTCGAACGCTCCTCTGATTCCAGAATTCTAGGATTCTGTGAAAGGGAGCAGATGCTCAGGTTCTGGGATTCAAAGACTGTGAAAGCGTCTGTGAGTCTGTGAAAGATGCTCTAATTCCAAGATCCCGTGCATTGCAGATGCCGTGAAAGAGGCTGACAGATCTGAAAATCCTGGGCTGGGAGAGAGAAGGAAGGTTCCATAACCTTCTGCTCTGTGGTTTCGGCATCTGCAGGGGAAGGACATGGGGAGCTCCTCTAGGCACTAACTAGCAGGGTCCCAGGAAACCCCCACGTGCATCTCACCCTCCTCTCCCATCTCACCCTCCGCCCTCAAGCCCAAGATGCTGAGGGGGTGACACGGGTCCTGAAAGCCCAGGGACAGAGCCCACGTGACCAGCACACCCGTGGATGTGCCCGGGAGGAGCCCTTTGCCGTTCTGTCCTTGTTTCCCTCTTGCATTAATTATGAGGAGCAGCCTTTGCTGAGGGGAATTTTCTGGTGCATCTCCCCTGGTGTAAGCAGATCAGGGACAAGAAGCCAGGAGCGCACTTCCTTCCGGTTCTGGCTGTGTTCCCCGATCCTCTGGCCCTCTCCAGGAGCTCTTCTCCTCTAGTCCTTGTTTATGCTGGACTCTCAGTGGGCTCTGAGCACCGACTGGACATCCTGCTGGGTTCACCTTGGTTTCTCTAGAAGGATCTAATCCCGGGGAGGGAGGCATGGGGGCAGGCAGGGAGGGGCGGGAATTCTGGAGGCCGGGTCAGTCCCAGGGGGGCCCCATCCACCCACCTTGACCTCAGCAGGCAGATAGGGGTCCCAGGCGCCTGCAGCAGAGAGGGAACCCAGAGCCCAGAGCCCTACACTCTTAGCCCTGGCGACTGGGACAAGCCACTTCCCGCTCTGCATCTCAGGAGCCTTTCTGAGAATTTCCCCAGGGCTGGCTGGGCACTTCTGCAGCCCTGAAACACTGTTCCTGTCCAGGCCACTCTGATCCCCACTAGCTCAGCCAGGTGGCATCCTTCAACCCAGTCTTGGCCTCTGGGCAACATCCAGGCTGTGACCCTTTCTTCTTTAAACACTCTCTCCTTTTGGGCCTGAGACTTCTCCTCCTTTCCCTCTAACCCCTCTGGCCACTCCCCAGCCTCCCTTGCTGCTTGTTCCTCCTGCCTCCTAAGCCTAGGGGTCCTGGGGCTCTGTCCTGGACGTTCCTCCTGAGCTGCCCTCTCTATGCCTCTCTGGGGGGCTCTCCACCCCCTGAGGCTTCAGTCACCTACCTATTTGCTCATGACCTCAAGCCTCTACCTGCTGCTAGAACCTGCCTCCTGACTGACCCCCTAGAAACCCACAGATGCCTCAAGTTTTTAGACACAGCCATGCCCAGCATCTGCCCTACCTCAAACCTGCTCCTCTACCCAGGGACCTCCACTAGGGTCCCCGAATCAGCCACTCAGGCTGGAAACCTGGGCACCCACCTTGACCCTCCTGCCCCTCACTGGGCTCGTTTCCTTCATCACTGAGACTGAGACCGAAGGCCCCACCTTCTCCAGCCTGAACCGCCACCACCACTTTCCCACTGGCTTCTTCTCCCCTCAGCCCTCTCCACACCCCCACAGTGGCTGGAGGGACTTTCAGACTCAGATCTGCTGGGGTTCACCCACCCTGTTCATGCCCTGCACTCCTTAACTCCCTAGCACGGCTCCCACTGCACCTGCCCTCACACCCCCTTCCCCATCCCAACCACAGCAGCCATGTTTCTCCTCTTGGATCCATCCCAATACCCTATCTACACCTCCCGGGAGAGCCTGGGAACTCCATCTGGACAGCCCCCTCACCCACTCCTCTTCACTGTGAACTCCTCCTGGTCCTGCAGGTTCCTGCTCAGATGCCGCTTCCTCCAGGAAGGCATCCCTGAATCTTTCATAGGCCACCCTCACAGCAGCCTGTGCCCCTCCGCAGCCATCCTCATGCTTCCTGGTGATATGTGCTTAACATTGGTGTTTCTGCTCCACTGAAGAACGATGAAGGCAAGACCTTGGCAATTTTGTTCAGAACTGCACCATGGCATCTAGCACTTAGTAGGTGCTCAGAACCATCTACTGGATGGATGGATGGATGGATGGATGGATGGTGGATCACAGTTGGATGACAGATGAATGGGTGAATGGATGGATACATGGATGGGTAGACAGATGATCATGCTAGGGATAACACATCCAACATTCTGAGTTGGTTCAGAACCCTCAGGCTGCATGAGACTGTGCCTGCAAGAACAGAGCTTTGCCTCATGCAAGCTAAGTGGGCTGCCCAGGTGGCACAAGTGGTAAAGAACCCAGCTGCCAATGCAGGTGGTATAAGAGTCACAGGTTTGATTCCTGTGGCCAGGAAGATCCCCTGAAGAAGGAAATGACAAACCCCCCAGCGTTCCTGCCTGGAGAATCCCATGAACAGAGGAACCCGATGGGCTACTGTCCACTGGGTTGCAAAGAGTTGGACATGACTTAGCAAGCAAAACTATACCTTAGCATCAAATTGTGCCTGCCCAAACAACAGAAGCTTACCCCATGAGAAGACAAAATCTAACACAGGAAGAAGGCCTACTGTTCTGGAGACCTGGCCAGCCCTTTTTGCTGCTCTTCACAGCCATGACCCTATGAGGTGGGTCTCTTGGCCTAAGGCTACAGTCAAGGATATGGTGGCTCCAAGCAGCCCAGGGGGTGGCCAAACTGGACGGACACCCAGCCTGCCTGGCCCAGATCTATGAACGTGAGAAGGGCGCCCCTGCCAGGGGCTGCTTGCATGGAGCTGTGCTGAGGATTCTTCCCGGCTAAAAGCCATGAGTTGCGGCACCCAGAATAAGCTCCTGAGGCTTGCACAGTGATGCTAATACTACCAATAATGCCACCACGCCCCGCCGCCGCAGCTCCCAGCAATGACTCAGTGCTGAGCTCCAGGCCAGCCCCCACCCGCCTCACCCGGTTTCACCCCACCACAGCCCCTCGGGCTGCTACGGCTCCTCCCCGCGTGACAAAGGAGGAAACTGAGGGCTCGCGAGGTGCAGTGAGCTACCCAAGGTGCCCCCATCCCGCCACCGGCAGAGCCAGGCTGGACCCTGGGATCTCGTGCACCTCCTCCGTGTCTCCCGAGCTCCAGCAGCTTCTCTGACCCTCCCGGAGATTGCCACCCACACCTCTACCTGCACAATACTGGTTTTGATTCAGTCCATCCCTTTGACTTGAAATGGTCTCCCTTTTTCAATTTGCCTCACCCTAAGCAGTAACATCAGAGAAGGCAATGGCAACCCACTCCAGTACTCTTGCCTGGAAAATCTCATGGACAGAGGAGCCTGGTAGGCTGCAGTCCATGGGGTCGCTAAGAGTTGGACACGACTGAGTGACTTCACTTTCACTTCTCACTTTCATGCATTGGAGAAGGAACTGGCAACCCACTCCAGTGTTCTTGCCTGGAGAATACCAAGGGTGGGGGAGCCTGGTGGGCTGCCATCCATGGGGTCGCACAGAGTTGGACACAACTGAAGCGACTTAGCAGCAGCAGCAGCAAGCAGTAACATCCATGAAATCAAGGGTTTAATGCATTAATTGCTTGTGGGCCTTTTTCTGATACCCATTAAAATAAAAACATGATTGGTGAAAATATTAATGCTTGTCCGTGCACCACCTTTGATCACCTCTCAGAACCTCCTCCCTGGGAGACCCCAGGGCTGCCTTTGGAGAGGCCGGGAGGAGGGGGGGAAGGTACCTTCTGAGCAGTGAAGACGGTCTGGCCTCTCCCAGCCCAGCCCAGCCCAGGACAGCGGCAGTTCTTTCTCCTGGGGAGACCCCACCCTCATCTACTGCCCCAGGCTGGGCCTTGGCAGAGGGAAACACCAGGGCAGCTGGACAGGAGCCACTGACCACCAGCCCCATGAGGGAAGATGGGACCCATGGGGATAAGGGACCAAAAGGCTGTGATGGTCCCAGTGAACCTTTAGCTAAAGAGGATGTGGAGTGCTCATCACATGACCCTCGTCCCTCCCAAAGGAAGCCCCAGGCACTCAGGAGCAGAATTCCTGGCTCTGCACCACCACAGGGAGAGAAGCCAGGAGGAGCCTTCTGTTCATGTGCAAAGCGTCCTGCCAGGAATGAAGACAGGAAACTGCAAAGGAATATCTGACAATAAGAAAAGGGAACAGAACTTTCCAGAAAGGCAGCCACATCTCCAACCAGCTGCAGCAACTGTGGCAGGGTGAGGAATTGGCAGAAAACCTCCAGGCTAGCATGGGGACTGTGGGGATGGGGAAAGCATGCTAAGACAGGTGTCTGCTCTGGGATCCCGAGAGGAGGTGTGGTCAAGCTGGAGGAAGTCCAGACATAGCTCCAGCAGGGGAGGGGACCCCAATTCAACAGCTCCCAAAAATTTGTGGAGGAATGAAGGTTTTCCACTAGGAAAAAGAAGCATCAGGGGTCACCTGGGGCAGACAGGCCTGAGTTCGAGTCCCAGCTCCTCCTCTTACCCCTGCCGTGCCCTTCTTCTTGCTGAGCCTCATTTTCCTCCGCCTGTAAAATGGAACGGGCTTCCCTGATGGCTCAGACAGTAAAGAATCCTCCTGCAATGCAGGAGACCAGGGTTCAATCCCTTGATCGGGAAGATCCCCTGGAAAAGGGAATGGCTACTCACTCCAGTACTCTTGCCTGGAGAATTCCATAGACAGAAGAGCCTGGTAGGCTATAGACCATGGAGTCCCAAAGAGTCAGACATGACTGAGCGACTAACACACACACATAATGGGATAGACTAGAACCTGTGTTCCAAAGTTATTGTGGGGAATAACAATGCCGAGTACACAGGAAGCAGTTGGTGTGCATCAGCTATCACAGTTTTTGTCTTATTGCATATTATTTACTGTTCTTCCACCTGAAGGGCTATGGGGAGCAAGGGTGACGGGTATGTAACATGCAGTCCCAGATATCATTCACTTACTCAACAAATGTATTGACTGAGCACCTGCTTTGAGCCAGATTCTGTACTGGGTGCCAGGTGAGGGTACAAGGCAGAGCTGGACCCATCTGGGAAGCAGAGTTGAGGTTGAACTGGGAATGCCCTCCTAGTGGGGCACCTAGAAAGGGCTGATGCTGACACTGAAGTTTCAGGGACAGTCATGATGAAAAATGCCTGCTGTGTGCTGAACACCAGCCGAGGCCCGTTCCACAACAGCATCTCACCAAGCCATCAGCAGAAACAGCCAAGGAAGCAGGAAGCATTAGAAAAGCACCTAGAAACCCCCTTCTAGAGGGATGGGAAGTCTCAGAGAGACTAGTAAGTGTCTCCTGTACCAGGGGCCAGAGCTGGTCTCCTATCTAGTCCTGGACAGAAGCAGGGTCTTTGAAACATAGGTTCTAGGGCCCCTAGCTACTTGAAGAGTCTATTGAATGGAGACAGAAAGGAAGTACAAATAGCAGGAAATTTGGCCTCGCTTCCAATTCCAGCTCCAACTCAAGTGCCTTGAGCAAAACCCGCATGACTTAGTCTCCATTTAACACCTGCAAAATCTTCCCTGCTCCCCTTTCCTAATGCAGCGCCCTGCACACATCTGTCTGTAAAATGGGTCTGTAAAATAACCACTGTGAAGTTAGAAAACCCACATAAAGCTTTCAAGACATGGTGGCTCAATAGAGGACCAAAGCTGCCCAGACCCAAATCCTCAGATATTGCATCCCTGTGAGCAGGGCAGCCCCTCCCCCGGCCAACACACCCGGTGCCAACATCGCAGGTACCAGTGACCAAGCCTCCTGGTCACAAGGCAGCTCTGAAAAGGGGGGAGGCGGGTCCTCCTAGCACAGCAGGCCCCTCCCCATGTCTGTCTTCTCCCATATCATTGTATTTGCAACTGGGACAAATACGGTATTGGAATTTTCATCTCATTTTTCACAGGCCTTTTTAGCCAGGACATAGCCATGCAAATGAAAAAGAGAAATTCAAAACCACCCTCTTACTGGGATTTCACCATCTTCCCTCCCTTGTAAATCTAATGAGTTGTCATTGCAAAGGTAGAGCCTTTATTGAAATCTGATAACTAATTCAATATAGGGCAAAGCTGTTCCCAAGGCCTGAAGAAAGAAGTGTATATGAACTAGCTTAATTCATTATCTATATAAAAAATCAAGAAAACAAAAATATGGGCTAGAGAGCAACTTGCCAATAGACAGCAGCTGCCCCGAGGAGATGCTGGTTTTCCTTTTTTCTGGGACTTGTTTATAACCTTCTGTTAATCAAATCTGGATCTGAGAGGACACGCGAATTACCTGGAGAGGGTGGATGGGACGAGGCCCTGGAGCAGACATGGGGAGAATCGGGATGAGTTCACAGCAGGAGTCTGGGTGTGAAAGACCTCAAGGTGCCCACCCCCATCTTCCCCAGAGCCTGAAAAGACAGTTCTTTTACATTTGGCCCCTCTCAGGGAAGAACATGGTACCCAGGAGGGCAGCTGTGTGGGTGAGGCTGTGCCACGCAGGGATCCAGGGTAGGCTGGTGTCCTGGAAGCTGGGTAAGATGGGGACCTGTGGGCAAGTGGCTTATGGAGGGGGTCTCTCAGGAGGGGTGAGAAGGAAGCAGGGCAAAGCTTCAGGCTCAGCTCCAGCCTGGCCTCAGCCTGAACACACAGGGAGCCCTGGAGGGTGTACAACACAGCATGGCTGTGCCCGTCGGGCAATAAGCTGGGCCTTTTGTAACCGTGTTAGGTCACTATTAACTGGAAGTCACCAAGTGCAGAGACTGTAAGCCTAGCCTTTTCAGGATAGGCTGGCAGTCAAATCCCTCCAGCAGAGGTTAACACTCATCTCGATTAGAGTGTGGGTGCACTGGCCCAGTAACAAGCATGTGGATGAGGCAACTGCTTCCATGCCTATTGTGGGTTGAATCGTGTCTTGTGTTGAAGTCCTAACCCCAAGTAGCTCAGAGTGTGACATCATTTGGAGACAGGGCGTTTACACAGGTTACAAGTTAAAATGAGGTCCTTCGGTGGGCCCTAATTCAATATTCACAGCAGACAGTGACTGCAGCCATGAAATTAGAAGGCTATTGCTTCTTGGAAGGAAAGCGATGATAAACCTAGACAGTATATTAAAAAGCAGAAACATTTGGCTGAAACAAATGCCTGAATAGTGGTCTTTTCAGAAGTCAATTACAGATGTGAGAGTTGGACCATAAAGAAGGCAGAGTGTTGAAGAAGTGATGCTTTCGAACTGTGGTGCTGGAGAAGACTCTTGAGAGTCCTTCAGACAACAAGGAGATCAAACCAGTCAATTCCAAGGAAATCAAGCCTGAATATTCATTGGAAGGACTGCTGCTGAAGCTGAAGCTCCAATACTTTGGCCACCTGATATGAAGAGCTGACTCATTGGAAAAGACCCCGATGCTGGGAAAGATTGAAGTCAGAAGGAGAAGAGGGTGACAGAGGATGAGATGGTTGGATGGCATCACCAATTCAATTGACATGAACTTGGGCAAACTCTGGGAGATGGTGAGGGACAGGAAGGCCTGGTGGGCTGCAGTCCACGGAGTGGCAAACAGCTGGACACGACTTGGCGACTGAACAACAACGGTTCAATATCACTAAGAGCCTGACAAAAACAGGAAACTCAGACACAGATGCACACACAGGGAGAAGGACATGTGAAGATGAAGGCAGAGATCAGAGTGATGCTTCTTCACACCAAGGAATGCCAAAGACACCAGCAACCCACCAGAATTGAGGAGAGATGCTTTCTCATAGCTCTTGAAGGGATCAACCCTGCCAGCACCTTGATCTTGGACTTCTAGTATCTGGAACTGTGAGAAAACAAATTCTGTGGGGTCCCCCGCCTCCAGGATCTAACGCCTGATGATCTGAGGTGGAACTGATGTAATAATAATAGAAATAAAGTGCACGATGAATGTAATGTGCTGACACCATTGCAAAATCATCCCCTTCCCCAGTTCATGGAAACACCGTCTTCCTTGAAACCAGTCCCTGGTACCAAAAAGTTGGGAACCACTGCTTTAAGGCACCAACCCTGTTATGGCAGCCTTAGGAGTGTAAGACAAGGCCCATCTCTGGCCCCAGTCATCAGTAACCTCTGGTGACTCTACCCACCCAGTATCCTGGCCTTGCCTCTAACAACTCCCTAGTTTTCCTCGAGGAACCTCTGGGCAGCCTTCTTCAGGGTCCTCTAGAAAGCATTCCTTCCCCAGATTAAGAGATGGGCGGAACTCTGGGCCTGACCAACCAGAATCCTGTATCTGCCTGGCCATAGATATTGGTTCAGAAATGAGCACACAACTGAATCTGATCCAATGAGGCTGAATTCTGGAACTTTCTCTGGACCTGGAGACACCCGGGTGTGAGCATGGTCCCAGCTGTGGGACCACCTGGAGGAAAGGGCCTGCGGGAAGATGAGGCCTCCATGAGAGATTCAGCCAGGAATGGAGCCCTCATGACATCATTTATTTAATTATTAGGCTTTGTTTCCCCCATCATCCTAATTTCTGTGTATGTGTATACATTATTTCAAATGTATGGCTGTTTCAGATCAATTTTGGAATATAATTTTTAAAAAACTACACAAAAAAACGGGCTGATTCAGACTGGAGTCCAGGGTGATCTTGAATTGGGAAGTAAGACTCTGTTATCAAACAAAAATCAGAGTGATCATTATTGAAGGTGAATTATACACTATATATGTCAAGCATTAACACGTTTGTTTTACATGCATTGCCTTAAGCCCCACAGTCATCCCTCTGAAGTAGGACCTGTTAATCCTCCATTTTTTCAGTTAAAGGAACTTGTGTTACTTTCAACCAGACATTTCTATACCCTGATACCAAAAGCAAAGCTAACACACAAGAAGAAAACTACAGACCAATATACCTGACTTATTTCTCCTGCTGTAATTTTAGATTTGTCTATTTCCCCTTTCAGCTCTACCAGTTGATGTTTTTTGACGTTCTGTTGTTTGGTGCATACATATTTAGGGCTCTTATGTCATCTTGGCGGATTGGTCCTTTTATCATTGTGTGATGTCCCTCTTTCTTCCTCTCTCCAGTAATTTTCTTTGCTCTGAATTCTACCTTATCTGGTCTTAATATCTCCACTCCTGTTTTTTTTTTTTTTTAATTACCAAGAGAATTTAATGGACTCTCTACAGTCACCACCAGATGCAAAGAGAAGACTCATTAAAAAAGACTGATTCTGGGAAATACTGAGGGCAGGAGAAGAAGGGAACAACAGAAGATGAGATGGTTGGATGGCATCACCAACTCAGTGGACATGAGTTTGAGCAAACTCTAGGAGATAGTGAAGGACAGGGAAGCCTGGCGTGCTGTAGCCCATGGGGTCACAAACAGCTGGACATGACCGAGCGACTGAACAACAACTACTATCACAGTCCAAGAGCAGAGATAGAGGAAACCCAGCCTAAGCTTCCAGATTCTGGGAGCCTCCTCCAGGCTGGGTCCTGCTTCCAGGGGAAGGGTGATGTCCCTGCCTTAGTCCCAGGGCTGAGGGAGCTCAGCGCAGCTGCTCAGACTAGAGCCCAGCCCACAGCAGGGCTGAAGGCTTGGGGGCTGGCTCTGGCTGACTGGGTGGGGACCCAGTGCTGAGGGTGGGACATCTCAGTCACCAGTTAGTGAGGCTCCTGACAGAAGGGCTGGGTGAAGCTTATCCACATTTGCTCTTTTGTTCCACGTAAGGAAACTGAGACCCAGCAGAGGGTGTGGAAGGGGCAGCCCAGCCTGATGCCCAGGAGTTGGGGTGCAGCTAGGACTCAGCCCAGGACCCTGGCGTGCCTGCCATGGGAGCCCATTCCCCTTCCCACCCACAAGGGTAGTCAGCTGGTGGGGGTGGGGTTTAGCATTGCTCTGTCTGACATCTTGTTGGGGAGAGAAGCAATTCAGTTTGCATGGTATTCAGGGCTACAAAGCCTGGCAGCATCAAAAAGTCTAGAAGCTGGTATTTCAGGTAGAAGAGGGACTTGTCCCAACCCAGGATCAGGCCATTGATGCAGGTGACTCAGACCTGGGGGTGGATGGGAGTCATGAAGAGGAATTTCACCAGTGGCTCAGCTGGCCTCATGGACCAGACAGCCTTGTAGAATTCCCAGAACTTGTCCCACAACTTCCAGCGGCTCCAGCATCTGACCCTTCAAGAAAAACTAGACACCCAGCACAGGAGAAGCATCAACTGGTTGACAAGGACTTTTCTGAAGATGTTTAGGAGGCCAAAGAAGTTGAACACAGCGAACAAGTAGTCCATTTCAGTTCAGTTGTTCAATCGTATCCGACTCTGCGACCCTATGGATGGCAGCACACCAGGCCTCCCTGTCCATCACCAACACCCAGAGTTTACTCAAACTCATTTCCATTGAGTCAGTGATGCCATCCAACAATCTCATCCTCTGTCGTCCCCTTCTCCTCCCACCTTCAATCTTCCCCAGCATTCAGTTCAGTTCAGTTCAGTCACTCAGTCGTGTCCAACTCTTTGCGACCCCATGAATCGCAGCACACCAGGCCTCCCTGTCCATCACCATCTCCCGGAGTTCACTCAGACTCACGTCCATCGTGTCCGTGATGCCATCCAGCCATCTCATCCTGGGTCGTCCCCTTCTCCTCCTGCCCCCAATCCCTCCCAGCATCAGAGTCTTTTCCAATGAATCAACTCTTCGCATGAGGTGGCCAAAGTACTGGAGTTTCAGCTTCAGTATAATTCCTTCCAAAGAAATCCCAGGATTGATCTCCTTCAGAATGGACTGGTTGGATCTCCTTGCAGTCCAAGGGACTCTCAAGAGTCTTCTCCAACACCACAGTTCAAATGCATCAATGGGTATTTTTAAATGAGTCAGTTCTTCGCATCAGATGGCCAAAGTATTGGAGTTTCAGCTTCAGCATCAGTCCTTCCAATGAATATTCAGGACTGATTTCATTTAGGTTGGACTGGTTGGATCTCCTTGCAGTCCAAGGGACTCTCAAGAGTCTCCTCCAATGCCACAGTTCAAAAGCATAAATTCTTCAGCAGTCAGCCTCTGTATATTCCAACTCTCACATCCATACATGACCACTGGAAAAACTATAGCCTTGACTAGATGGACCTTTGTTGGAAAAGCAATGTCTCTCCTTTTCAACATGCTATCTAGGTTGGTCATTACTTTTCTTTCAAGGAGCAAGTGTCTTAATTTCATGGCTGCAGTTACCATCTGCAGTGATTTTGTAGCCCAGAAAAATAAACTCTGACACTGTTTCCACTGTTTCCGCATCTAGTTCCCATGAAGTGATGGGACCAGATGCCATGATCTTTGTTTTCTGAATGTTGAGTTTTAAGCCACTTTTTCACTCTCCTCTTTCACTTTCATCAAGAGGCTCTTTAGTTCTTCTTCATTTTCTACCATAAGGATGTTGTCATCTGCATATCTGAGGTTATGATATTTCTCCTGGCAATCTTGATTCCAGCTTGTGCTTCTTCCAGCCCAGCGTTTCTCATGATGTTCTCTGCACAGAAGTTAAATAAGCAGGGTGACAATATACAGCCTCGACGTACTCCTTTTCTTAGTTGGAACCAGTCTGTTGTTCCATGTCTAGTTCTAACTGTTGCTTCCTGACCTGCATACAGGTTTCTTAAGAGACAGTCAGGTGGTCTGATATTCCCATCTCTTTCAGAATTTTCCACAGTTTATTGTGATCCACACAGTCAAAGGCTTTGGCATAGTCAATAAAAGCAGAAATAGATGTTTTCTGGAACTCTCTCACTTTTTCGATGATCCAACAGATATTGGCAATTTGATCTCTGGTTCCTCTGCCTTTGCTAAATCCAACTTGACTATCCAGAAGTTCACGGTTCACATACTGTTGAAGCCTGGCTTGGAGAATTTTGAGCATTACTTTGCTAGCATGTGAGATGAGTGCAATTGTGCGGTAGTTTGAGCATTCTTTGGCGTTGCTGTTCTTTGGGATTGGAATGAAAACTGACCTTTTCCAGTCCTGAGGCCACTGCTGAGTTTTCCAAATTTTCTGGCATATTGAGTGCAGCATTTTCACAGCATCATCTTTCAGGATTTGAAATAGCTCAACTGGAATTCCATCACCTCCACTAGCTTTGTTCGTAGTGATGCTTCCTAAGGCCCACTTGACTTCACATTCCAGGATGTCTGGCTCTAGGTGAGTGATCACACCATTGTGATTATCTTGGTCTTGAAGATCTTTTTTGTACAGTTCTTCTGTGTATTCTTGCCACCTCTTCTTAATATCTTCTGCTTCTGTTAGGTCCATACCATTTCTGTCCTTTATTGTGCCCATCTTTGCATGAAATGTTCCCTTGGTATCTCTAATTTTCTTGAAGAGATCTCTAGTCTTACCATTCCATTGTTTTCCTCTATTTCTTTGCACTGATCACTGAAGAAGGCTTTCTTATCTCTCCTTGCTATTCTTTGGAGCTCTTCATTCAAATGGGTATATCTTTCCTTTTCTCTTTTGCCTTTCATTTCTCTTCTTTTCACAGCTATTTGTAAAGCCTCCTCAGACAACCATTTTGCCTTTTCACATTTCTTTTTTGGGGGGATAGTCTTGATCCCTGCCTCCTCTACAATGTCACGAACCTCTGTCTGTAGTTCATCAGGCACTCTGTCTATCAGATCTAATCCCTTGAATCTATTTGTCACTTCCACTGTATAATACCCTGTAAGGGATTTGATTTAGGTCATACCTGAATGGTCTAGTGTTTTTCCCTACTTTCTTCAATTTAAGTCTGAATTTGGCAATAAAGAGTTCATGATCTGAGCCATAGTCAGTTCCCAGTCTTCTTTTTGCTCACTGTATAGAGCTTCTCCATCTTTGGCTCCAAAGAATATAATCAATCTGATTTCAGTATTGACCATCTGGTGATGTCCATGTGTAGAGTCTTTTCTTGTGTTGTTGGAAGAGGGTGTTTGCTATGACCAGTGAATTCTCTTGGAAAAACTCTATTAGCCCTTGCCCTGCTTCATTCTGTACTCCAAGGCCAAATTTGCCTGTTACTCCAGGTATGTCTTGACTTCGTACTTTTGCATTCCCGTCCCCTATAATGAAATGGACATCTTTTTGGCGTGTTAGTGTCAGACGGTCTTGTAGGTTTTCATAGAACTGTTCAACTTCAGCTTCTTCAGCATTACTGGTCAGGACATAGACTTGGATTACTGTGATATTGAATGGTTTGCCTTGGAAACAACCAGAGATCATTCTGTCATTTTTGAAATTGCATCCAAGTACTGCATTTCAGACTCTTTTGTTGACTATGAGGGCTACTCCATTTCCTGCCCACAATAGTAGATATAATGGCCATCTGAGTTAAATTCACCCATTCCAGTCCATTTTAATTTGCTGTTTCCCCCTCAGTCAGTCTCTTCCATCAGGAAGCTTCCATAAGCCTCTTATCCTGCTCCATCAGAGGGCAGACAGACTGAAAACCACAATCACAGAAAACTAACCAATCTGATCACATGCACCACAGCCTTGTCTAACATTGAAACTATGAGCCATGCTGTGTAGGGTGACCCAAGACAGATGGGTCATGGTGGAGAGTTCTGACAAAACGTGGTCCACTGGAGAAGGGAATAGCAAACCACTTCAGTATTCTTGCCTTGAGAACTCCATGAACAGTATGAAAAGGCAAAAAGACAGGACACTGAAAGATTAACTCCCCAGATCAGTGAGATCAGTGGAGAAATAACTCCAGAAAGACTGAAGAGAGAGAACCAAAGCAAAAACAACACCCAGTTGTGGATATGACTGGTGATGGAAGTAAAGTCTGATGCTGTAAAGAGCAAGTGGTCCAGGCAGAGGTAATAGCAATGTATAAAGGGGCCCATGCTCTGGGCCACCATAAACATGCTTGTTGAGCATCTTAGGTCAAACTTCTGTTACACCAGGCACAAATATCTCAGGACTGGTATGTATTGTCCCCAGCCTCCATGAAAGTGCAGCAGCCCAGATTATTGGTGATGAATAGTGCATGGCCTTGGAATAGGGCTGCCCTACAGGGGCAGCCTACAGGCCACACAGCCTGTACATTCCAAGCCTACAGGCCACTCAGCCAGTTTCAGCCATCACAGACCACCACCTGCCCCTGATTTTTGTTTTGTTTTGTTTTGTTTTGGCAGTGTTGGGTCTTCATTCCTGCACACCGGCTTTCTCTAGCTGTGGCAACCTGTGGCCACTCTTCATTGCAGTATGCAGTCTTCTCATTGCAGTGGCTTCTCTTGTTGCAGAGCACAGGCTTCAGTAGTTGTGGCTGCTGGGCTTAGTTGCCAGAAGCATGAAGTTGCCCGGAATCTCCCTGGACCAGGGATTGAACCCATGCCCCCTGCATTGTCAGGCAGATTCTTAACCACTGCACCACCAGCGAAGTCCCTCCCCCTGTGTGTTTTGTTTTGTTTTGTTTTTAAGGGTTTAATTTTTAGAGAAGTTTTAGGATTAAAACAAAATTGAGAGGAAAGCACAGAATTTCCTATATACCCACCACCCTTGCACATGCATAGCCTTCCCCATTACAAAGGTCACTTACCAGAATAGCACTTTTTTTTTCCACCAAAGATGAACCAATATTCACAAATCTTTATCACCCAGAGCCCATAGTTAGGTTCGCTCTTGATGTTATACTTTCAATGGGTTTGAACAAATATATAATTACATGTAGGGCTTCCCAGGTGGTGCACCAGCAAAGAATCTGCCTGCCCACCCATGCAGGAGACACAAGAGACCCAGGTCTGATCCCTGGTTCAGGAAGCTCTCCCAGAGAAGGAAATGGCAACCCACTCCAGTACTCTTACCTGGAAAATTCCATGGACAGAGGAGCCTGGTGTTACTTACACTGGGTTATTTAAGAGTCCATTGGGTTGCAAAGGTCTGACTTTGCATGACTGAGCATCCACTTTTTACCTTTTTATAATGACTTGTATCTGCCATCATAGTATCATACAGAGTAGTTTCACTGCCTGAAAAAGCCTCCAGCCACTGATTTTTAGTCAACACTTTCACAGTCTTTTTCCGTATCTTTTTCCAAATTATCTGTCTTATAATTTCACCCTATCTATGTTGTTGTGTTCATAGCATATTGCTGGATCAGGCGTTCCTTGGAGCCGTTGTTTTATTTTGTTTCTGGTCTACTCTGCCAATCTCTGTCTTTTAATTAGTGTATTTAGTCCATTTAGATTTAGTGATATGTTAGGGCTTAAGGCTACCATGTTATCTTTTATTTTCTGTTTGTTTTCTTTGTTTCCTATTCTCTGTATCTCTCTTTCTGTGGGTTACCTGGACATTTTTTAGGATTCCATATTGACTTATTTAGTGTTTTTGAGTCTACTACTTTCTATAGTTTTCTTGGTGTTTGTTCTAAGTATTATGAGATATGTTATGAGATATGTGTATAACATTGTATTCTATTGGTATTGATGTTTTACCACTGACAGTTAAGTGTAGACACCTTACTTCCATTGAGGTTTCTTTACCCTTCACACATTATAAATATTAGTATTAAATACTTCCCTTACAGATATTGAATACCACAGTAGACGGTTTTTAACTTTTGCCTCTGCCACAAAATATGATGTAAGAAACTCATGAGAGAAAGGATTGAATATTCTGTTTACCCCATCCATCCTGATAATCTTCATTCCTTTTTGGAGTTCTGAGCCT
This sequence comes from Redunca redunca, assembly GCA_006410935.1. Lineage (NCBI taxonomy): Eukaryota > Metazoa > Chordata > Mammalia > Artiodactyla > Bovidae > Redunca > Redunca redunca. The sequence continues at coordinate 40,894 of SJYQ01003626.1, forward strand.
CCTTCTGCTAACATTTTCTTTCTGTTTAAACAATTCCTTTTAGCAATTTTCTGAGGACACATTGGGCTTCCCTGACATCCAGTCTCAATCACTTCATGGCAAATAAATGGGGGAAAAGTGGAAACAGTGACAGACTTTATTTTCTTGCATTCCAAAATCACTGCAGATGGTAACTACAGCCATGAAATTAAAAGACACTTGCTCCTTGGAAGAAGAGCTATGACAAAACTAGATAGCGTTTTAAAAAGCAGAGACATCACTTTGCTGACAAAGGTTTGTCTAGTCAAAGCTATGGTTTTTCTAGTAGCCAGGTATGAATGTGAGAGTTGGATCATAAAGAAGGCTGAACATTGAAAAATTGATGCTTTTGAATTGTGGTGCTGGAGAAGACTTAAGAGCCCCTTGGAGTGCAAGGAGAGCAAACCAGTCCATCCTAAAGGAAATCAACCCTGAATACTCATTGGAGGGACTGATACTGAAGCTGAAGTTCAAATACTTTGGCCACCTGATGTGAACAGCTGACCCATTGGAAAAGACCCTGATGCTGGGAAAGACTGAGGGCAGGAGGAGAAGGAGGCAACAGAGGATGAGATGGTTGGATGGCATCACTGACTCAATGGACATGAGTTTGAGTAAACTTCAAGAGATAATAGAGGACAGGGAAGACTGGTGTGCTGCACTCTATGGGGTCACAGACTCAGACACAGCTTAGCGACTGAACGACAGCAAGGACACAATTGCTAGCAATGAATTCTCTTAGCTCTTCTTCATCTGAAATGTCTTTACTTTCCCCTAATTCTTGAAGGATATTTTCACCAGACATAGAATTCATGGATGACAGTTCTTTTCTTTCTGTTCCTGAAAAACTTTTGCACCACTTAATTTGAGTCTCCACAGTTTTAAAAGAAATATCCACTGTCATTCAACCTAATGTAACTTATAAGTAACAGTTGCTTTCTGGATGCTTTTAAGATGTTTTCATTGTCTTTAGTTTTTGAACATTTAATTATGATGTGACTTGGCATCAGTTTCTCTGAGCTTATCCTCTTTGGGATTTTCTCAGCTTCTTGAATCTGTAAGTATATGTGTTTCATTAAATTGGGGCAGTTTTAGCCATTATCAAATACGTTTTTAGTGTCGCTCTTTCTCCTTCTGAAACTAATGATATCACTGCTAATTCTTTTGCTATTGTTCCTCTGGTCTTTGAAACTTTCTTTGGTTTGGGTATTTTATTTTTCAGTCTGTTTTCTCCCTATTGTTCAGATTGGGTAAACACATTGATCTGGCCTCAAGTTCGCTGATTTTATCCTCTATCCTCTTTACTGTATACTGTCACCTTTACTTTGTTACACCTTTACTGTATATTGTCAGGCTCTATATTGTTACCCTGCTTATGTAACTTATATGCAGAGTACATCATGCAAAATGCCGGATGGATGAACCACAAGCTGGAATCAAGATTGCTGGGAGAAATATCAATAACCTCAGATAAGCAGATGATCCCACCCTTATGGTAGAAAGCAAAGAGAAACTGAAGAGTCTCTTGATATAAGTGAAAGAGGAGAGTAAAAAAGCTGGCTTGAAACTCAACATTCAAAAAATAAAGATCATGGCATCCAGTCCAATCACTTCATGGGAAATAGATGGGAAGACAACAGAAAACAGTGACAGGCTTTTCTTTCTTGGGCTCCAAAATCACTGCAGATGACGACTGCAGCTATGAAATTAAAAGATGCTTGCTCCTTGGAAGAAAAGCTATGACCAACCTAGTCAGCTTATTAGAAAGCAGAGATACTACTTTGCCAACAAAGGTCCATCTGGCCAAAACTATGGTTTCTCCAGTAGTCATGTATGGATGTGAGAGCTGGACCATAAAGAAAGCTGAGCGCTGAAGAATTGATGCTTTTGTACTGTGGTGTTGGAGAAGACTCTTGAGAGTCCCTTGGACTGCAAGGAGATCAAATCAGTCCATCCTAAAGGAAATCAATCCTAAGTATTCATTGGAAGGATTGATCCTGAAGCTAAAGCTCCAATACTTTGGCCACCTGATGGAAAGAGCTGACTCATTTGAAAAGACCCTTATGCTGGGAAAGATTGAAGGCAGGTGGAGAAGGGGATGACAGAGGATGAGATGGTTGGATGGCATCACCGACTCTATGGACATGAGTTTGAGCAAGCTCCAGAGTTGGTGATGGACAGGGAAGCCTAATGTGCTGCAGTCCATGGGGTGGCAAAGAGTCAGACACAGTTGAGCAACTGAACTGAACTGAACTGATCATCTTTATTGTCAATGTCAAGCCATTCATTGAGTTTTTACTTTGGTCATTGTATATTTTAGTGCCATAATTTCCATGTGATTCTGTTTTATAATGTATTTCTTTCCTGGGATGTTTTTCATGTTTCCAGAGAATTCATAATTGCTTACTCAACCATTTTGGGAATGGCTGCTTTAAAGTCCTTGTTAGATTACTCCAACATTTGATTCATCCCAATGTTGGCATCTGTTGATTATCTTTTTCATTCAAGTTGTGATTTCCCTGGTTCTTGTTGTGACGAGTAAATTTTTTTGTATCCTGGACATTCTGGATATTATAAGACTCTGGATTCTATTTAATCTTTTTTTTTTTTTTTTTTTGGCAGCAGTTATAGCAAGAGGCCAAAATAGGGGCGTGTGCTCAGCTCTCCCTAGCATGCCTGCAAAAATAGGACACCAACCCTTACTATCTTGTTGCTGCTGAATTGGGAGGCTACGCTCAGCTTCCTACTGTGCCCTACTGACACCAGGGACAGGGGAAGCTGAGGCCTGACTCACAGCACTTTGTTGTTGCAGGGTGGAGGCAGGAGGGCTTGCTGACACCTAGGGAGGGGAAGGAGGGAAGCAGAGTGCCCACTAGCCCTGCCACCACTGCCTCATTCTGCCTCATTGATGCCAAGTGGGGTACAGACTCTTCGCTTTGGGTCCCACTGATGCCAGAGAGATGGTGGATGGGGGCATTGAGTTTGAATAGCTGTATGTTCTATCACCATAAGTCCCAGGCTGCCAGGCAGAAATGGAGGCTTAGCTCATGGCTAGACCCAGCTGACACTTCTCCGGCAAGGGACTCAGAGCATCTCTGCTTGTTTACAAAGTGAGTCAGGTTGGGGAGGGGGTTGAGGGGCAGTGAGGACATCAGTTTCCTGCTCAATCTTGCTGAAAATGCAGAGTGGGGTTGGCAGAAGAGTAGTTTTTCTGTTGCTTTTTGACTAGAGTAAGGCAGATTTTGACAAAAAGGTTTTTTGTCATGAAGCCACTCCCTTCTCAGTCCTTTGGCTAGAGTGTCAGTTTTCTCTTGGAGCTTTTCTAGTCTGTGTCTGTTTGTGGCTCTGGGTTGGAGGCTTTGGCAGCATTCTGTTGGGATATATGAGAGGCAGTAGGGAAACCCCCTCATCAGTCAAGCTCTGAAATTCCCAAGGCAGGCTATCTTCTTCTTTCCATCTTTTAAAGTCTTCCCCATGCTTGTTGTGTTTTGTCCAGGGTTGTTAGTTGTAAGTGGGAAGACCTGGGAAGCCTGGGGCTACTTCACCTTGGAAGAAATGGAAGTTCCATCCTTGAGATATGTGTTGTCACTCCTAGACAGGATCACAGAAGATCTCCCAAAGCCCTACAATAGGTTAGCCCCCTTACATGTTTCCATGGCAACCCATGGGCTTCCTGTGTGGCACCATCAATTGCATGTGTGCATATTTACATGTGTGGTGGAGGGAGGGGAGTCTTCAACTAATATCCATTCCCATTCTTCCACATTATCAATAGAGCCCACACAGGTCCAAAGACAGGGACAGGTCCTGCTCACTGCGGTGTCCTCTGTGCAGAGAACAGAGCCTGAAAGGGAAATGGAGAGATGCACTGAAGCACAGAGATTCAGGTGACGGGGACTCCCTTATATAGAAGTTCAGAAAAGGCCCCTAAGAGGTGGTGACATTTATGCAAAGATCAGAAATACACAACACAGCCATGCAAGTGAAACCCTGAGCTTCTCCACTGACAAAGCCTTGTGGTGGGTATGAGTTTGACATACTCCCAGAGCAGCAAAGAGGCAAATGGCAGACTGACCTAAGGAAACAGATCATGTGGGTCTTTGGAGGCCAGTAGAGAAGGAGGTGGAGAGGTCATTAAAGGATCAGAGGAGGGATAAGGGGTCACGACTTGACTTGGGTCTCAGGGGCAAGCTCCTCTGTATATTGTGATCGACAGGAACGTAACAGGCACCCAGAGCAGAGGCTGTTGAAACCCTGGATGAGAGATGGGATGCAAGAGGTGGGGGCGAGCTAAGGTAAGAGAGGAAGTTCCAGGGTGACTGGATCTGTGAATGGACGACTTTCATTCACATGTGAGCTATGTGAGGGATGAAAATGGGACAGAGTACGGAAAGCATCAGACATATGGTCGGCGCCTCTCATGAAAAGCTGGTTTCTACCCCTCTCTGCTCAAGGCTTTCACCCCACCCCAGGGGCCTCTGCAGCCAGCAGAGTCTATGCAGGCAACTCCAGCTCTGAAGAGGATGCTGTCGGCTGGCTCCTACAGAAGGCAGTGGTGTTTCTGCACCTTTGGTCTGCGACTTGTGGTGGCAAATGCCACTTGGAGCCCAATCGTTCCGTCCCCTTGCATTCCAACACTGGGGACCCCTCCCCAGGAGCACCTTCCCCAGTGTCTCACCTGCTCAATCCAGCCCACCTCACTTGAGGTCAACCTGCCAGAAATCTGGCACATCATCCAGGCGCTGCAACCAGGATCCTAGTTTGAATGTAACAGTGACATCCCATGGGTTTTGAAGCCTGCTCTGAGTCTGGAATCTCCACTGAGAATCATAGAGGCAATGAGTATGAGCACTGGGACCCTGGGCATCACACACTCCAGCCCCTGCAACTTACAGATGGGGGGAAGTTGAGTCTCGTGAGGGCAAAGTTCCTGAGGCTTAGTCACTAAGAATACTCTAGGGTCAGGTAGATTTGGGATTCACATTCTCACTCTGCCACTTCATTGTTGAGATCTTGAGCAAGAGACTTTCCTTCTCTCTTGGTTTCCTCATCTGTAAAATGTGATAATACTCATAGCCAGCACTCACTCTGTGCCAGGCACTATTTCAAGCCATACATATATGTGATCTCCTCTTTCAGTCCTGAGGAAGTCCATGAGGCAGGTCCCGGGCTTACTCACTCCATCCTGCATGAGGAAACTGAGGCACAGCAAGCTTATGGAATGCCACAAAGAGTTACTCAGCCAGGAAATGCAGTTCAGTCAGATAGTCATGTCTGACTCTTTGCCACCCCATGGACTGCAGCACGTTAGGCTTCCCTGTCCATCACCAACTCCCAGAGTTTATGCAAACAAACGTCCATTGAGTCTGCAATGCCATCCAACCATCTCATCCTCTGTCATCCCCTTCTCTCACCTTCAATCTTTCCCAGCATCAGGGTCTTTTCAAATGAGTCAGTTCTTTCCATCAGGTGGCCAAAGTACTGGAGCTTCAGCTTCAGCATCAGTCTTTCCAATGAATATTCAGGACTGATTTCCTTTAGGGTGGACTAGTTGGATCTCCTTGCAGTCCAAGGGACTCTCAAGAGCCTTCTCCAACACCACAGTTCAAAAGCGTCAATTCTTTGGTGCTCAGCTTTCTTTATGGTCCAGCTTTCACATCCATACATGACCACTGGAGAAACCATAGCTTTGACTAGACGGACCTTTGCAGAGTGATGGAGGCAGGTTCAAATCCAGCAGGCCTGGCCTTCAGGTCTGTGCTCCCAGCCCTGATGCTCTCCTACCACCAGAACATCCTTGAGGATGGCCTTGAAGGTTACTTGACAAATGCCTGTAAAGGCTGAGCACAGTCCCCAGCACACAATGCTCAATAAATGCTGGCTGAGGGGCCAGAAAAACATCTATTTCTGCTTTATTGACTATGCCAAAGTCTTTGACTGTATGGATCACAATTAACTGTGGAAAATTCTGAAAGAGATGGAAATACCAGACCACCTGACCTGCCTCTTGAGAAACCTATATGCAGGTCAGGAAGCAAAAGTTAGAACTAGACATGGAACAACAGACTGGTTCCAAATAGGAAAAGGAGTACGTCAAGGCTGTATATTGTCACTCTGCTTATTTAACTTATATGCAGAGTACATCATGAGAAACACTGGGCTGGAAGAAGCATAAACTGGAATCAAGATTGCTGGGAGAAATATCAATCACCTCAGATATGCAGATGATACCACCCTTATGGCAGAAAGTGAAGAGAAACTAAAAAGCCTCTTGATGAAAGTGAAAGAGGAGAGTGAAAAAGTTGGCTTAAAGCTCAACATTCAGAAAATGAAGATCATGGCATCTAGTCCCACCACTTCATGGGAAATAGATGGGGAAACAGTGGAAACAGTGTCAGAGTTTATTTTTCTGGGCTCCAAAATCTCTGCAGATAGTGATTGCAGCCATGAAATTAAAAGATGCCTACCCCCTGGAAGGAAAGTTATGACCAACCTAGATAACATGTTGAAAAGCAGAGATATTACTTTGCCAACAAGGGTCCGTCTAGTCAAGGCTATGGTTTTTCCAGTGGTCATGAATGGATGTGAGAGTTGGACTGTGAAGAAAGCTGAGCACTGAAAAATTGATGCTTTTGAACTGTTGTGTTGGAGAAGACTCTTGAGAGTCCCTTGGTCTGTGAGGAGATCCAACCAGTCCATCCTAAAGGAGATCATTCCTGGATGTTCATTGGAAGGACTGACATTGAAGCTGAAATTCCAGTACTTTGGCCACCTGATGCGAAGATCTGACTACTTGGAAAAGACCCTGATGCTGGGAGGGATTGGGGGGCAGGAGGAGAAGGGGACGACAGAGGATGAGATGGCTGGATGGCATCACCAAGTTAATGGACATGAGTTTAAGTGAACTCTGGGAGTTGGTGATGGACAGGGAGGCCTGGCGTGCTGCGATTCATGGGGTCGCAAAGAGTTGGACATGACTGAGCGACTGAACTGAACTGAACTGAGGATCAGTCACCCGCCCTGCACAGTGGGGAGACAGGGAGAGCTGACCCAGACAGAGTTGGGAGGAGCTTCCACTCCCTGGTAAGAATGGAGGTATGATCTGCAGAAGAGAGCCGACTGCAGAAACTCGAGGGCCACGGAAGCCCAAGGTGGGGCTTCGGAGACAGAGGAGGGAACAGCATGTGGAAAGGCCTGGTGGTAAGGAGGGCAGGCCTGGCCCGGGGTCCAGAGAGAAGCAGGGAGAGCCATCGCAGGCCCCAAGGAGTCCAGGAAGGAGCACAGTGAGACCTGAGGCCTTTTCAGACCCTGGGGCAGACAGGGATTAGATGGGAAGGGAGTTGAGCATAGAGTCAGGGGAGGCTAGTGAGCAGCTGCTGGTTGGGGGGCTGGGCTCACAGGCAGGTCCTCACTTCCCTACATTTCTGGGACAGGGGACTTTTGCAAGAAGAGTAGGGGTGTCCCTCACTCCCCTCTGTTGATTGCTCAGGACGGGGGACAGCGATTCCCCAGACTCTGGAGCTGCCAGGCTGTGGTAAGCCAGTCTCCCCTCTTCCCCATCTTGCCCACACCCCATCTCCTCTCCCTCCAAGGCTGTTCCAGGCTGTTCCAGTGCATTAAAAGGTTGAAACAGCCTCACCACTGAAGCCTTTGGCTCATTATCAGGCAGCTAGAGAGGCTGGGGGACCACCAAGAAGAGACTGGACAGGTTGGGGGAGGGAGGCAGCAGAGCCTGGGCGATGATAACCATTTGCATGCACTTTCTGCTGAGTTCTGTGTATTCCGATCAGTACTCAGACATCCTGGGCTTCCCTGGTGGCTCAGCGGTAACGAATCCGTCTGCAATGCAGCAGACACAGGTTCGATCGCTGGATGGGGAATATCCCCTGGAGAAGAAAATGGCAACCCACTCCAGCATTCTTGCCTGGGAAATTCCATGGAGAGAGGAGCCTGGCAGGCTATAGTCCATGGGGTCACAAAAGAGCTGGACACAACTTAACAACAACGCAGACATCCTAGGCTTTTTTTTAATCACTGACAGTCCCATTGGATCTGCACCACCTGTGTCTCTGTGCTGTTATTACAATGGGCCCTGTTTCAATCTGCAGCAGGAGGTACAGAGAGGGGAGGTGACTTCCTCAAGGTCACACAGCTGCAGGTAGCAAACCCAGCCCCCATACCAGCAGCCCACATGGATGGAGCTCCTCCCGGGTGCCCGGCTGTTACCCACAGTACAGGTGAGATGCTGGCAACCCTACCAGGCAGGCAGCGTTATCATCTCATTTTACAGACAAAGAAACCAAGGCACAGAGAGGTCAAGGTACTTGCCTGAAGTCACACAGCTCCATTTTCTTGCCCTCAAACCCTGTTCCTTCTGCACTGAGATGCAGATGGGGCCTTCTGGGGAAAGGACCAAGCCTCACAGGGTGCCAAGTGATGTCATCTTCCTCCTTCTCACATCACCCCCCACCAAGAGTTCTAGGATCAGTGAGGGCCAGGGTATGGAATTGGCAGTGCCCTGGAGGCTGGCACAGACCCACAGTGAGCCCTTCAGAAGCACTAGGGAAGAGGCCCCTTCTCTGATCCAGAGCCCCCTCCTCAGGCCAGCTCACTCTTGTTCTCCTTCAGTATCCCACTCAAGACTCAGAATGGCTGAAAGACATCTGTGATCCCAGACGGGCAGGAAGCCCATGGTCTCCTCCTCGTCGTCCAAGGCCATGGGTATCTGATGATGACGGTCATATCATCACTGGAGAATATCCAGCTGGGAGAGGGAACTGGCCAGGCCCACCCAGAGCACCCCAACTCAGACACCAGATAGAGATGGAAGGCCTATTTACACCCAGTTTTTCTCCTGGAGGGTCCAGCCTGGGGAGACATAGGGTGGGCTTTCCAGAAGCTAGAGCAGCCAGTCAGAGAGGACACTCTCTCTGGAATGGGAAGAATATGCCAACTTATCCCCTCCTTTACCTCCCATGGGAACTGATGGCGTCATGGGGTCATTCTCTGCCAGGAAGGAGGTGTTGAAGGGTCACGGGTATGTAAGAGAATAGAGTCAGGGGGATGGAGGAGGTGTATGTGCAGATGGGGGCGCTATGCACATGGGGATGGGGGAGTGGGTGAGTATGTGAACATGTTGACTGTTTTTTCCAGGGTCCCTGTGAGACAGGATGTGACCCAGGAATGGGAGGAGGCAGGAAACCCAAACTTCTTTCTGTGACAACTCAGGAGCCTGTGAGCAGGAATCAGGAGTATGGTAAGGACCAGAGAGGACTTTACTGAGAGAGGCAGCGTGCAAGCAGCTGGCGAAATGTCTGGGAGTTCGTCGCCAGACGACCTTGCTGTGTGACCTTGAGCCGGGCGCATCCCTTCACCTCTCTGAGCTCTCCTTTCTTATCTGCATAATGGGGATCATGCTAGATCAAGACGTGCTTTGTTCCTGCTAACATGGATTATTATCTCCTGCTGGGACATGGGGCCAGGAGAGGCCTGACCTCAGGCTGGGGAAATAGAGGCTGAGAGAAGCCTGTGTTTACAACAGGCTAGTGACAGATAATGAGTGGGCCGGTGGCTAGAACACTGGGGCAGTTTCCTGCAACTTAAAAGCTTGAAAGAGACAGTTAGAGAGCAGGACACAGGTATTTCTACTTCTCAGAGCATGCAGGAAGTGGCTGAGTGCATTTAAATTTGTCAGCATTCATTAATTTAACTCTCAGCTTTGTTCTATGGCAGATTTAGAGGAGCTCACAGCAAAAGGCTATTCAGTACAGTGATAAAAATAGATGGAAACACACAGGTCAGGACCGGAAGACAGGAGCCTGCCATCAGCACCTGGATGACAGGCTCAAGGCCACAGGGGATCTCGGAGCATCTGGGGAAAGGTGACCGGGGGGAAAGGGCAGAGTCATCAGTCCCATCCCATTTCTAGCTTTTCTGTTCTTTACTTCAAAAGCCAGTGTTGTAGCTTCCGAGTCACTTTGCCTGGGCCTCTGAAAGAGAGGTTTCGATCTCTGGGTCAGGAAGATCCCCTGGAGAAGGAAGTGGCAACCACTCCAGTATTCTTGCCTGGAGAATCCCGTGGACAGAGGAGCCCGGTGGGCTACAGTCCATGGGGTCGCAAAGAGTCAGACACAACTGAGCACCTGAACACACAGAGCAGCGAAAGAGCTACCGTCGTGAGCGCCCCGCCGGGGCCAAGGACCAGGGTCCAGAGGTGGCGTCTAAAGCCTCGGCCATTGCCCCTGAGGATAGTTCCGGCAGGGGAGGGGAGGGGGGGAGGAAAACCTGCCCGTCCCCTTGCACCCGCCCCCAGAGCCCCCTGCACGCCTCCCTTGCGGGCCTCCCCACACCCTCACCCTCGGAAGTAGGGCTCTGTGATGCTTTGGGATGAAGGAACCAGACGAGGGAGGGGCTTGTGGCCATAGTACAGAGTGCGGGCTTTTTTCTTCTAGGCTTCCTGGGAATACAGGGAGGGGTTTTAAGCAAGGAAAGAGGGATAGGATCTGGGTTTATGATTACAAAAATAACTTCTCTATAACAAGAGATGGGACCAGGATTGACCAGGTCGGCCTCATCTCCAAACTCACAGCCAGCACACGTGATAGGCTGCCCTCGTCACCCACCCCACCCTCTGTGACCCCCGCTCTGTCCCTGCGACGGGAGACGTGCTGTGTGACCACAGGTGTTTCTCCCGCCCTGCCTGGGCCTCTGTCTTCCCCTCCCCTCTCCTTGCCTTGCCCTCCCTGCTGATGGGGTCACGTGGGCGCGGGTGAGTGGAGGAGCCTGGAGCGGGCCTGGAAGGGGCCTCAGTAGGGGCTGGCTCTGGGGTCAGGGTCCTGGGCCTGGTCTGGACTCTTGCTGATGCCCTGAGAGCCGAGGGCTGACATGACTCTCCGGGACCCGGCTCCCCGCCAGGGAGGTAGGATCAGACTTGCCCCACGACCCCGCTGCCGGTGCCTTGAGGTCCCGTCAGGGCTCTCTGCCCACCTGTGCTCCGGGTGCTTGTGAGGGGGTCACTCGGCTCCTTTAATGGACCCCACACCCAGGGGCAGTCTGGGTGGCTGAGGGTGGCCCCAGTTGGTCCTGGCGTCCAGCCCCCCTCCCCTTCCTGACTCATTTCTTCCCAGCTTGCAGAAGGCTGTCCCCTCAGGGCAGGGGAGCCTGCGGGGGGGTAGAGGGGTGGCATGGGGACTGCGGGGGAGTGGTCTGCAGGGGTGAGTGCACAGTTACCTCTAGTGTGTGAGTGCAGGCATCTGTGTGTGAGTGTGTTTGTGAATATATGTCTGTGTATGTATCTGTGTGTGCCAGTGTGAGTGTTCAGGTACAGGTGTCTGAGTGCATGTATGTAATAGGTCTGTGTAAGTGCATGAGTGTGTCCATGTGCTTCTATGTGAGTGTGTGTATCCATGAGTGTGTCTGCATGTGTATTTCTCTTTGTGAACACATATGTGTAAAAGCCCTGCTTCACTTCAGGCCCTTTCCCCACGTCCTTCTCACTCCAGCAGTGGGCTTGGGGAAGGTTCTGGAAGGAGCCAGGCCAGCCCTTGGGTCAGAGAAGGCCCTTCTGACCCGTCGGTCCCAGGCCAGCCTGGTCCCCAGGAGAGAAAGCACCAGGCCCCTCCTGCTGGTGGTGCTGCCCTGGGCCCCGCCTCGTGCACGAACCGTGGCCCACCTGTGTGTTCTCTTTGCACACTACCAGGAGAAACCACTATGCCTACTGCTACTACCCGTAAGTAGCGCCCCTGCCTGGGGGCCCCGCCCCTCCTAGGGAGCCCCTGCCCCCACCTCTGCCCTGCCTGGGATCAGTGCCTCCTCCACAGCCGCCCTGCCTCTGAGCTTCCCTCCTCTGCTGTTTCTCCTCTCCCCACCGGCCTCCTGTGTGGAGGTCACGAGCACTCGCTCTGTGCTCAGAGTCTTGGGTTCAGAACCAGCTCTCTGAGCCACCCCAGACAAGTCAGTGGACCTCCCAGAGCCTCCTGTCCTCTTGATTGCCCCATTTCACTGATGAGGAAACTGAGGCTCAGGGAGGTTAAGGACTTGTCAGAAGTCACAGGATGTGCAGAGACGGAGTTGCAGCCCAGGCCCCCCTCTAACTCCACGGCCTGCTGATGCCACTCTATTTTCTGCCTCTGAGATCTCTGACCCTGCAAGCCTTCCAGAACATTCCCCTGCACCTGTGCTTGTCCCCTCCTTGCAGAGCAGGCTCAGGTGATCCTGGGCCAGCCCAGAGGATGGTGGTCTCTCACCTCCTCCCTGGACCCTCTTCTTGCATTGACATCACCCACCATCACACTGGCTTTTCCAGCAACCACAGCCCCATCAATTCACATGGAGCCTCCAGCTCAGCGGTTCCAGAAGCTGCTGACAAGGCAGCTCACTCAACCCCTCTACTTGATAGCTAATTTTGAACCTAAATGCAGAACTTTGTCCATATTACAAGCCATCTGCTTGATCTCATCCTGAGGTCAGCTGGAGGCCTCAGTGCTGGTGTTCTTCTGGCTCTGTCTACAGACCTGGTTGGTTGGTGTTTGAAAATCTTCTTCCAAGTAGAGCAGGAGGCCTAGGCAGGAACAGAGCCCTGTGGTTCACCGCTGCAGACCACCTCCTAGGCCAGGATCCTCTCGGGACGGGTCCTCCTGGGCACCATGGTCCAGCCAGCCTGACGGGCTGTCCTCTGAGACCCTCTGTCTGTCGTCCCTGTGGTCGCTGGTGTCTGACCTGTGCCCCCACCTGCCCCCCGCCGTCTCCTTCCCCACCTCTCTCCTTGTCATTAGTCCTTTATCCTCCTCCTCCTCTGTCAGTCCTCTTGCCCCCGCCGTCTCCCTCTTCACCTCCCTTCCTCCTCCACATTCTCCCTTATGTTGACGCTCAAGGTCACAGCCACAAGACTTCTCATGACTCAAAGGGGTCTTTGGCTCTTCTCTGGACCACAGTGAGTCAGATGGCCAGAACCCGGCAAGAGGGGCAGTCAGAGGTCATCCTGTCCTTCCCCTGCCTCAGGCACCTCTTGAGTTAGAGGTGGACAACTCAAGAAGATTTGAGTTGTCCCAGTCTGCAGATATCAACTCACTGGCCTCTTCATCCCTATGAGTGATCAGTGTTTCTGAGCCCCCACAACCCAGAAGTCCTCTCTCAAGTCTACCCCACAGCCTTCCTGCTACAGGACTAAGCAGGGGAACAGCTCTCT
>SJYQ01003626.1:54269-64892 GCA_006410935.1 Redunca redunca
TCCTGAATAAACAAAATCAAGTCCTTCCATGATGTTCCCCATATCAGATGATATATTACCCCTAACCAACACTGAAGCATCTATTGTGTGCCTACTGGGTACCCATAATCATACTTGTAATACAAAGAGGAAGCAGGTATTATCCTGGTATTGAAGAATCTTTTTATTTTTTATTTTCTTATTCTATGGACTGTAGCCTGCCAGGCTTCTCTGCTCATGGAATTTCCCAGGCAAGAAGACTGGAATGGGTTGCCATTTCCTTCTCCAGGGTGAAGAATCTTTAGGAAAATTTAGTTCACAGGTTAACATAGAGTTATAAAAGGAGTGAGGAATAATTAACACTCTACTGGGCACTGCCTTGGTCTCGCCTAACAAATATTAAAAGCAAGACCCAGCAGAATCAAACTATTTCCAAGTAACTTAACCATGTCCCAGAACAAATCTCAAGAATATTTATAGGAATAGAAAAATATCTGGCCTCCAACCAGGTAAAACAGACAATGTCTGGCACTCAATCAAAAGTTACCAGACATGCAAAGAAACAGAAAATATGCGTACTAATGAGGAGAAAAATCATTTATTTGAAACTGATCCAGAATGCAGAGCATAGTCAAAGATCAGGTGGCCAGGAAATTTAAGTGCTCAGGAGACTGGAGAGAGTCCCAGCACCTTCTATGTCCTTTTCCTACTCACAACCCACTAACCTAGTATTCACCTCTTTCTTTTCTTCTCCAAGGAGCAAAGACTTAACTCCTGTGGTTTATATCCTAAAGCCATGTTAATTGTGGCTCTTCCTTAAATGCAAGTTTGCTTTTTTTAATGGACAGGGAGCACATTAAGCATCCAGATTTGGATTCTAACATCAGTTCCTCAAAAAATTAAAAACATCAATTTTTTCATATTCTTATGAAATTGCCATGTGATCCAGCAATTCCACTTCTAGATATGTATCCAAAAGAATTAAAGGCAAGAACTCAAAGAAATCTTTGTACCTCCATATAAAAGCAATACTCATTATAGCTAAGAGGTGGAAGCAACTCAAGATTCCACTGGCAGATGAATGGATACACAAAATGTGGTATATTCATACAATAGAATATTACTCAGCCATGAAAAGGACTGAAGTTCTGAACAATGCTACAACATGGATGAACCTTGAGGACATTATTCTAAATGAAAAATCCCGTCACAAAAAGACAAATTCTGGGAGTTATCTAGAGGAGTTAAATTCAGAGACAGAAAGGAGAAGGGTTGGTGCCAGGAGCTGGAGGGAGGAGGGAATGGGAGCTGTTTGATGAGGGTGACACTTCAACACTGCAAGATGAAAAAGTTCTAGAGATTGGTTGCATAACAATGTGAATATACTCAATGCTCCTGAACTGTACACTTAAATATGATAGAGATGGTAAATGTTGTTATATGTATTTAACCACAGTTAACAATTTTTTACAGAGAAAGCAATGGCACCCCACTCCAGTACTCTTGCCTGGAAAATCCCATGGATGGAGGAGCCTGGTAGGCTGCAGTCCATGGGGTTGTGAAGAGTCAGACACAACTGAGCGACACCTTCACTTTTCACTTTCATGCATTAGAGAAGGAAATGGCAACCCACTCCAGTGTTCTTGCCTCTGAATCCCAGGAACAGCAGAGCCTGGTGATATGGGGTCGCACAGAGTCGGACATGACTGAAGCGACTTAGCAGCAGCAACAATTTTTAAATTTTGAAGTACTGATCCATGCTACAACATGGATAAATCTGGAAAACATTATGCTAAGTGAAAGAAATCAGTCACAAAAGGCCACATGGTGTAGGATCCATTTTATGTGTAATGTCCAGAACATAGAGATTCAAAGAAACAGAAAATGGATTAGTGGTTGTCAGGATTTGAGAGGAGGATTTAGGCAGGGGCGAACTGCTAATGCCTACTGGATTTCTTTCTGCGGTGATAGAGATGTTCTGAAATTACCTAATGATGATGGTTACACAACTTTGTGAAATACTGAAAACCACTGAATTGTACACTTTAGAAGGGTACATTTTATGGCATGTGAATTACATATCAATTTTTTAAAATCCCAACTGAGAAACATTCCACAAATTATCTGACCAGTAATCCTCAAAACTCTTAAGTCCATCCAAAAAAAGTCTGAGCAACTGTCACAGCCAGGAGAAACCTAAAGAGACATGACACTGAGCCCTATGTGGGATCTTGAAATAGAAAAAGGACGTCAGTAAAAACTAAGGAAATCCAAAACTGGCAGAGACTTTAGTTAATAATGATGTATCAACATTGCTTCATTATTTATAGTAAACATACTAGACTCAGATAAGACATGACTAACAGGAGAAATTGGGTCTGGAGTATATGAGTATTTGCTACCGTTTTTCAGTCACTTAGTCGTGTGCAACTCTTTGCAACCCCATGGACTGCAGCATGCCAGGCTCCCCTGTCCATCACCAACTCCTGGAGCTTACTCAAACTCATGTCCATAGAGTCGGTGATGCCATCCAACCATCTCATCCTCTGTCGCCCCCTTATCCACCCGCCCTCAATCTTTCCCAGCATCAGGGTCTTTTCCAATGAGTCCACTGTTCGCATCAGGTGGCCAAAGTATTGGAGCTTCAGCTTTCAGCATCAGTCCTTCCAATGAATATCCAGGGTTGATTTCCTTTAGGATTGACAGGTTTGATCTCCTTGCTGTCCAAGGGACACTCAGGAGTCTTCTCCAGCACTGCATAAGAAAGCATCAATTCTTCAGCGTTCAGCCTTCTTATACTATATATGAGTATACAATATACATGTACAGAATCAGTTCAATTCAATTCAGTCACTCAGTCATGTCCGACTCTTTGCAACCCCATGAATCGCAGCACGCCAGGCCTCCCTGTCCATCACCATCTCCCGTCAAGGAGCAGTGGCTGCGCTGATGCAGGAGGGCCTAGAGGAGCTATCCCACGTTGAAGGTCAGGAAGGGCAGCGGTGAGGAGATACCTCTCATCCAAGGTAAGGAACAGTGGCTGTGCTTTGCTGGAGCAGCCATGAAGAGATACCCCATGCCCAAGGTAAGACAAACCCAAGGAAGATGGTAAGTGTTGCAAGAAGGCATCAGAGGGCAGACACACTGAAACCATACTCACAGAAAACTAGTCAATCTAATCACACTAGGACCACAGCCTTGTCAACTCAGTAAAACCAAGCCATGCCTGGAGGGCAACCCAAGACGGGCGGGTCATGGTGGTGAGGCCTGACAGAATGTGGTCCACTGGAGAAGGGAATGGCAACCCACTTCAGTATTCTTGCCTTGAGAACCCCATGAACAGTATGAAAAGGCAAAATGATAGGATACCAAAAGAGGAACTCCCCAGGTCAGTAGGTGCCCAATATGCTACTGGAGGTCAGTGGAGAAATAACTCCAGAAGGAATGAAGGGATGGAGCCAAAGCAAAAACAACACCCAGTTGTGGATGTGACCGGTGATAGAAGCAAGATCCGATGCTGTAAAGAGCAATATTGCATAGGAACCTGGAATGTCAGGTCCATGACATGTCCTCAAGACAAATTGGAAGTGGTCAGACAAGAGATGGCAAGGGTGAACGTGGACATTCTAGGAATCAGCGAACTAAAATGGACTGGAATGGGTGAATTTAACTCAGATGACCATTACATCTACTACTGCGGGCAGGAATCTCTCAGAAGAAATGGTCAACAGAAGAGTCCAAAATGCAGTACTTAGATGCAATCTCAAAAATGACAGAATGATCTCTGTTCGTCTCCAAGGCAAACCATTCAATATCACAGTTATTCAAGTTTATGCCCCAACCAGTAACACTGAGGAAACTGAAGTTGAACAGTTTTATGAAGACCATGTACAGTATACTGTATACTATCTTTGCAACATTTTCGTAAATCTAAATCTATTCTGAAATAAAAGGTTTATTAATTTAAAAAGAAATTGACTTAACATATCAAGGCACATTGTGGCAGACTGCTATTGAAATTTGAGCCCCACTGACTTCAAAGCATTGCTGGGAAAAGCCCCCAGATCCCCCTGGGCCCCATCCATCCTGAGCTCTGGATCCTGCTGGGTGCCAGTGGATTCCACCCAGATGGTTTGCTGGGTGAGTCCCAGTTCCTCTCACACTGTCTGATAAACGCTTCTTTATCAGAAGAGGGACAACAGGGAAAACCAGGTGAACAACAGGACCCCAGAGTCCGACAGGCCCGGGTGTGAATCCTGGTGCTGCCGCCTCCCTGCTGTGCGGGCGGGGAGAGCCCGTCTTCCTGGGCTCAGTGTGCGCGGGGCTGGGAGCAGTGCCTTCACTCACCGCCCTGTCCCTGCCCACTGGCTGTATTTACAGAACATCTGCTGTCGTCCTTGGACTCAGCCGGCGTGCCGCCCTGATTTGTTCTGGCTGCTGGCATCACCCTGACCAGGTGGTGCCGTTTGCTTGTCCTCAGCCAGCCACAGGCTCCTCCTGCGTCCGCTTTCTGAGCTGCTGAGAGCAGCCGGCCCTTCAAGGCGCCCTCTCACCCCTTCCTCCGCTTGGAGGGTACTCTGATGCACAGTCAGCACAGCTTGCATAAAGAGCTTGAGTAATCCTTTGTCGCCCAGTCCCCCCTTCTGGAGCTCCTGAGAGTTCCTCAAGCAGCAGAAAATTCTCTCTTGAAATCTGAGCTCATGTTTTGTGTGTTGGCTGCAGCTGCCTCTTAAGAATCATCTCTCTCCAAAGCTACCACTAAAGCCCTGGTCCAAATCCCCTCCGCTAAGGCAGATTAAAGGCAGGTCAATCACCACTCTTGTTGGCTCCTTCTTTCCTCTGAGAAGTTGCCCTTGGCTTTCTGGGATTCAGTAGGTGTCTGACTTTACAGTAAATTCTAATAGTATCTATAGCTGCTGTCGATGGGCACTCACCCAGTGCCAGCAACGCTGGGTGTTTTTCATGCATCATCTCATTTAATAATTGTAGTTCCTCTATAGGACAGTCATGACTTTATCCTCATCTGACACATGAAAAC
Organism: Redunca redunca; assembly: GCA_006410935.1. Classification (NCBI taxonomy): domain Eukaryota; kingdom Metazoa; phylum Chordata; class Mammalia; order Artiodactyla; family Bovidae; genus Redunca; species Redunca redunca. Next base: position 59,287 of record SJYQ01003626.1, read on the forward strand.
TGAGGTTCAGAAGGGCTAGTCCTTTTTCCAAGGATACACAGCCAAGAAGCGGCCCAACTGGGATTCAAACTCAGGCATGTCTTAACAGAATCCTTGCTTTTAATCACCCCATTGCACTTTAATCTAAAGATGCTTGCTGGAGTGGGTAGCCGTTCCCCTCTCCAGGGTATCTTCTCAACCCAGGAATTGAACACACGTCTCTTGCATTGCAGGCGGATTCTTTACCAGCTGAGTCACCAGGGAAGCCCAGTGAAACATACACAAACAGAAACCTCCTTGGAGAAAAAGGAATTAGGGAATGTCACTACTTTGGTTTTCCTGGAAAATCACAATGCATGTTAGGTTGCTGCAAGTCCTGAGATGCCCTGCAGGGAACAGACTTGTTTCATTTTGTTTCACCCGAAATTTTCAAGATTCATTTTTAAAAACTGAACATTTGTTTTTTAGGTGGACTACCACTTAATCATCTTGCACAACTTGTGTTCTCTGGAACACACTTTGGGAAACACTACCTTTGGAAGTAATTTTTTTCCAAGCCTCAGTGGAGCTTCTGGACATTATGGAGCCACGGGCAGGCATCCCTCCCCCTATAAGCAACCATATCACAGGGCAAACATATGTGAGACAACTATTTTCAGATTTTGGGTATAGGCATCTCAGGACTTCGATCCTTGAGAAGAAAAAAAAAAAAAAACAGCACAAGGTGAATCCTGCAGTTCTGTGAGTGTCGGAAGCTGGGTGTGGTTGAGCGGGGTTATTCCTCGATCCCAGGGCCTGATCTTGGGGACCTCAGTGGGATGTCCTTGGGGATGCTGGCCAGGAGAGCCAGGGAGTGATGGTCTGAGGGGAGGGGATGGTTTTCCTGGGTGTGGGGCAGCGTGAACCTCTCCACCTGCTGCCCATGGGCTGAGCTGCCGCACAGGCTGACAATGGAAACACTTGTGCGAGAAAAACACCTCTATTCAGGTGCTTCCTGTTAATCTGTGGAGGGAGTGGCAGTGGCAGCTAATTTTGGAACTTGCTTGTCTTTGAATGGGGTGATTGCTCGGAGTTGTCAGTGTTTCAGATTGTTCCCTGGAAGAGGGGGAGGAAGGAGGGGATGTCGTGGGCTCTGCTGAGCGCTGCCCCCTGCAGGCAGTGAGTGAAGTCACAGAGGGGGCCCTCGCTGGGGAGCCGGGGAGAGTGAGGGGTTGAGGGATCCCAGCCACAGGGCTGGACCAGAAGGGCCCCTAGAGGTCACATGACCCAATCCTCTCATTCTACCAATGGGAAGACTGGGATGCCCCAGGGAAAGAGCTCATCCAGGGTCACCCAGGGTGGCCCAGCCAGCTGCCTGGCTCCAGCAAACAACCTGGGCATCCTCCGCGCCGGCCGTGCTCCCATCCCTCCCACGGCCCCCCTGAATCCAGGTGGGGCTCCCCTGGCTAGGGCCTATGCATGTCAGGAGCCCCCTTTCCCTTTCTTTGGCTGAAGGAGACCAGTGTGGCGGTGGAGTTACTGAGGCCAGCAGCCTCCTGGGGGGGCTCACTGCAGCGGCCATGTGGCCAGAAGGGCTCCCCGTATCACACGGGGCAGCTGCACCCCGCGGTGCGTGTGCCCGACCTCCTGCAGCACATCAACCAGGTGAAGACGGCCGAGGGCTACGGCTTCAAGCAGGACAAGGTGCCTGGCCCCGTCCAGCTGGGACCCTCCCAAGGGCCTCCCTTGGCTCCTTCCTTCTACACCCCTCCCACCAGTTTGTCATGGAGGAAATAGGAGATGGTGATGTAAAGGCTCAGGGTGCATTAGGGACTCACTGGGGCACAACTGCTATGATCATCATTCCCAGCTCGGGGCCAGGTTGGATGCAATAGGACCGGCCTAACCTGCCATCAACCCGGTTGGACTCCACCTCAGAGCAGCATCGCTGCCCCAAACTCGAGCTTACTCCATCCTCTTCCTGATGCCCTGTGCCCTCCCGGAAAATTTCCGGCTCCAGGCCCCTCTCTCAGCCTCCTAGTCTCCCTTCCTGTTCCAGGAGCCACACATCTGCACCTACTCTGCAAACCTAGACACCTGCCTGTCGGGAGAGGCCACATCCCTACCAGCAGGCCCGCTACAAGGAGATACAGGCCCCCAACACTGACCGACACTAACCCTCGGGATGACCTCACTGTCGTGTAGAGTCAGTTCCAGAGGTTGGGCTTGTGTGCATGTGTGTGTATGTGTGTGTGTGAGAGAGATGCATGTGTGAGCGTGGCATCTGCATGTCCACATGTCTGTGTATGTGTGTGTATGTGCCTGCATGTGAATGTGTCTGTGAGGTGTTTGCACGTGTGCTCATCCTTCCTGATCTCCACAGTGGGGACCCCAACAGCTAAATCCCTGCGGCCCTGACTGATGTGAGGGCTAGAGCAAAGCATACCCTAGGACCCCCCAACCTCAGCCGAGAAAATCCCAGGGAAAGGAAGCAGGGCTGAGGTCTGCAGGGGAGGACACGGGGGTGTCCCTCTGCACCATCCATCTCCCCAGGGACCAGACCTGTGGGGTGATCCCCTCCCCTCCAGTGATCCTCCATTCTGGGCATCAAGGCTGCTATTCCTCCTCCATGTGCCCCTCTGCACATGGACAACCTGCTTGTCTCTGAGCCAGGGAGGGTCAGGCTGGGGCTCCCTGGTGCTGAGTGGACAAGCTGCTGGGGCAGCCCTGTCCCCCCGCCCAGGGTCCGTGGTCCCTGATCCCAGTCACCTGAAATCAGCCCAGGAGCCAGGAGGTTCTGATTCTCAGACTGCCCTGAACTTGTCAGTGAGGGGGCCAGCTGGGCTCTGTTTGGAGTGCTCAAGTCTGCGGGGAGCCCCATCGGGTGCCCAAGACTGAGTTTTAGAATTTGGCCAGCCCAGGTCTCGAGGAGCTGCCAGTCAGCCTTGCACCTGCGCCTTCAGAAAGTCCCAGGGGAAGGGGAACCTGGTGAACTGGGAGGGGTCCCTCGTTTCTCTGCCCTGCTCCTCTCATGATTACAAAGGGCAAATCAAGAGACAAATCAAGGGCAAGGGTCTAGGAGCATGCCAGCCTCTTGAGTCAAGAGGAAAGCTGAGGTCAGCTCTGGGAATGGGGTTTTAGAAGAAAAGCATCAGGAGAGGGAGAGAGACATGGACAAGTGGGTCAAGGCAGGACACCCGGAGACCTGGGGCTGGAGCACTGACAGGAGAAGGCAGTTGCCAGCCCACCCAGCAGGACGAGGTCAGGATGGGGAGCAGGGTCAGTACATGGCACTGTCTGGGAGCCTAGGCTGGGGTTTCAGATCTTCCCAGTCATGGAGTCGAAAGGAACCCAAGAGATCCATTCATTTATTTAAATATAATGTTTGAACCCCTGCCATATCCTGAGTACCAGGGATACTGAAACGAACAAGACACACAGAGAGTCCTCTCACCTAGATTTTCTTGGGGGTGGGGGGTGGGGGTGCGATTTGTGAAACACAGACAAGCATGTGATGGAACATCAGCAGCTGATCAGTACTGTGAAGAGCCTTCAGGCAGGACAAGTGCGAGAGGCCTCCCACCCATGAGCCTCGAGACTCTGCATGAGTTAGCTGCCCTCCCTCGGCCTCAGTTTCTCATCTGTAAAATGGGAGCCACCCTGTTAGAACTGGATGAAACTGTGATTAAGGGCCTTATATGATGCCAGGCGTGCTGAAGGGGCTCCATCTACAAACACACAGCAGGGATCAACACACCCCTGCTGGGCATGGGTGACTGACAGTGGGCCACATGTTCCTGTGGCCTGAGTCCAGCCCATTCCAAGTCCCAGGTTTCCTCAGGGGTTGGAGTGGGAGGAAGAGTGGGACAGCTGGCAGGGACCCGAGTCACTCCTGGCTCAGTCACAGACTTACTGTGCGGCCCTGGAAAAGACACGTCCTCATTCTGGGCCTCATGTTCTTCAGTAAAGACTGATGACTCTTTGATGCACTGATTCTGCTCTCACTCTGGCTAATGCTCTCTGCCTCGGTTTCCCCATTGGCCAGAGGATTCTAAAGCCTTTAGGATCTAATATAATTTCGTCTGGGCTTTCCTGGCAGCTCAAGGGTAAAGAATCCAGCTGCCAATGCAGCAGACATGCGTTCAACCCCTGGGTCAGGAAGATCCCCTGGAGAAGGAAATGGCAACCCACAGAAGTATTCTTGCCTGGGAAATCCTGTAGACAGAGGAGCCTGGGGGGCTACAGTCCCTGGGGTCACAAAAGAGTCAGGCATGACTTAACAACTAAACAACATCCCTTTCATCTGAACTAAGAATTAATAGTTCAGCGTGAACCCCCAGCTTGTCCCGTTACACCGTCACTTCCCACCACCCCGCCGCCCTGGCAAGCCCCTCTGAACCAGGCTCAGGTTTATAGGAGAATGTCAGTGCAATCCCTGCCTCCCAGGAGCCTTCGGTCCACACAGAGCCACAGCATCATTAGCAATCACTCCACTGGGGAGGCAGGCTCTTCAGCTCTGCAGATGACAGGCTCTTGATAGAAAAGCAAGTGTGTTGGATCGGAGTGGGAAAGAAAACCCCCGCAGGCCAGAATCACAGATTGAGACTCACATGATGGGATTTAATATGCACGAGTGAGTTAAACATGCAGTGCCAACTAGCTCCACAGCTCAGGGGAAGCGGAGGGAGACAGGCCTTGAGATGAGACTGACGGGGAGCGCAGAGTGAACCTACGAGGTGACATGTCTCTCACATCACAAGTCCCTTATCTGCTCTCTCCTTCCACGCCACCCCACCCATCCAGTCCAGCCCCAATCCAGGCTGTTCCCATGAGATGGAAGGCCCCAAACCTGGTTAGTTTAACAATAACAACAACAGTAAGTGCTACCAGTTCTCAAGTGCTTGCCCTGCACTGTGTACTCACATTTTCTCCCTCTGCACAAGTTGGCAAGGTTGGTATTAATAGCATTTTACATGAAGGAAGACTGAGGCTCAGAAAAGCTAACTAAAACAAAGCGAATAAGCGGCAGGGGCTTCCCCAGTGGGCCTAGTGGTAAAGAATCCACCTGCAATGCAGGAGACGCAAGTTGGATCCTTGGGTCAGGAAGATTCCCCTGGAGAAGGAAATGGCAACCCACGCCAGTATTCCTGCCTGGGAAATCCCATGGACAGAAGAGCCTGGCAGGCTACAATGCAGAGGGTCGCAAAAGAGTTGGGCACGACTTAGCAACTAAACAATAACCAAAGCAAGTGGCAGAGCTGAGACTTAAGCCTCATTTTAACTGACTCCAAAGCCAACACACTTCTGTGTACGTCCTGCTGCCCTTTCAGTTCAGTTCACTTCAGTCACTCAGTCGTGTCCAACTCTTTGCGACCCCATGAATCGCAGCATGCCAGGCCTCCCTGTCCATCACCATCTCCCGGAGTTCACTCAGACTCACGTCCATCGTGTCCGTGATGCCATCCAGCCATCTCATCCTGGGTCATCCCCTTCTCCTCCTGCCCCCAATCCCTCCCAGCATCAGAGTCTCTTCCAATGAGTCAACTCTTCGCATGAGGTGGCCAGAGTACTGGAGTTTCAGCTTTAGCATCATTCCTTCCAAAGAAATCCCAGGGCTGATCTCCTTCAGAATGGACTGGTTGGATCTC
>SJYQ01003626.1:65423-116815 GCA_006410935.1 Redunca redunca
CGGGGTGGGGGGAAGGAGATAAGGCTTGAAAGTGTTAGTCGTTCAGTCGTGTCCAACTCTTTGTGATCCCATGGACTGTAGCCCGCCAGGCTCCTCTGTCCATTGGATTCTCCAGGCAAGAATACTGGAGTGGGTTGCCATTCTCTCCTTCAGGGGGCCTTTCCAACCCAGGGATTGAACCCATGTCTCCTGCAGGCAGATACTTTACCATCTGAGCCACCAGAGAAGCCAGGCCTGAGATAAGTCATGAGAAGTCAGCAGAAGGAAGGTTGTTTAGAGTCATAGGCCATGGTACAGCTTGGATTTTACTTTTAGAGTTGAAGGAATTCACTACAGAGTTTTGAGCAGGCAAGTGATGGAATCTGATTTGTTTTGAAAAGATCACTAAAGCTGCTGGGAAAAAAATGGAAGCAGGAAGGCCAGGGAGCTAAGATCATAAAAGTCCAGAAGGATTCAAGGGGAGAGGGGGCAATGAGAAGCAATCATTCACATGTGACATTATTGAAAGAAAGGAACATTCACCTTCAAAAAGAAAAAACTCAGATGGACCCAAGGACTGACCTCCAACTTCAGGAAGTCCATCACATGGACCAAAAATTGAGCCCATTCTGCAGTCCCCAAATGTCAGAACCAGGACCTATGGGTGAAGCCACGGGAAAGTTGTCAGTAGCGACCAAAGATGGAGCAACTTCCCAGTGAGGACATGTTGCCCCTACTGGAGAAGCCCAGCAGAGGTCAGTTCTCAGGGCTGTGGGTGGAATGAACAGAGGTCAGGTTTTGGAACCAGACAAATCTGAATTCAGGTCATTTTCCTTTTCCGTTATTATCTGTGCTGCCTTAGGCCACTTTGCCTTTCCAAATTTCAGTTGCCTCATCTATAAATTAGAACCAATTCCCATCTCATTCAGTTCAGTTCAGTTCAGTCACTCAGTCGTGTCCGACTCTTTGCGAACCCATGAACCGCAGCACGCCAGCCTTCCCTGTCCATCACCAACTACCGGAGTCTACCCAAACCCGTGTCCATTGAGTCGGTGATGCCATCCAACCGTCTCATCCTCTGTCATCCCCTTCTCCTCCTGCCCTCAATCTTTCCCAGCATCAAGGTCTTTTCCAACAAGTCAGTTCTTCGCATCAGGTGGCCAAAGTATTGGAATTTCAGCTTCAACATCAGTCCTTCCAATGAACATCCAGGAATGATCTCCTTTAGGATGGACTGGTTGGATCTCCTCACAGACCAAGGGACCCTCAAGAGTCTTCTCCAACACCACAGTTCAAAAGCATCAATTCTTCGGCACTCACCTTTCTTTATAGTCCAACTCTGACATCCATACATGACCACTGGAAAAACCATAGCCTTGACTAGACGGAACTTTGTTGACAAAGTAATGTCTCTGCTTTTCAATACGCTGTCTAGGTTGGTCATAACTTTCCTTCCAAGGAGCAAGCGTCTTTTAATTTCATGGCTGCAATCACCATCTGCAATGATTTTGGAGCCCAGAAAAATAAAGTCAGCCAGTTTCCACTGTTTCCCCATCTATTTGTCATGGAGTGATGGGACCGGATGCCATGATCTTCGTTTTCTGAATGTTTAGATTGGTCAATAAAGCATGTAAAGTACCCAGCACTGGGCCTGACACAGAAGCGTGCTCAATAAGTGGCAGTGATGATAGTGGTGACTGTGCTGGTGATGACGGTGGTGGCGGAGATGATAGCAATGATGTTCGTGGTGCTGGTGGTGGTGGTCATGTGTTGGTGAAAATGGTGATGGTGGTGATGATGCTGGTTATGAATATGGTGATAACAATGTTGATGATAATAGTTATGATGAGAAGGAGTGTTGCCAAAATATTTGCCTTCTGTGTACCAATGCTGAATAGGAATACAGAGACAGTGTTTTGGAGAAAAGAGAAAGAGTAGCTTTACTTCTTTGCCAGGCGAAGGGGAAACACAGCAGGCTAGCACCTCGAAAACTGTGCCTCCCTCCCTGGGGAACAGGGAGAGGTCTTATAATAAGGGCTCTTCCTCAGGCGAATATGATAAGGATCAAAGCGATGACAATCTTGCATTCTTCTTTCTCCTGCAAAGAAATTGGGTCTAGTTGTCTCCAAGGTTATTGCCTGTGACCTTCTTTCTGAAATAGAGAATGCTATGAGGGACTGTTACAAGGGTTGCGAGCACGGGAAGATGTGGGAATGTGTATGGGTGGGGGGAAGAACGCCAGGTACAGGACACACAGAGTCAGAGAATTATTACAAAATTAGTTTTGTGAAGGACAAGTCTAGTTACATGCACTATAAGTTAGAAACAGCTAAAGTAAAATTAAATTGCTTAACTCTTACAGGTCTATTCTTGGGATTTCTATAGCCATGCACTCACTTCTTCATTTCCCTTGTTTCTTAGCAGAAAAACCCAAGTTTCCATTTCTGTTTTAACAGGAGCAGGATGGTGATGATGATGAAGATGGAGATGAGATGATGAGTGGAAGATGGTGACTGCATGCTGACCACAGGTACGTAGACTCCAAACTGGTTGGAAGCAGAAGGTTGATTATTGAGACCCCTGAAATGTCACCCTGTTACGTCACCACCAACCAGTCAGAAGAGGTTCATGCTGATCAGGCATCCTACACCCTCTCCCTTGTACTGTCTTCAAAAACCCTTGCCTGAAAGCCATCAAGGAGTTCAGGTCTTTTGAGCATGAGCTGACTCTTCTCCTTGTTTGGAGCCCTGTGCTCCAAAGTGCTATACTTTCCCCCACCATAACTCAATGTTGGTTGATTGGCTACGCTGTGCATCAGGTGAGCAGAATCCAAGTTCAATTCAATAATGACTTCATCCTAAAGGTTACCTCATGGTTACATGATGGCTACTGGAGTTCCAGCCCATGAGAGCTACATTCTTGGTGGAAAAAAAAGGAGGGAAGGAGAAAAAGGCTCCTTCCAGCTGAATAAATTCTCATCAAAGAACTTTCCTGGAAACTACATCCACCACCTCAACTCATATTTCATTAGCCACCCCATCTGCAAGGAAGATTTAGAGCAGAAAGCCACCCACAACAGTACTGGCCTCTTGCTACTAAAGGAAAATGGTAGACTGGATCCTGAGCAGAGGACCAGTAGTTTCTCCCACAGCCAGCAACCAGTAAATTTAAATACAAATGGGGAGAGCTCCAACCACAGAATTTGCTCCAGGAATTCCCCTGGTCTCACTTAAATCTGCTTTAAAAATAGTTAAAGATGATAAAATAGCAGTAAATGTTAATTATGGAAAAAAATTTAAACATAAAAGGTAGAAACAAAAATTTAAGAACTCCTCTTAATTTCATCATCCTATGTGATTTTCTGATTTATTTTACATGTGTGTATGTCTGTGTGTGTGTGTGTATCTGGTCTTCATCCACTATTCCTGGCACAGAGCTCCTAAAACTCTTGCAAAGTGAAAGGGAAAATCGTTCAGTCATGTCTGACTCATTACAGCTCCATAGTCCACCAGGTCCTCTGTCCATGGAATTCTCCAGGCAAGAATACTGGAGTTGGTTGCCATTCCCTTCTCCAGGGGATCTTCCCGACCCAGGGATTGAACCTGGGTCTCCCACACTGCAGGAGGATTCTTTACCATCTGAGCCACAGGAAAGCCCAAAACTCTTGTAATTTCCTAAAGCCAAGGGGTTTTTTATAATACTTTTTCATAATTTTTTGTTACGATATTTGCGTTTGTTCCTAGTTGCCATTGTTTTTCCTGAAAGCAATGGGGGAGAGGAGACTGGGGTGGGAGTCAGAGAGACTGTGCTGAACGAGGGAGGAAGGAGGCCTGAAATAACTGCAGAATATAAAGGTATAATGGGTGTCTTTTGTTATTCATAACAAGTCCCTATCAACCACACCTGAGTTTACATTAATGAGGTGAGTTTTAGAAAGCCCCTAAGGATGAGGACTGGTTGCCAAGGGAACCAATCATGTGACTAGAAAGTTGGAACTTTCAGCCCCCACTCCCAACCTTCTGGGAGGGGTGAAGGGCTGGAGATTGACTTGATCGCTAATGGCCAATAATTTAATCAATTATGCCCACGTAATGAAGGCTCCATAAAAATCCCTGAACTGCAGTGCTCAGAGCACCTCCGGACTGGGGAACAAGAAGGCAACTCTGTGCAGGGAGGGTGGCTGCCCTAAACACTACAGGGACAGATATTTCTGTGCTTGAGACCCCGGGGGGCTTCAAACCCCACCCTATGTACTTCTTCATCTGGCTGCTTAATTCATATCCTCTGTAATAAACCAGTAATCTTAAGTCAGTTGTTTTCCTCAGCTGCTCTGGGAAGTTAATCAAACCCAGGAGGCAGTCGTTGGAACAACCAATTTATAGCCAGTTATCAGAAGCATAAGTGACAACCTGAACATACAGTCGGCCTGGAGTGTGTCGGGGGCAGGGGCGGGGGTGGGGGCGTGCAGCCTTGTGGGACTGAGTCTTTAACCTATAGAATCTGACACTATTTCCAGGTAGGGAGTATCAGAACTGCATTAAAGTGTAGGCTGCCCGGTTGGTGTTGGGGAATTGCTCGATGTGGGAAAAACCCACACATCCAACCAGTGTCAGGAGGGATGTGATGCTACTACAGAATATGAGATGAACGAGCCCCACAGGGCTGTGCTTTTCCATTACATTAAAAATTAATTAAGCACTGTTAGTATTCTTGCACAGTTTCTCCTGGGATTTCTTTTTTTCTGGGGATATTTAGAATATACTTTCTATCCAGATGTATATACTGCTTTTCTTTTTCCCTCTATTTTATGAACATCTTCCCAGGTGAGTTATTTTTTGACTGTCTGGTTTTTAATGGCTACATTACATTCCCTCATGTGTTTGTCCCATAATTGAGACAGCTAATCCTCCGCGGTTAGGCAGAGAGCTGTGTGTGTGTGCCTGCTAAGTCGCTTCAGTCATGTTCCTACTCTGCAACCCTATGGACAATAGCCCATCAGGCTTCTCTGTTCATGGGATTCTCCAGGCAAGGATACTGGAATGGGTTGCCATGCCCTCCTCCAGAGAATCTTCCCGACCCGGAAATCGAACCTGCGTCTCTTGCATGGGCTGGTGGGTTCTTTACCACTAGCTCCGCCTGGGAAGCCCCAAGCAGATAGACAGTTAGTTCCCACCTAAATAAGTTTGTTATAAATGTCCCTATGATGACTGATTCTTCATGGAAATCTTTGTCTCTATCTGATTACTTCCTTATGATAGATTTGGGGACTTAGCGGAACACTGGGTATGGATATTTTTAAGGCTTTGGATATGTTTTCCTAAATTGCTCTCCCAGAAGCTGGCCTGGGATCCACGCCCGAAGTGGGTCCAAGAGCATCCTCAGATGGGTTCTGCGGTCCCCTCCTCCCCTCGTTCAGCATGGTCTCTCTGATTCCCAGGTCAGCCTCCTCTCTCCCGATCCTTTCAGGAAACACAATGGCAAGGTTTATTTTCTGAAATATCTAATCGTGTATTTATCTCTAAGTACTTTAAAAAGTCAACATGATTAATCTCATTAAGTTTAACTTGCAGCAAATTATGCCTTTAGCTTGAAGTTGGGGTTGCTTTGCTGGCTGGAGATGAGACGGGGTTTGGCTATTTATAACAGAGCCCACGATGGTGACCAACAGCTGGGTAAACAGCTTCAGGCCCTTTCTGAGGACCGTGCTATTCCTGGCTGGGAGTCTCAGGGTCCTGGCTACTGTACCCCATGTCGCTGGGCCAGCTCTGCTCTCTAAGCAGCCAATGAACATAGTCCCTGGAAGTTTCTAGCGAGTTGACCGCTCCCCACATCCCTCAGACCCTGCTTCCCTCTGCTTTTCCACACCGGAGTTCTCCAGTGTCCTGGGCACTTGACCAGCCATAACAAGCAAGGCAGCCCCAAAGTGCCAGGGCTTTAACACCCCCAGGGTACCTCTCAACCAGGGAGGGACAGGATAGGGGTAGATAAATAAATACTGAGCTTCCCTCTGAAGGACAGCCTGAGGCATGTTCCACACACCTCCGCAAAGGGCCCTCAGTAGGGTTGAGCCCCCAGTGTGACTGCTCTCTGATTCAGGCTTCAGGGCTTTCCTCCCTCCCCTCCCTGCCTGTCCCCTCCTCACTGTGCTTCCTGGGATCAGCTCCCACATAAACCCCCTGCTTTTTCGGAGGGCCCCACACTCAGTCCTGATCACTCTGGGGCAGCAGCAGCTGGACGGATAGAGTGGAGGATGTGAGAGGTACTCAGGGCGGGTGGGGCAGGGATGGACAGAAAGGTAAACGGTGAAAGCATACTTTTCCCCATTTGAGCCTCTGGTAAGACTGTAGCCCTCTGAGACTCTCAACAGGGCACGCAGGTGGCACAAATTGGGAGACTGAGGTTGACCTGCACATACTACCTACCATGTGCAGAATAGACAGCCAGGGGGAGCCTGCGTGCAGCACAGGGAGTGCTCTGTGCTGACCCAGATGGGGGCGGGGGCGGCATCCAAGAGGGAGGGGACCCACGCACACATGCGCTTGATTCACTTCACTGTACAGCAGAAACTAACACAACGTTGTAAAGCGATTATATTCCAATAAAAAAAGAACAAAATACAAACAAATAAGTAGAAGATGCAGCTGTCCTGTGCCCAGACTCCTCCTGAACCATGGAAACAAGTCTCATTTATCATCTCAGAGCGGTGGCTGTGGGTCTGTCCTTCCCTGACCTGACTCCCATCCCAGACACTCAACGCCTGCCTTCTCCCGAGGGTACCTTATCCCTCCTAACTAGTGTCTGAGACCCCTCCTGTTCCCTGTGCTCACAGTTTGTCCACCTCCCAGGCCTCCATCTGGGGCCCAAAGCCTGCTTGGAGGTCTGCCTGTTGTCACCTGCCAGCTAGGTAGCTGGGCTGGACAGTGACCACCTGTCTCACCTTCCTGGGGCCAGGCACCAGGGCTCTGGACTGGCCTTCCCCTTTCCTGGTTTTAAGACCCAGGCCCCACATATCCTGCTGTGATGGTTAATTTTATATGTCAGCTTGGTGTTTGGGGTGACATCTGTGTTTAAATCAATGACTAAGCAAACCTCCCTCCGTAATACAGTGGGCCTCATCCAATCAGCTGAAGGGAATTCTCCAGCAGCCTGCCTCTCCAGACTCCTGGCCCCACACTGCAGATTTTTGACTCTCCAGCTTCTATAACGGCATCAGCCAAGTCTTTATAATAACTCACTTTCTATATACAAGTACACATCTTCCTGGTTCTGTTTCTCTGGAGAAGCCTGACAACACATTTGCCCAGGCCAAGAGCCAAGGTCCCCAGGGCTGTTCAGATATTGAGCAAATAACCTCCCAAAGCCAGAAGTCCTAGGTCTGGGTACCACATATTTGCTTAGCTCCTTTCCTTGTCCCACTCTGCTTCCCCTTCCCCATCTCCCCTCCTCCCAGTGAACCACTTCCTTAAGAATCTTTATCTCAGGCTCTGCTTCTAGGGAACCCAATCTCAGCTAATTGGTTATAGGAATGGTCCTAGGAAGTAAGTTCTTAAGATGTAATTGTAGAGATGATGCAAATTTGGCCCCTGTACACTGACTCCGAAATAAATCTTGAAGACAGAGTTTTCAGTGAAGTAGAAAAGAAAAGCTTTATTGCTTTGCCAGACAAAGGGGACCACAGCAGACTAATGCCCTCTAAACTGTGTTTCCCAACCAAGCAGTGGGAAGTCTTAGAGTCCAGGGACTTAGTTGCTGATATTGATCAGGTCCATGCAGGGCCTGCATTCCTTCAATCTAGAGATCTTCTGGCATCAGCTAGTCTCATGATCTGCAGTTCTTTGTTGTTGTTCAGGCACTCAGTCACGTCTGACTCTTGGTGACCCCATGGACTGCAGCACGCCAGGCTTCCCTGTCCTTAACCATCTCCCGGAGTTTGCTCAAACTCATGTCCTGAGACCTGACCTGTGTGTGTGTTGGTTGCTTAGTCATGTCTGACTCTTTGTGACCCCATGGACTGTAGCCTGCCAATCTCCTCTGTCCGTGGAATTCTCCAGGCAAGAATACTGGAGTGGGTTCACTTCAGCTCAGTTCAGTTGCTCAGTCATGTCTGACTCTTTGTGACCCCATGAACTGCAGCATGCCAGGCTTTCTTGTCCATCACAAACTCCCAGAGCCTGCTGAAACTCATGTCTGTCAAGTCGGTGATGCCGTCCAACCATCTCATCCTCAGTCATCCCCTTCTCCTCCTGTCTTCAGTCTTTCCCAGCATCAGGGTCTTTTCCAATGAGTCAAAGTAGCCAAACTATTGGTGCTTCAGCTTCAGTATCAGTCCTTCCAATGAATATTCAGGATTTCCTTTAGAGTGGACAGGTTGGATCTCCTTGCAGTCCAAAGGACTGTCAAGAGTCTTCTCCAACACCACAGTTTGAAGGCATCAATTCTTTGGCTCAGCCTTCTTTATGGTCCAACTTTCACATTGCACATGACTACTGGAAAAACCATAGCTTTGACTAGACAGACCTTTGTTGGCAAAGTGGTATCTCTGCTTTTTAATAAACTGTCTATGTTTGTCATTGCTATCCTTCCAAGGAGCAAGCATCTTTTAAGTTAATGGCTGCAGTCACAGTCTGCAGTGATTTTGGTTCTTAAGGTTCTTAAAAATTTTTTTTTTTTTTAGCTTTTTATTTTGTATTGGGGTATAGCCAGTTAGGGTTTTCCAAGTAACTCAGTGGTAAAGAATTCTCCTGCCAATGCAGAAGACGCAGATTCAATCCCTGGGTCAGGAAGATCTCCTCAAGAAGGAAACGGCAACCCACTGCAGTATTCTTGCCTGGATAACTCCATGGACAGAGGAGCCTTGCAGACTATAGTCCACGTAGTCACAAAGAGTCAGACAAGACTTACCAACTAAACAACAGCAACTAAACGACAATAGCCCATTAACAATGCTACGATAGTTTCAGGTGAACGTAGTAGTTCCTTAACTGTGACCTTCTCTCTGAAACATCTTCCGTTTGGCGGGGGTTTTAGCTCAACAGATGAGCTCAAAGATATCCTGTACATCCCTTGGGTAACCAGGTCCCTGCCCCAAGGCTACAGTATTGTTTCTTGACTGTTCCTCCCTTGTCTCTGCATCCACTCCCTTCTGTGATTAACACCTGTTTGGACCTGCCCTTTGGAACTCAGAGAAGGAGACCCAGAAAGGTTTTGTCCCAGGAGCCCCGCAAGGTCCTCAGTCCTGGGCAGTGAAGACCCATCACTGGTGGTGAGAGAAGCAGAGGCACCCCTGACGTGCGGTGGCAACGCCGTGGTTGAGACACCCTCCACGGGGAGCAGGGCTGGGGAGAGGGGAGCACTAGCTGCTGCAAGATCCTAAATACTATGGGAGGGAAAGTAGTTGTAAGGAAACTGGGACTGGACGCTCTTGTTGAATGGGTCTGATACATGAAGCCTGAAAACTACAGACTCAGATGTATTAACCAGCAACCTGAAGCAAATGTTCATCCGAGAACCTGCTTGGCAGCTCATGGAGAGACATCCATCTCTTGTATCCAGAGACAGGACACAAGCCATCATTGTAAGAGGGACAGCTTCAATGAAGGATGAACCCTCTGTCTAGGAAAGTTTTTTGCGTCCAGGTTAGGGCCCCTGATGAGACAGGAGCAAGCACCTGAGACTCAGGGTGAAGATATCTGGGTGGATGGGACATGAGAACCCAGATTCCCCAGAACCTTCAGGCCTGCAAAGCAACCCACTTCCCTTGTTGGAAGACAAAAGTCTCCTTTCCAAAGGATGATTGGGGGGGGCTTCAAATGAGAAGGTCTTTACAAGAGAACCATTGTCCTCTTCAGGCTCTGCCTCCACATCCCCTTTTGGCCACCAGAGCTGAAACCAGGCTCAAATCTGAGCATAAACCAACAGGTAAAGGAGTCTTCCAGGGGAGAAAAGGGATTGCTTATATATCCAAGGAGCTGTGGGACCTGGCTGCAAGGGCCAGCAGGAACCAGGAAGACAAGCCTGGAAGCGGATCCTGGAAGTGTCGGTTGGAGGAGAGCAGGGTATAAAGCTGGATAAAGCCACATGTTGATATAGGGGGACGGTCCTCTGACACAGGATTTAACACTCTGGGAAGGGCCTGTTCCAAAGCAGGGTTCCTTGGCAATTATAGGGATGAAAAGATCCCACCGTGGCAGATGGCATAATTATCATAATGAGCAGTAAGGTTGAAATGACATCCTCATTAAATCTAAAACAGTGTTGAGCTTCAAAAGACACTGGTAAGAAATTGAAAGACAAGCAACGGACTAAGAGAAAAGATCTAAAAATCAGATGTCTGATAAAGGACTGTTTCCAGAATACAGAAGAAATTCTTAAAGCTGAGTAAATAGAAAATAATTTGATTTTCTAAATGGAAATATAGTTGACTTACAAAGTTGTGTTAGTTTCAGATGTCATATTCATATTGTCATATACATATTCATATACATATTGTCATATGACATATACAGTTGTCATAGACATATTCCTTTTCAGATTTTTTTCCACTATAGATTATTATAAGATATTGAGTATAGTTCCCTGTACTACACTGTCAGTCAGTCAGTTCAGTTGCTCAGTCGTGTCTGACTCTTTGTGACCCCATGGACTGCAGCACTCCAGGCTTCCCTGTCCATCACCAACTCCTGGAGCTTGCTCAAACTCATGTCCATTGAGTCAGTGATGCCATCTAACCATCTCATCCTCAGTCATCCCCTTCTCCTCCCACCTTCAATCTTTCCCAGCATCAGGGCCTTTACTAATGTGTCAGTTCTTCACATCAGGTGGCCAAAGTATTAGAGTTTCAGCTTCAGCATCAGTCCTTCCAATTAATATTCAAGACTGATTTCTTTTAGGATTGACTGGATCTCCCTGTAATCCAAGGGACTCTCAAGAGTCTTCTCCAACACCACAGTTCAAAAGCACCAATTCTTTGGCACTCAGCTTTCTCTATAGTCCAATTCTCACATCCATACATGAGCACTGAAAAAAAAAAAATAGCTCTGACTTTGACCAGGGAAGCCCATTTTATATATAGTAGTGTGTAGATGTGGGCTTCCCTGGTGGCTCAGACAATAAAGAATCTGTCCACAATGCAGGAGACCCAGGTTCAGTCCCTGGGTCAGGCAGATCCCCTGGTGAAGGGAATGGCAACCCACTTCAGTATTCTTGCCTGGAGAATTCCATGGACAGAGGAGGCTGGTGGGCTAAGGTCCATGGAGTCGCAAAGGGTCGGACATGACTAGGCAAGTAACAGTTTCACTTCCACTTTTCTTCAGTGTGTATATGTTAATCCCAAACTCCTAATTTATCCCTCCTCCCCTTTACTCTTTGGGAACTGTAAGTTTGTTTTCTGTGTCTGTGAGTCTCTTTCTGTTTTGTAAATAAATTCAAAAATAACCTGATTTTTTTAAACAGGTAAAAAGACCTGAACAGATGTGGATGGCAAATAAGTACATGAAAAAGATGCTTGGCATCTTTATTACTAGGAAAAAGCAAATTAAAACCACAGTGAGATACCACTACATACCTCTTAGAATGGTTAAAAGTAGAGCCCAATAATTTCAAATGTTGGTGAGGATATGAAACAACACAGCTGTCATACACTGGGGTGGGGGGCGGGGAGCACTGTGGAAAGCATCTGGCAGGTTCTCGAAAAGTTAAGCATGCAATCTGCTGTATGACCCAGCCATCCTACCTATAGGTATTTATCCAAGAAAAATAGATGCACAAGTTCACTCAAAGACTCATACACACATGTTTACGGCAGCTTGTTTTGTAATATCAAAAACCTGGAAATAACCCAAATCCCATCACCAGGTCAATGGATTAACAAACTGTGGTGTATCCAAGTGAAGGTTATTATTCAGCAATAAAAAGGAACAAACTATTTATACACGTAACATGGATGAGACTAAAACCATTTCCGAGCGAAAGAAACCAGACAAAAAGTATATGTTCTATAATAATTCCAGTTAGGTATAATTCTGTTGATAAAAAATGTTAACTAATCTATAGTGAGAGAAAGCAGATCCCTGACTTCCTAGAAATAAAAAGGGAGGTGGAGAAGAGGCGAATAAAAGGGAAGAGATAGCGCTGGCCCTGGAGGCAGGTGGCCATCAACGTGTGGTCCACTAGGGACGGCAGCTCTCTCTTGTGCTGAACAGAACCTCAGCTGGTTTCAACATGTTTCCAGACTGTCCTTTCCTGGAGTGAGTGCCAGAGGGGCCAGGCAGGATTTGCTGAGAGCAGGTGAGAGAGGACCCCTTTTCCACTCAAGTCTCTAGGAAAGTATTCCAGGGGCCAGCCCATGCCAGTCTGAGTAATGGATGGCCTTTCTTTCATGTTCTCTGGGAGATGGACTCCTCATTAATCTGCCGCGGTGTCATTAAGTCAGAAAACATTTGTTCGTGGGGCTTCTGTTGGCCTTTTAAAACTGCAGCTTAAACATCAATCAGGGTTTAACCCTCCCCTTCCCAGCACAGGCCCAGGTCTTGGCCAGACAGGTCCACAGATCACTGGCCTTGACTCCCAGGAGGCCCCTGGACCCAGTTTCCATCTCTTCCTAGCCCAGAGCAGGTGGGTGTGAGGGCAGAGCGGGGACAAAGGGAGAAGAGGGACCCTGGCCTCCTGAGCCAGTCAGTTCCGGTGTTTGCAGACAAAGGACTCTCCCCTTGGCCGGTTAAAGAGCAGAGGGCTGGGGGGTGGGGAGGCGCTGTGGGGAGCTTGTTGGGGGCTGGGTGACACTGAGTCATTCCCTTGGCCTCCCTGTGCTGGGTTCCTACAGAGTTGGAGGGGCCTCCAGGCCTCAAGGTTCTAGGGTCTCTGTTTTACAGAGGGTAGAGCCTGCTTCCCTGAGAGGGGTGACATGTCCATGCCTCCACCAAGGCCCCTGCTCCCTGCTGGGACCACCTGTCCCATGCGGCTAGGTAGGGGGGCCACCTCTGGAGATAGAGGGGAATAGGTGACCCAGATGAGCTGATGGGGGGTGAGTCCCTGTTACTGAGGGTCCTTTGGGAGCCCAGCACTATGCCAGGACACCCCACTCACCCTCACACACAATATCCTTTACCAGCCTCAGACCACAAGAGAGAAGAATCACCTTGACCCCTCCCCTTCCCTCCTCCCCGCTTTTGCACATGCAGTTCCTCCTCCTAACACACCTTCCCTCCTCCATCCAAGTCCCACCCATCGTAAGGTCTGCCTCTTCCAGGAAGTCCTCCCTGATGACTGACAGTCAAGCCCTCAATGGTTCCAGCCAGCTGGCTCTTGGGTTGTTCAATTTCCCAACAGAGGTTGGTGCCACGAGGCCCAGACACAGACATTAGCTCATTTCATCATCTCACCAAGTCAATCGATATTTACTGGACGCTGACTTGGAGCCAGGTGCTGTAGGGTCACAGAGGGGACAGGAACAAACACCCACTGAGCTCCTGCAGGCCCTTGTGCCTGGTGGGAGCCCGAGCAGGGTCCCACAGTGAGTCAGTGGCTGGATTCAAAACCCGCCAGACTCCAGATCCACCCCCACCACTTACCTGTCCCCAGAACTCCTTGAACCCCCTCAGCTGGGGCAGAGCTCATCCAGGAACCTGGAGCTTCCTGGTCACAGAAGCAGGGCTCAGGCAGCCACAGCTGTGCAGAGAGGGGGGGTGGGACAGGGGTCAGAGAGAAGGATCCTTGGGCAGGACTAGGGTGAGGCAAGTGAAACGCTCCCTTCTCTGTGACTCCCCCATCTGATGTCCACCAGGGACTGCAGGCTCCCTGGCTGCACGCCTGTCCGCCCCCTTTCTCCAAACCATCCCCAGGGCCTGTCTGTTGCTATAGCACATGATGAATCTGCCTTTAGGATTCTGGTTTGAGATCTGTTCTCTTGCCTTCCCGAGCTGGTCAAGATTCTCAGAGAAATACTAAAGGGACAGATGGTGGTCACTGATCCCAGGTGGTGGGAGGACAAGGCCTAGGATGAGAATGGACAATAAATCCCATCACTTGGAGCCAGTGATGACTTTTCCTGCAGATGTGTCTCAGCGTGAAAGCAGAGAGGGAGCGCAAAGTGGTTGTACATCCTCTCTGCTTGCCCAGGTCCTGAACTCCATCCCTGGCTCCTACCTGGAGCTGTTGGGGTGAGTTCCCAGTTCGTTGATGGGAGGCTAGCAATGAACGAGAGCTTGTGACCTCACTCGGGGTCAACTTCAAGTTGAGAGAGAGGAGAAAGAGAAAATGAAATCCCAAGAGGCTACAGCCAGAAGGGTCCCCAACAGTCTGAATCTAACTCTCATTATAGATGGAGAAACCGAGGCACTGAGAAGTACTGGACTTTACACATCTGAGCAGTGCTGGGCCCGGCACACAGGACTCCCGAGTGCCAGTGCATCTGTGTGAGATGCTGTGTGCGTGTGCATGTGTGCCTGTGTGTATACAAGCTTTGTTAGGACGTGTGTCTGTGACGATCTCCCAGCACATGTGTGAAGGTTACAAGGACAGATGTGTGCAACAGTCTCAGGGTGTGGGTGTGAATGTGAGTGACTGGGTGTGTGAGAGGGATGTGGAGGTGGCCTGTGGGTGAGGGTGGTGGTCTCAAGATGGTGTAGCTCTTTCAGAGCATGTGGGTGCCTGTCTTGGCAAGGCCACCCAGCTTGGGGACTCACTATTTGCAGAATGCAGGTGGGATTGGTGACAGTGTGTGCAAGGTGTCAGGCACTGAAGGCGAAGCTCAGAGGCCAGAACTTGGTGCTGAGCCCCAGGGGTGAACTGACCCCTACCTTCTCCTGCTACAGGACAGGGCCAGTCCAAAACTCAGGCATTGAGCCTGTGAGTGGGGCCGAGTGACCTCAGTCATGGATGAGGAGGAGGCCAGCCTGCCCAGGCTATGTGGGCAGTGGCTAGCATGGCTCAGGTGGTGACCCACATCCCTAGATGTAGATTACAGACTCCTGGGATGGCAGGGAAGACCAGTCAGGTGCCTCCCAAGATCTCTCTGTCAATTCCTTGGCTAGCAACTCCTCCACACTCCTCCAAAGGTCATAACATTTTGCCAACTCGTTTCCTAGAGTCACACCCCATCTGTGTTTATGGTGAAAGGGACTCCATGATTTAGAACATAGATGCAATCTTCAGTTACAGAGAAATTTATCCAGAAGGCCAGCTCATTGTCCAGTGGGAGGAGCCACATCCTGACCCCAGCTTCTGAGGTGTCCCTGAGTCCCATGACCCTGGGGAGGTTGCAGCCCATTGACTCCACACCCAGGTCAGGAGGGGAAGGTGGGTGGCCAAAGTGAGACCAATGGTGTGATGGTTAAGAATTTATTTGGAATTAGACAGAGACCTGAGTTCAGCCTGCTCACAGTGTGACCTTGGGCAAGTCCCTCCACCACTCAGAGGACAAACATCTTATAGGGCAGGTCCCACACTGGGCTCTTGGACATCGGTGTTGTTTCAGAGAACACCCATATTCCCAGAGAAAATAAATTATTCTCCATCTAATTAGTTTAATTAGTAGCAATCAAGTTGTGGAGATCAGTGCAGCAGGGTGAGTGATTAGGAAAAATTACCTCCCCACAAAGAGTTTAGACTTAACTTTTTTGGTTCCACAATCTAAACACCAAAAATAAAGAAGAGTGGGCTCTCTGTCCCCACCCCACCCCCACTGGCTGAGAATTCCCCAAGGTGTGGGCACCAGCCCAGAGAGAGAATCAACCTACATCCAGATGGGCAGGAGGGCCCGCTGGGCCCGCTGAGACCATCAGCCACAAGCCCTGGAAGATCTGTGCCATCTCAAGACCACCACCTGCTCCTTTGGAAACCCCCCAGTTCCACCACCAGGCCCCTCTCATACACCTGGTCACACCCACACACACCTCTATCTGGAGACAAATGAC
Source organism: Redunca redunca (assembly GCA_006410935.1). Lineage (NCBI taxonomy): Eukaryota > Metazoa > Chordata > Mammalia > Artiodactyla > Bovidae > Redunca > Redunca redunca. Next base: position 81,314 of record SJYQ01003626.1, read on the forward strand.
ATGTCTGTCTTTGGGTGTCAAAGTATTCTTATATTTTATTCCAATATATCCTCCCTCAAGAGAACCCAGGATTCTTGGGAACCAGAGATGGTTATATCATGTTGGGGAGGGGGGGGTTGGGGGGTAGGGTATCCTGGAGGAGAAGTTGCACCGACTTCATGGCTTCCTGTCTCTGTCAGGTTTGGCTCAGGTGGGATGGAGTGGGTAGGTGGGACTCTCAGTGGCCTTCATCAAGAGAAGCCTGGGAAGCAGCCTGCAGGATGACATCCGGATAGGACAATGCTTCACCCAAAGGAAGGAATGCCCCGAGAGTGTGCAGGGCCTATAAGAGTCCCTTAAAGTATACTCCCTCTTTCTCCTCCCTCACTAAAGAGTGAGTCCTGGGCTTATTTCAAGACTTAAGGACCTATTTACTGAAAGCAGCACTCTGTGCCACCCATCCATCGCTTAAGGATGAGCAGAGCCTGGAGATGGTTATCTTCAGTCCCCCTGAGTCAGGTAGACCAGCCTTTCCAACCACACCCTTTCTCAGCTTGTTGCTCAGTCTGCATAAGACATCTCATCATCGGCAGAGGAACCAGGAGCAGGAGGACTATAGAGGAAGGTGGGAAAGGACAGAAGGAGGGGCTTTCCCTTACTGGCTGCGTGTGGGAGGGAGGAGGGAGACAACATTCTTTAGAGGAGCGAGGAGGATGTCAGGACTTGCTTCTCTTCCCCAGCACCTGCTTTGCGGTTTAAAGAAGAATAAACAGGACACAGTACTCAGAACCCTAACTTCGGGTACCCAGAAGCCAGAATTATATATAATCCAGGATCAAGATTGTAGAATCCTAGACCTCAGAGTTATAGACTATAAAACTGTAAACCACTGAACCTAGAAGTAAAGACCCGAGTCACAAAATTCCAAACTCAGAATTCAGAACCCAGAGTCACAGGATCCAGCACCATGGAATCTGGAGCAGAGAATAAGGGACCCTGAGCATAGAATTATAGAGCTCAGATCCCAGAATTATGGACCCTAGGACACTAGAAACTATTAATAGGACTTTTCCCTCTCACTGAAATGCCCTCTGCCTCCTATACCATCTGAAATCCTTCAGCACCCACCCAAACACTTTGCCCCACAGGAAGTTTCCCTGGTGCCCCTGCCTTTGGCAGGCCTCTTTCCTTTGAGTTGTCCAGGCATTTCCTAGATCCTGTGATGCTGTCCACACCTGCCCTCTCCTGCCGCTCATATTATATTTCCATCTGCATCCACACTCCCTCCCTGCATTGGGCCTGACCCATTTCCATGCTCCTGGTAAACATTTGAGGCATGTTTGTGGAAAGAGTAAATTCTTGAATCATTTAACCTGAACTCCCTCAAGTTTCACAGGACTTGCCTAAAACCCAGAAAGGGAATACATTTTTCCAATGGCCACACAATATATTTGGAAATCTCAGAGAAGATCCTAGTCCTTCTTATATAAACCTAGAGCTTCTTCTGCACCCCAGATTATCTCTGAAGAACTAGAGAGTTGATATGGAAAGCTGTTATATCTCATTGCTTTATAATATCCCCAGTATTGTTAATTTCATCCTCAAAAGCCTCAAAAGCCTTGGAGAAACCACTCAGTCTGGTAATAGCAGTGATAGCAGTAGGGATGAAAATAGGCTTCCTGGAGGCAGAGGGCGGGGGGTNGCGGGGGGTGGGGGGGCGGGGTGGAGCTGACCTTGTGGGTGTGCAGGAGTCTATGCCAGTTAAAGAACAGTGAAAACATCCCAGAGGTAGATGTATCCTGTGTTCAGAGACTACAGGTGGAGGGTAATCATAGGTCTTATTACAGGAGACCCTGTAGGGTTTTATATGCCATCCTAGGATATGGCACCCCACTCCAGTACTCTTGCCTGGAAAATCCCATGGATGGAGGAGCCTGGTGGGCTGCAGTCCATGGGGTCGCTAAGAGTCGGACACGACTGAGCGACTTCACTTTCACTTTTCACTTTCATGCATTGGAGAAGGAAATGGCAACCCACTCCAGTGTTCTTGCCTGGAGAATCCCAGGGACAGCAGAGCCTGGTGGGCTGCCGTCTATGGGCTCACACAGAGTCAGACACGACTGAGGCGATTTAGCAGCAGCAGCAGCAGCAGCAGGATGGTTAGGCCTTACCTAATGTGTATCTTTTGAGGGTTTCCCAGGTGGCACTAGTGGTAAAGAACCTGCCTGCCAGTGCAGGAGACCTAAGAGACAAGGGTTCAATCCCTGGGTTGGGAAGATCCCCTGGAGAGGGGCATGGCAACCCACTCCAGTGTTCTTGCCTAGAGAATCCCATGGATAGAAGAGCCTGGTGGGCTACAGTCCATGGGGTCACACAGAGTCAGACACTACCAAAGCGATTTGGCACACACAATGTATATCTTGTATATATTATATCTTTAGATTGTATATAAATTCTTTGAGAGCAGGGACTATGTTTTTCCACCTAAAACGCAAGGATAAACACATATTTGATCAAGAGAAAGATCAGTGAGGGAACACTGCTGGTCCAAGGCTCAACTGAAGCACCTCATAAGAAAAAGAGTGAATGTCAAGTTAGAGCAGGTGGGTATTTATCAAGGGTAGCTTCCCTGGTGGCTCAGATGGTAAAGTGTCTGTCTATAATGCGAGAGACCCAGGTTCGATCCCTGGGTCAGGAAGATCCCCTGGAGAAGGAAATGGCAACCCACTCCAGTGCTCTTGCCTGGAAAATCCCATGGACAGAGGAGCTTGGTAGGCTACAGTCCACTGGGGCGCAAAGAGTCGGACACAACTGAGTGACTTCACTAGTCACTAGCCTGAGTATGCTGAGGGGTAGGGATGAGTGGGGGGTAGGAAAAGGTGGGTGAAGGTCAAGAGAGTGGACAGAGTACATCTAATAGTCCTAAGTACTTTGTGTACATGAAATTGATGGCTTAGCATGTAAGAGGCCACTGAGTAATTACATCTTGTGTCTATAGGAGTGTCCATGTGAGTTTCAGGACCATGGAAAGCTAATGGGGGGCATTTAGATGGCTTTTCAGATTCCTAGAATCACTCATTTCCCATGGTTTTCTAGATGGAATTATCTGGTTGATTTTTATTTTTTCATAATTTGCTCTTGCAAATTGTGCATTTGACCAGGAATGAGGGAATGGGCTCTGAAGACAGACTGCCCGAATTCAATTCCTCACTCTGCTCCTTACTATTAATAGTTAGAAAATTTGGGGGCATCCAGCACCCAACAGTGTGTAGAGTGTAGGATTTGGTGCATTTTTTTCCTCAATGGGAGTAAAGAGCTGATCCAGCATCGCCCTCCTTGCAAAGGGCATTGAGAGAGTCAAATCCAAACTTGAGTCCCATCTCATTGCTTTGCCTCCTGGTTCACTTTCTTTCCTTGGTCTGCTTCCCTCCTTTCCACCTGCCCTCACCCTCCTGCTCTCCATTTTCTCTGTCTCAGCCCCAGACTGTCTCCTCCCCCTCCCCACCTCATCCCTGTTATTAAATGGCACTGTGGAATGCACTTAGTTTGTATTTGGCTCAGGGGCCAAAGAGGGTCAGCGGTCCTGTGTTCATTAAACTGTTCTCTGTAGAAAGATGTAATGAACAGGTTTTATTACAATCTTGGCTCATCCTATGAGACAATTGTGTTTTCATTTGAGGAGGGAAGAACCACAAGCCTTAGCCACCAGTGTTTGAGACTTGGGAGTGGGTGAGGAGAGGAAGGCTCAGATCTGAATCCAGGAAGGGCCTGGGATGCTAGGCACTGTGCTTGAATGGGGGAGCAGGGAAAGAGAGGAAGCTGAATCCAGGTGAGTCCTGCACTTTTACTGCAATGCTGTCATCACTGTGGAGTCAGAAACCCCTCCTGGTTTTGACTAGAACAAGATCAAAGTCAGAGTGTGGCCATTAAATTCCTAGGGGTGATAATTGCAAGGAGTCCTCAAATCTGTCTCTTGTGCACCCAGTACTTGATAGCGCCAAGCACTTTTTGTACATGGAATTATTGGCTTAGCACATAAGAGGCCGCCATTTTATTATATGTGTGCTACAGAAATTATACTGATGGAGAAATTCACTGAAAGCATTTCTGAATTCCTAGTGACTTCTGCCCATTATGTATTTCTTCAGTCACTGGTGTTGCACAGTTGAATTAGTGATATAATGAGAGCAGCCACCATCCAGTGAGCACTTAGTGGTTTAGTAGACAGCAACTCTGGTGGCGGAGATAGTTATTAATATTATGCATCTTTTGTGGCTAAGGAAACTGAGGCTCAGGAGTAAAGTGCCAAGACCAAGACACTGAGCATTAGACAGTGAAGGTCAGTGATCTCTCAGAGGCAGGACACAAAAAGCTGAGACCAGTGATTTCCCAGCTTCCTGTCCTGAGAGAATTCCCAGGCCAAGATGCTGAGAGGACTCAGCTAGAGCTGAGTTAAAGGGATGAAGCTGAGAAACCGGGAAGAGCAAGAGGAGATAGGAAGAGAATTGCGGGAAGGCCCTCCCAGATACTCAGTGGAAAGCTGGTGAGTGATCCACTGGAGGAAACTGCCAACTCTGGGGAAAGAACTACCCAAAAGGATTAGAGTAGCAGTGCCAGAACTCACATAGGGCTGGGAATAATACCTGTTCCCACTAGGCAGACTGGAAAACCTCATGGTTCACAGGGAACTGAGAAAAGGACATAGAGGGGTCTTGTCCAGAGAGCGGGAAGTCACTCAGTCTGGGTTAAACATCACTTCAGTTCCTCTAGCGTTAGTCGCTCTGTCTTGTCTGACTCTTTGTGACCCCATGGACGGTATCCCGCCAGGCTCCTCTGTCCATGGAACTTTCTGGGCAAGAGTACCAGAGTGGGTTGCCATTCCCTCCTCCAAGAGATTTTCCCAACCCAGAGATCAAACCCGGGCCTCCTGCATTGCAGGCAGATTTTTTACCATCTGAGCCACAAAGAAAGCCCTCCGTTCCTCAGCCATTCTTAAAAACAAGACCTGAAAGGATCGAATAATTTTTGCCAAAAAGTTCATTTGGATTTTTCCATCAGATATTATGGAAATTAACAAGTAACTTTACTACACCCCAGAATATAGCTTAGGAAATTTTATAGAAATAAAAAAATCAGCGTCCAACAAGGTAGAATTCATGATGCTTAGGGTTCAAATAAAAATTAGCAGGCTTTCAAAGAAGCAAGAAAGTGCAAGCCATAATGAGAACATTAAATGAATCAATCAAAATGAACTCAGAATTGATACAGATGATAGAATTCATAGACAAGGACTTTAACAGTTATTATAACTGTGTTCCTTATGTTCACAAAGTGAAGCAGAGACATGGAAGATATTAAAAAGAGCAAATGGAACATTGAGAGGTGAAAACTACAATGCGTGAGATGAAATATACACTGGATGGAACTGACACAGATTAGAAATTGCAGGAAAAAACTCAATAAACTTGATACCATAGTAACAGAAACTATTCAAACAAAAACAGAGAGAAAAAATAATTTTTAAATGAAAAGAAAAAATAATATTTTTAGTAGATTGTGAAACAAATACAAATCCTCTACTGCACATGGTAATTAGAATCCCCAAAGGAGGGAGGGACAAAATACTTGAAATAATAATAGCCAAAAATTTACCAAACTTAATGAAAATGGTAATCCTAGAGGTCAAAAAAGTACAATAAAGCTTAAGCAAAAGAATCATGAAAAAAACTATAGGCTTTTCCTAGAAATTGATAGATTGATTTTAAAATTCTTACGGAAACACAAAGGTTCTACAATAGCCAAACAACCTTGAAAGAGAAGAATAAAGTTAGAAGACTAACATTTCATGATTTCAAGACATTATAAAACTACAGTAATTAGGACAGCATGGTGTTGGCATAAAAAAAAAAAACAACAAATAAATCAGTTAGTGAAACAGAATAAAGTCCAGAAATAGACCCACAAACATAAAAATACAATTGATTTTTGACAAAGGTACAAAGGCAGTTCAGTGGAGAATGGGCAGTCTTTTTATCACCTGCTGTTGGAACAACTCGATATCCATATAGAAAAAAAATAAAAGAAGTCAATCTATATATTAAAATGCCATATGTAAAAATTAACTTTTAATGTATCATAGACCTCAGTGTAAAACCTCTCCCATAAGATAATGCAGAACACTTTTGTGATCTTGGGTTAGGCAAATGTTTCTTTTATGTAACATCAAAAGCAAAATTCAAGAAAGAACTAGTTGGTTAAATTGAACTTCATCATAATTTATAACTTCTGCTCTTCAACATAGAAAACTTATGGTTACCAAAGGTGAGGATGTGGGGAGATAAATTTGGAGTATGGGATTAAAAGACACAAATTGATATACATAAATAAGCAAAACGGATTTACTGTATAACACAGGAACTATATTCAATATCTTATAATAACCTATAAGATACATTTATATGAACTTACATATATGTGTGTGTGATCACTTTGCTGTACACCTGAAACTAACACAGTATTTTAAATCAGCTATATTGCAATAAAAATAAAAAGCTCTAAAAAAAAACCTTTTCTTTAACAGACTCTAGTAAGAGAATAAAAAAGCCAGAAAATGGAAGAAAATATTTGTGAATCATATTCAGATAAAGGACTTGTATCCAGAATATGCTAAAAACACTTACAACTCAAAAATACAAATAACCCAGTTCATAAATGGGCAAAATATATGAACAGACATTTCTCCAAATGATAGACAAATGGTCAATAAATACATGAAAAGATGCTCGATACTATTAGTCCCTAGGTAAATAGAAAATGCACATCAAACCACAATGATACGTCACCACACACCTATTAGAGTGCCTAAAACAAAGCAACACCGACAATGGCAAGAGTGTGGAGAAACCAGAGCTCTCATGCTGTGGATGGAAGCCTGGAACGGTTTAAGCACTCGGTAAGGGTTTGGCAGCGTTTTAAAATGTTAAACGTGTGACCCAGGCCTTCCACTTCTAGGTGAGAAAACAGTCTCAGGAGGCAGCCCGTGTTCTCTGGTGGCCCTGCTGGGTTCTGGCTGGTCTGACTCCAGGGGCCCGCTCCTTGCAACACGGTACCCAGCTGGCAGTAGCAGCGACTTTGAGATCGGAAGGGCTTGTTTTGGGATCTCACTCCAGGGAGCCCAGAGATCCCTTCGGAGGGTGTGGAGCCGCCTCCCTCCCACTGCCTTCAGGGGTATGACCTCCGCCAGTCAGACCCTGGCTTAGATGCCTCATGAGGCCAGTGCCCACCAGTCTTCTTACTTATTAGAAGCCAGACAGGTTAACGAGTTCTGCTGACCCCTTGGATCACAGCACAACTTTGGGCCCAGAGGCCCCTTCCTCTGCCAGGGGCCCTTTGTAGACAAGATGTGTTAACTCACCAGCAGAGACGTGGTTAGCCGCACTGCTAACCATCCCTGGGCACGTTAGCCATCTATGCCCGGTGTCCTGGCATGCAGCTGGACCCGTTCTGCCCATGGGACCTTGTCCTTCTCCTTCCTGAGCCACAGGAACCTGGAACCTGTGAGACCAACAGGGTCTGCTCTCCCGCAGGACTGAGACGGGTGCAGGAGGGCACTTAGAGGAAAGCAAGGACAGAGACCCAGAGGAGGTGATCTGGCAGGAAAAGGGAGACCTCAGTGGCTAGAGGGGAGAATCCAGCTTTCCTGAGCACCTCCTGTGTGCCTGGCATTTATACACACCCCTTGTTAAGCCTCATCATCTTAGAGGCAGATGTCATCAGTGCCATTGTGTGATTATATCCATTTTGCAGATGAGGAAGTCAAGGTCCACTAAAGGTCACATAGCTTTGCCATGGTGGGGCAGGGATTCAAACCCAAGACCCTGGTGACCCCTAAGTTCATCTTTGTTCCAACCTCACTGTCTTGGTTCGCTCCCCACTGCATGGGAGTCCCTGTGGCTACTCTACCTCTGTTGCCCCCGCCCAAAGCCACCAGGAAGATCCTTGAGAAAGAGAAGCCTCAATAAATTTCAGCCTTCAACCAGGAGGGGCCAAGACCATCCCTCGGGAGGAGCCAGCTTTTCCCGGCAGAGTAAATCACTGGCCTCTTTAGTCATGGCAGGTACAGACACTACCCTTCTTCCCCAGGAAGTTTGTAAATCAAACTTTAGACCTGGATTTGCAGAGTCTGCTGGGGGGGGCGGGGGGTGAGTGAGGCAGGAAGCAGGGGGAGGGCTACTGGGAGAAGAGCAGCACCCAAGCCAAGTCCTGGGGGCTTTCATGGGGGGCACAGCGTGGTGCTGAGGGGCCACTGCTCCCACCTGGGCCCCCAGGGGTGGTCCTGATGTTCCTGGGGCCCTTGCCAGCCCTGACCTTCTGTGGGTCCCTGACCTGGTGTCTGTGTGTCTGGGGGCAGCTGGAGCAAAGGATCTGGGGCTCAGGGACAGAGGCTAGAGAGGGGGCTTTGGAGGGGGCAGCAGCTCTGAGCTGAGCTCTGGGTAGGGGTGTTTGACTGGAAGAGGGGGCTGATGGTTAAAGAGGACAGGTCGGGAGAGGGGTTGCCAAGTAGGGCCCTGGGCCAGGGTAGCCGGGAGGAAGCCAGAGGGGCAGGACTCAGCACCCTGGGCTAGAAGCCAAGGCCTGGCTCAGTGCTGGTGCTGCAGCTGCCTCATCTGCAAAGTGAAGGTGACTATTCCTGCACTGGATGTGGGGCTGAGAGAACTCAAGGAGGTCAAGGGACAAACAGCTGGTGGGAGGGACCATCCTGACCACTGTAGGCAGGCCTGGCTCTGCTCCACCTGCCTCTGCTTCCAGCCTCCTGGTGTTCGGCCAGGTCCTGGTGTTCCTGTCCCTGAGTGCCCAGCTGACTGGATGAGATGCGGCCTTTAGGCAAATGAGGCTGCTCCCTCCTTCCTGCCCCTTTTCCCCTAAGGCCACTGGTCACTGGGGCTGATCTAATTTTCCCCAGGAATGGCTACAGCCTTGTAAAGCATGTGATTTGTTTTGTCTAAATGCACAACAGCTCTGGCCCTCTCTCCCCAGGATCCATGCTGCTTCCCCAGCCCCACCACTCACCCTTCCCTTCCTAACCCCTGACCCCGTTCACCAGTTGTGTGACTTTGGGCAAGCACTTCACCTCTTTGAGCTTCAGGCTCCTTCCTTGTTAAATGGGGATGAGAATGTGTCTTGATTATTTACACTCTCCCGCGGTCCTTAGACAAATGTTTCTTGGGAGCCCCCCAAGTGCCAGGCCCTGGTCTGCGCATTGAGGACACAGAAGTGGTCAGTGGAGACCAGGACTCTGCTCTTTCAAGCTTCCATTGTGGTGGGTTGTTGGGTGGCCACAGTGAGGAGCTGGCAGGGAAGGTGTTTGCAATGGCCAAGAGCCAAGGCTATGCAGTGTGCATGGGTAACACACCCAAAGTCAGGGGTGGGTTGTCCGTGGAGCCCAGGCCAGGCTGGCTACAGAGCAGGCACATAACACACCTTATAAGGGACCCACCATGAGGATTTCCATTACTTTGCCAACAAAGGTCCGTCTAACCAAGGCCATAGTTTTTCCAGTGGTCATGTATGGATGTGAGAGTTGAACTATAAAGAAAGCTGAGCACCAAAGAAATGGTGCTTTTGAACTGTGGTGTTAGAGAAAAACTCTTGAGAATCCCTTGGACTGCAAGGAGATCCAACCAGTCTATCCTAAAGGAAATCAGTCCTGAATATTCATTGGAAGGACTGATGATGAAGATGAAACTCCAATACTTTGGCCACCTGATGCAAAGAGCTGACTCATTGGAAAAGACCCTGATGCTGGGAAAGATTGAAGGCAGGAGGAAAAGGGGACCACAGAGGATGAGATGGTTGGATGGCATCATTGACTCAATGGACATGAGTTTGGGTAAACTCCGGGAGTTGGTGATGGACGACGGGGAGGCCTGGCATGCTGTGGTCCATGGGGTCGCAAAGAGTTGGACATGACTGAGTGACTGAACTGAACTGATGTGGATTTCCAGACCCACGTGTGAGGTCACTTCATCAGGCCTCAGCTCATGCTGGAGGCTGAGACCTTCTGGGTCCCTTTGTCTCCTTGGGTCCACCCAAGGGCTCCCAGGCCATACAGGTGAGGATCACCTGGTCACGGAAAAGCACTTCTCAGCTTCCCTGTCCTGAACTCTCTGTCACCCTGTCCACTAGCTCCAGAATGCCCAGCACACTTACCTCGGGACTTGGGAGGTTTTTGAGCCGAAATCTTGTTATCAGAACATTCTGCTTTGCTCATCAACCCCCAGACAGCTGTACACCCAGCACTTTCCTCCCTGCAGAAGATAACAGAATTTTTAATTATTATAATTATCACTTAAAATATTGCTTTACTACCACTGATAAATAAAATGAGATTTGGCTCCTCTTTGCCTGTCTCTCTCTTCAGCTTTAACTCTGACAAGGAGTTTTGTAACATGTCCAGAAACAAGAGTGGGTAAGAGAAAGCCCCTGGGGAGACTTTGTGCAGAAAGGGGTTTATAGTAGTGAGTGTGAATGTGGATGTGGAGACATATCTGGGCATGAGGGCCCCTCGTGTTTGCCTGAGCGTGCATGAGGGTGTGTGTGGGGGCATGTGCTTGTGTGCACATGCAGTGATGGAGGTGGGCAGGGGCAGGGCATGGGATGGTGAATCAAGTGAAGGTACTTGGGGCTGGGTGATGGAGGGCAGCTCCAAGTCTATGCCTAGGGGTAACAGCCAGTGTCTGGAGGAAGGTGGGCCCTGGGCCCTCCTGGTTGTTTGTTTCCCCTCTCCAAGTCTCTTTCTCTTCATCTCCAACTGGGCAGAGTGACTGTTCCTCCTGCATAGGACTGTTAGTTGTGAGAATTATGTGAGATGGGCTGTGAGTGCCCTGGGAGGGTTAGTTATTAGTACTGGGGGCATGGTGAAGGGACAGTGTGATGACAGGTGACAGCATGACCATGGGTTGTGAGGAGTCAGGTCCGAGGGTCCAGACAGCAGGGCCAAGGCATCAGATTCGCCTTAGCTGGGGGCACAGAGGCCCTCTGTGGAGACACCTGCCAACCTCCCAGGAGATGGTTTGTGGGCTCTAGCCAGGCCTTTTCTCCCACCCCCAGCACTCCCCAGAGGGAGCTTAGGACCACAGCAGGGACCATCAGGCCCAATGATGGAGCCCACCCTCCAGGAACCTCAGCTCCAAGAGGGATGGGAAGTCACAACCATTCCTGAGCACCTACACCTGTGCCTGCCTCAGGTCCCAGTCTCCCAACAAGCTGCCACTGCCCTATTTTACAGAGAAAGAAACTGAGGCTCAGAACAGTTAAGTGACTGACCCAGAGCCACAAGCCAGAATGGCAAGAACAGGGGTCCACTGGAAAACAGGGCCCACTCCTCCCCCATGGTTCCTCCACTGACCACCCACTTGGGGGTCCTGGGGTGAGCCCTTGAGCCCCCTTCCCTGTAAATGTCAGGCTGGCAGAGAGAATACCAGGAGGGCAGGCACCCCCTCCCCAAAAGGGTGCAGATTCCACTATGGGACTTTCCAGTAGGACCTCGGGCTGGTCCTCCCCTCCCCCTTAGCCTCACTCTCCTCACCTGTCATATGAGAACAAGGACCCCACCTGGGGGGCAGTAGGGTCCACATGGAGACGGTGCAGGGCAGTGTTTATATGCAGGGTGCTGAGCCCAACAGCCTGAAATCAGATCCCGCCCTCAGCACCTACGAGCTGTGTGAAGTAAATCGCTTAATCACCCAATTTTCTTATCCATAAAGTGGGAGGCCCTAATAAAATAATAGGTGTCTTGTAGAGGTGTCATGAAGATTAGCGAAGTCAGGAGCCTTGGAGAAGTTACAGCAGGGCCGGGCGCAAGGTAAATGCTCAATAAATGGGAGCATATTTTAATGTGATGATGGGTAATTACAAAGATTAAGCATAATAGTAATAGCTGACACTTAGATAGCACTTTGAAAAAAGGATATGATGTTGGTGAGCATTTCATTCAAGACAAACTCAGGGACTGTCACTGTCCCCATCTCTGCCTGCCCACCCCAAGCTGACCTCTCCCTGGGCCTCAGGGGAGCCTACCCACCAGCCTTCCTTCACAGGCCCCCACCCACACCCTCAGCCCTCAGAGCTCTGCCCACCTCCTCCCAGGACCGGCACTCTGAATCCTGGAAACAGAGCAGTTTCCATCTAATCATCCATCCAGTCCTACTGTTCATCAGAGCCCGCCTCCCTGAGGTTTAATTACCCAGGCCTGGGGGGTCCCAGCTGCCTTCGTCTGCACCATTTCTGAGCCCAGAAGGCCCGCAACTGCACAGCTGTGCTGGGTCACCTGGGCTGAATTCTCTCCCACTTCAGGAGAGGGAAGATGGGGGGAGATCGAGTCGGGGGTAGGTTTAGCTGGGCTAGGAATAGAGTAGCAGCTTGGCTCCCAAAGGCAGAATGTTTGCTTTGGAATGAAGCATTTAGATGATGGAATTCTGCCCCTGCCCTCCCCTCTGCTTTCAGATGGGGAAACTGAGGTCTAGAGAGAGCAAAAAACTTTCCCAGCGTAACATTAAATGTCAGGTAAAAGCAGAGATTAGCACTTAGGTCACCTCCTCAGACCACTCCGACTGGCGGACTAAAAGACATTTATGAGAGAAGAAATGGATCCATTTGCTGCTATTGGGGAGAAGATGAGGAAGGGAGGCCCCGAATGTCAAGGTGAGGATGTTGGATTTTTGTTACATAGACAATTGGGAGTCGTGGATGGTTCTTTAGCAGGAGAGTGACCTGGTCAGAGCTGGCTTCAGGACACTGTCTCTGTAAGCAACACGGGGACATGATTAGAGATGACAAGTCTGGAGACAGTAGTCCAGGAGGGCTAGTGATGAGGACTGACCATGACATAGTGATGTAACCCTAGTGACCGCGGCTATAGCACCTTCACACATTTCAGCGTCCGTAGCCTTCACAACGGACCCATCAGTAACAGTCCTATTTTCCACAACTCTGAGGCTCCGAGAGGTGAAGTTACTCCCTGGGATTCACACATGAATTAAGCGGCAGACCCCAGCTTGAACCCCATGCTGGCTGCTCCACGTAAGGGTGACATGTCTGAGACTGGCAGTGAGGGTGGGGAGGAGGGATGCTGCCACACACACCTGACCTGAGGGGACAAAGTGACAGGGGAGGTGGCAGGGAGGTGGCAGGGTTGGATGAGCTTTAGAGGATCAACCTGGGAGTTCACGCTTCTGAGGGGATGTTGGGGTGGAGCTTGGATTTCGGGGGAAGATGGTGACCCCATTGGGCAGATGTGTGATAAGAGGCAGGAAAGTCAAGGGGCATTTATCTCCATCCTCTCGTTACCCGTGTCTTTGTTTCATTTTGGTTTTGGTTTCGCTGAGTCTTCCTTGCTGCTCCCAGGTTTTCTCTAGTTGTGGCCGGTGGGGGTTACTCCCTAGTTGTGGAACACAGGCTTCTCTTGTTGCAGAGCACGGGCTCGAGGCACGCGGTGGGCTCAGTGTTTACGGTGTATTGGCTTAGTTGCCCCGAGGCATGTGGAATCTTCGTGAACCAGGGATTGAACCCATGTGCCCTGCATTGGCAGGTGGATTCTTAACCACTGAACCACCGTCTAGTCAGGGCTATGGTTTTTCCCGTAGTCATGTATGGTTGTGAGAGTTGGACTATAAAGAAAGCTGAGCACTGAAGAATTGGTGCTTTTGAACTGTGGTGTTGGAGAAGACTCTTGAGAGTCCCCTAGACTGCAAGGAAATCCAACCACTCCATCCTAAAGGAGATCAGTCCTGAATACTCATTGGAAGGACTGATGCTGAAGCTAAAACTCCAATAGTTTGGCCACCTCATGCGAAGAGCTGACTCGTTGGAAAAGACCCTGATGTTGGGGAAGATGAAAGGCAGGAGAAGGGGACGGCAGAGGATGAGATGGTTGGATGGCATCACCGAGTCAATGGACATGAGTCTGAATAAACTCTGGGAGTTGGCGATGGACAGGGAGGCCTGTTGTTCTGCAGTCCATGGGGTCACAAAGAGTTGGACATGACTGAGCAACTGAACTGAACTAAACTGAACCACCAGGAAAGTTCCCCACACCAGTATCTTATAATCTGAAGAAAAAAAAAAAAGGTTTTAAATCAATCACTAAAGACTCCCAATTGCACAGGAGCACTTCACTGAGTTCTAAATTCTGGGCTTCACTCAGTGAGGTTAAGCTAGGATATGCTGTGGTAACAGATATGCCCCAGATCTCAGTGGCTAAAAACTAAACGGGCTTCTTCCTCAGTCGTGCCATCTGTCCTGCTTGGTTGGCTGGGCCTTCTGATCCATGTTATTTTTCCTTCTAGACCCTGGATTCTGGCCTAAATGGAGCACTTTTGGTCATTCCAGCAGAGAGAAAAAGGGACAGGGGAAATTGTGCACAGATTCTTAAATTCCCACCTGTACATGTTACTTTCAGTCACATTTCATTGCATAAAGCAAGTCAATGGCTTCATTCGAGGGATGGTATGGGGAGGGAGGTGGGAGGGGGGTTCAAGATGGGGAACACGTGTGCACCCATGGCGGATTCATGTTGATGTATGGCAAAACCAATACAATATTGTAAAGTAATTAGCCTCCAATTAAAATAAATAAATTTATATTTAAAAAAATTTTTTTTTAATTTAAGTGGGCAGCCGAGTGCAGTTCCAAGTGTCTGGGACATGTGTGTGTGTGTTAGTTGCTCAGTCATGTCTGATTCTTTGTGACCACATGGACTGTAGCCCACCCGACTCCTCTGTCTGTGGAATTCTCCAGGTAAGAATACTGGGGTGGGTAGCCATTCCCTTCTCTAGAGGATCTTCCCAACCCAGGGATCAAACCCAAGTCTCCTGCATTGCAGGCATATTCTTCACTGTCTGAGCCACCAGGGAAGCCCACACGTCTGGGAGGGGACCAGGAAAATTTGGTGCACTGTACCAAAGCCCACCACGGCATGTTTGATATCCCTTGTTGGGCATCTAAGAGGCAGCTGGAACCCAGCATATCCAAAATAGATACCTGCCCCAAGCCTTCCCTGAGCCTGCACACTGCACCTCCATCCACCAGTTCATTAATCTGAGAACTTGAGAGTCGCCCCTCCCATTACCTATGTCAAGTTCATCGTCCAGTTCTGTTGATTCAGCCTCCACGGTGTGTCTGAGTTCCCCCTGGTTCTGCCCACCTGCGCTGTGGGCACCCTGCTCCAGGCCCCCGGCTCCCCACTGGACACCTTCAGTGCTTCCGCATCCCCTACTCCTTCATGCTCCTCGGCACTCCACTACCCACCACAGTGAGCGTGGCCTCATAAAAACATACACAGCTGGGAACTCTCCTGCTTGAAAACCTCCAGTGGCTTCTGCTGCTTTGAGAATAAGTTTCAGAGTCCTCACCGTGGCCACAAGGTTGTGCTTGAAATGACAGCCATTCCCACGGCCTCTTACAGCTCTGCAGCCCTTCGTATACCACAGCTTAGCCACCCTGACCCCTGGATGACTCCAAGATGACACCGAGGTCATTGTATTCACCATTCTGACACTTGGGATAACCTCTCATCCACAGATCTCAGCCTAAAGTCTGAAAGTCTTCCCAGACCCCCTGGAGAAAGAATCCCCCACCCTGGGCACTCTCTACCACATCATCCTGCTTTATTTATGTCACAGCCTGGGTTCAATCCCTGGGTTGGGAAGATCCCCCTGGAGAAGGGAATGGCTCTCCACTCCAGTTTTCTGGCCTGGAGAATTCCATGAACTGTATAGTCCGCAGGGTCGCAAAAAGTCAGACACAACTGAGCAACTTTCACTTTCAGCCAACACTTCAGAAGTTATCTTGCTTATTTGTTCATTGGTGTGGCTGCTGTTGTTTAATCACCAAGTCCTGTCTGACTCTGCAACCCCGTGGTCTCCAGCCCACCAGGCTCCTCTGTCCATGTGATCTCCCAGGCAAGAATGCTGGAGTGGGTTGCCATTTCCTTCTCCAGGGGATCTTCCCGAGCCAGAGATCAAACCCACATCTCCTGCACTGCAGGTGAGTTCTTGACCACTGAGCCACCAGAGAAGCCATTGTTCGCTGGTGTACTTATTACCAACTTCCCGCACAAGGATGCAAGCTCTGCAGGGCAGGAACTTTTTTTGGTGCCCTTGCTGCACCCGCCTGCCCTGCATGGTGCCAGGCACATAGTAGATGCTCCAGAAATACTTGGTGAGTGAATGAACGAGTGAATGGGCCAGAGCCCAGCACTCCTGCCTCCAGGGCTGGGCTCTCCCTGTTCCACAGTAATCAGGAAGGAGGGGGTTTTAAATACTGTCAGGGTCCTGGCCCACTGAGTACCTCCAGGGCTGGAGGACACAGTGGGAGCCTGTCTTCATGTTCCCTGGGCTCTTGGGAGCCCTTCCCCTCTTGACAAGGCCCTTCCCCTTGTCCAAGGGATCTGAGAGTCAGCAGGCAGCCTCCCCTCCATCTTCAGCCCTCCTTCCACATGTCTGCCAGGTCTGCGCAGAACTAGCCCGACCTCTGAGACTTCAGCAGACTCCACCCACCCCCAGCCTGTTATGAGGACTGAAGACAGGATGTCTAATGGGGGAGCCTTGACCACTGCCTTCAGGGAGGCCTCGGGTGGTGGGGGAAGGGACAGTCCTGACTTCAGGAACCTTGTCTGAGAGAGGAGACACATTTCTGTCAGCAGCCACCAACCTGGGGACAGATTCAGAGACCTGCCTCAAGGAGTCTCCAGCCTCGTGGCGGCATCAAGCCTTGTCCTAAGGAGACGCTAACTCACTGGAGGACACGGTCCACCTTTGGAAGCCCGCTGTCAGCTGGGGGAGCCTAGTCCTCCCTGGTCAGGAGCCTCTAGAGAGTCCGGGAACTACTGAGGAGACCCGCTCTCTGCAAACTCACAGAGACGTGAGCTTACTGAGAGAGTCAATTCCTAGGCAGGTTGATAAGTCCGGAGTCCCCAAGGAGGAGAAAGGGGTCTAGGGCTCTCCAAGCAGAGATAGGGGTCTGGAATTCTCAAGGAGAAGGAAAGGACAAACGTCTTTTTTTTTTTTCTCCTCTACATTCCTTAGTCTTCAGTTCGATTCAGTTCAGTCGCTCAGTCATGTCCAACTCTTTGCAACCCAGTGGACTGCAGCATGCCAGGCCTCCCTGTCCATCACCAGCTCCCGGAGTTTACTCAAACTCATGTCCATTGAGTCAGTGATGCCATCCAACCATGTCATCCTCTGTCGTACCCTTCTCCTCCTGCCTTCAGTCTTTCCCAGCATCAGGGTCTTTTCCAATGAGTCAGTTCTTGGCATCAGGTGGCCAAAGTATTGGAGTTTCAGCTTCAACATCAGTCCTTCCAATGAATATTCAAGACTGATTTCCTTTAGGATGGACTGGTTGGATCTCCTTGCAGTCCAAGGGACTCTCAAGAGTCTTCTCCAACACCACAGTTCAAAAGCACCAATTCTTCAGTGCTCAGTTTTCTTTAGAGTCCATCTCTCACATCCATACATGACTACTGGAAAAACTATAGGCTTGACTAGACAGATCTTTGTTGACAAAGTAATGTCTCTGTTTTTTAAAATGCTCTCTAGGTTGGTCACAACTTTTCTTCCAAGGAGCAAGCGTCTTTTAATTTCATGGCTGCAGTCACCATCTACAGTGATTCTCGAGCCCCCCAAAATAAAGTCTACCACTGTTTCCATTGTTTCCCCATCTATTTCCCATGAAGTGATGGGACCAGATGCCATGATCTTAATTTTCTGAATGTTGAACTTTAAGCCAGCTTTTTCCCTTCGTGAAAGCCTTCAGGAAGTTTCTCCTTCCTGAAAACCTTCTGGCTAATCCTGTTATCTTAAAATGTATATTGTGGGAGTGGGCCTGGGAAGACCTTTACAACCTTGAGACATTCTTTTGATTTATTGTAATAACCAATTGAAAAAGTATATAACTCCCTTTACTAAGACTGGCGAGGGAGGCATTCTCTGTCCCTCTCTGATGTCTATGTCAGAAACATTCTCTGTCCCTCTTCACTTTAAAACTCTGCTATACAAAAGCTCTTGAGTAATCAAGCCTGGTCGCTGGTCCTGAAGTTAAATCTTCTTCAGAGATCACGAATCCGACACCATTCACCATAAGCTATCATCACCATGTCCCAACAGAGACCCCCAGTGAAGTGGGCTCTCTCACTGGTGGGCCCTCTGCCTGAAGCAGAGGGGCAGCTGGAGGAGGTGGGGACCACCTTCCCCAGGTGAGTGGATGCCAAGACCACGTTCTTCTGGGAGACCAGACCCTCAGGATCCTCCCCAGCCTGGCGGTGGAAGGTGGAAGCCTCACTGCACCTCCCCCGACCCCCCACGTCCTGTGTCATCACAGACGGGCCTTGCCCTTCTCTCACCTCCCCGCCCCCTAGCCTCCCCACTTTACCCCTTAACCCCTGGTTCCTGATCCTACAGTTGCAGAAACAGAAACTTGGCTAATTTCTTGGTCCCATAAATCGCCCAATGGGGAGGCCGGGTGGGCAGCTCCAGCTCCACTCCATCACCCACCCTAATGCATCTTCTGACACTTTCAATTTATTTTTCTATTCCTTTGCCATCAGAAATGACGATTAAATTTCCAGCGTAAATACCGCTTTACCAAACTGAATTAATCACAGGAGAGGAGGAGCAGACAGGCCAGCAGCGCCGTCAGAGCACCGCACGCATCAACCCTTCCCCCAACTGAGGCCACACCCGGAGGGCGGGGTCGCGAGCCTCCCCGGGGTCACCTGACCCAGACCCCTTTGCCCTCTTGCAGCCGTTCTCCCGTGGGGGTCTGGGAGGCTTGCCCAAGGTCACCCTCCCCGTCAGGACACCAGTCCCTCATCCCTGCACCTGACTCCTTCCTGACCCAATTCCAGCCCCAGAAAGAGGACCTTGATACGGGGAATATCCAGGATCTGCCATTTTTCAAGCCACATACGGGGCCAGGGGTCCTGCAGCATGAGGGTGGGGGCCAACTTCATCCCAGAGCTGGGGCTAACAGGAGTCCTGGAGGGACAGGGTGGGGGCAGCTTGCCATCCCCTCACCCACGACCATCACCATGCCCCTGCCATGTCATAGCCACTTGTCAATCCAACCAACAGTTGCATTTGACATGCCTCCCCTGTTGTCCATCTCCCATCTCCACCCCCAGCCCAGCTGTCCCTCCTGGGACCCCCATGGCCTCCCCACTGATCTCCCCACTTCGACACCTGGCCCCCATCCGCCATCCTTCCACAGAGTCATCAGCTCCGAATACCGCCCCATCATTTCCTGGCTGGAAACCCTTCCCTGCGTCCCTCTGCTCTCAGATCAGGTCCCCTCCCTTCACAGCCATGGATATTAGAGGGACTGACTCCTCCTCCCTCAGGTGTTCCTCCACCTGGAGGGCCCTCTCCTTCCTCACATCAGATTAGGTGTCATCTCCTCAGAGAACCTTCACTGACCACCATCTCCCATCTAAATGAGGTTTTATCCTCTACAGTTCTATATCTTTTCCTCAGAGTACATAACACAAATGATAATCATGTATTTATTTGGGTTTATATGTTTAATAGACACTTTAGGGAAGGGAATTTTTATTGAGCAGAGTTCCATGTGCCATATATTGTTGGTTATCCATTTTAAATATAGCAGAGTGTGCATGTCCATTCCAAACTCAGTAACTATCCAGGGAAGGGATTTTTGTCTGAGTCACTCAGCACTGCAGCTGAAGCCCCTAGAAGCTGTGCTGGGATGTAGCAGGTGATCCGTTCAGACTTTTGGCTCATGATGACAGATGATACCCCATCTCTGAGCTCCTCCTCCCTGGGGTTGAAGGGACAGACCCACGCACAGTTCAGTTCAGTCACTCAGTTATGTCCGACTCTTTGCGACCCCATGGACTGCAGCACACCAGGCTTCCCTGTCCATCACCAACTCCCAGAGTTTACTCAAACTCATGTCCCTTGAGTTGGTGATGCCATCCAGCCATCTCATTCTCTCATCCCCTTCTCCTCCTGCCCTCAATCTTTTCCAGCATCAGAGTCTTTTCAAATAAGTCAGTTCTTCACATATTGGAGTTTCAGCTTCAACATCAGCCCTTCCAATGAATATTCAGGACTGATCTCCTTTAGGATGGACTAGTTGGATCTCCTTGCAATCCAAGGGACTCACTCTCAAGAGTCTTCTCCAACACCACAGTTCAAAAGCATCAATTCTTTGGCACTCAGCTTTCTGTGTATTCCAGCTCTCACATCCATACATGACTACTGGAAAACCATAGTTTTGACTAGACAAACCTTTGTCGGTAATGTCTCTGCTTTTTAATATGCTGTCTAGGTTGGTCATAGCTTTTCTTCCAAGGAGCAAGCATCTTTTAATTTCACGGCTGCAGTCACCATCTGCAGTGGTTTTGGAGCCCAAGAAAATAAAGTCTCTCACTGTTTTGTTTCCCATCTATTTGCCATGAAGTGGACCAGATGCCATGGTCTTAGCTTTCTGAATGTTGAGTTTTAAGCCGATTTTTTCACTTTCCTCTTTCACTTTTTCTTGCCTCTGTCACCCACACACAGACGGGGGAAACTTCAGGCAGAGAAGCGCCCTAAGGGAGGGACATAGTAGGAGCTCCTGGGGCAAGTTCAGGAAGCTTCTTGAAGGAAGCCCCTCCCACTTCTGACCCTCTTTTCGCTCTGTCTCACCAGCCCCCTGCCCAATTTTGTACCATAGCTGCCCTCTGCCCTGACGGAAGGGCCCCCCACTGCACTCCATTATTCAGCCAGGCTTGGGCAGGAAGGAGGAAAGTTAGCAGTGGCCCTCCTGCAGGAAGTGAGCCTGGAAAGCAGCAGGGGTTCCACAGGAAGCCTGCGACTCTGGGCTCCTTCCTGCCTTGACATGAGATGGAGCAGGAGCCTGTGAACCTCAAGGCACCATGTCACCCCAAAGCAAGTGGCCATCTTTCTTGAGGCCTTGGTCTCATCCCTTGTAAACTGCAAAGAACTTCTCAGAAGCACCTTCCCAGCCCACCTGGGCCCCAGTCAGACCTGCACAGGGGGAGAGCAGGCTGCTGGCAGAGGGGTGGCCGTGCACTCACGGGAAAGCCAGAGTCAGCCCCTTCCCCTCCCGGAGCACTGAGCTCTGAGCCCTGGTTCAAAGCAACCCCACATCCTTTCCCGCCGCTTCCCTTCATCTTCAAAGCAGCCTTGCAGCTGGAACCCCGGGTGAAGGCAATGCTGTTTACCCCTGAAAAAGAGGCCCAGAGCGGGAGGTGACAAGCCCAAGGTCACATAGCTATTAGCAGTGGACCTGGGACCTGCAGCCCCTCTTCTGATTCACCCGCATCCTTCCTCCTCTCCCTCCTCCCCAGCTCTGTGGATGGTTGAAGACCAGGCTCTGGCTTTCAAAGTCCCTGAGCATTTCCTGCCCTCTGGCCACCCTGCAGGGCCCTCTGCCTGCCCACCAGCCTGCCTCTTAGACTGAGCGTCTCCTCCCCAGGAACTGCCCTCCCTACCACCAGCCTGTGAAGTGAATGAGATCATAGTAGATGCCCCCAGAAGAGCTGTCACCCTGGCAAAGCTCACAGAGAGGAAACACAGACTTATATGCCAGTTCCTCTGGTATGAGTTAAGGACAGTGAAAGTGTTAGTTGCTCAGTCGAGTCCAATTCTTTGTGACCCCATGCACTGTAGCCCACCAGGCTCCTCTGTCCATGGAATTCTCCAGGCAAGAATACTGGAGTGGGTAAACCGTTCCTTCCTCCAGGGGATCTTCCTGACCCAGGAATTAAACCTGGGTCTCCTGCATTGCAGGTGGATACCATCTGAGCCACCAGGGAAGCCCATGAACTAAGGAATGTTTGAGTTAAGGAATGTTTTTCTTAAATTCATTCACTCACCTACCTATCCACACAGCCTCCCATCTACTCATCCTCTGATGAGCGGCTACCACGGGCCAGCACTGATCTAGACGCTGGAGTGCATCAGGGACTGAAAAGATGGGCACACAACAGGCTGTCGGGACACAAGAGCTATATCACTGTTACTGTTACACTTTGGTTATTATTGTCTGAAGACGCCCTCGGCTCTGAGGTCTCAGAAGCCATCAGCTTGAAGGTGTGGGATAAGCACTACCTCCCCTGGGTGAAGCTGCTCCTCTTTGGCTGCCAGGAGCCACGGAGACCCCTGAGCTCCCACAGGAGGGGATTGTACCCAGGCACAGGGTCAATCCCTCCCCATCCCCTATCCTTGCAGAGGAGGCAGGTGGCTCCTGCTGACAGGCATGGCACCAGGAATCTGGGGAAGGTTTAATTAACCATGACAATTGACACCTTCACCAGATGTCTGCTGTGAGATTCCGGCTCTGATGATAAAAGGTTCGGATAATTCTGTTGGAGCAGCACTTTCCAAGCTGTATGTTTTTCATCTGGGTCACCAGGAAACTCAGCTTGTTTTTGACAGCACCGCCCAGGGAGGGCTGGCTGGTCTCTTGCTTCCCCTGCTGGAGGGTCACAGACAGTGCTGGGCAGACGGGCCTGGACAGCAAGTCAGCACGTCCACCAGGAGAGCCACACCCTCCCTGAGCCTCAGGGCAGTTTCGCTCAATATCTCCCTCACCTCTGTCTTGCTTTTCTCAAGGTCTGCACGGTCACATACCTGGGGGATGCGGGGACTTCACCAGTTTACCATCCCGCTTCACTTTCCTCCTGCCCCATCACAGGCAGATCTTGGTATGTTTGTTTCTGATGTGACCCCAAGCTCCTGGGACACTATCTGGCACATAGTAGGTGCTCAATCAATCAGTAAGTACATCCTTTTTTATTGAAATATAGTTGATTTGCCATGTTGTTTTAATTTCTGCTGTACAGCAAAGAGATTCAGTCATACATATACACACATTCTTTTTCATATTCTTTTCCATTATGGTTTATCACAGGATATTGAACATAGTTTTCCTTTGCTACACAGTAGGACCTTGTTGCTTATGCATTCTAGATATACTAGTTTGCGTCTGCTAATCCCAGGCTCCCAGTCCATCCCTCCCTCGTGGCCCCTCCCCCTTGGCAATCTGTTCTCTGCTTTTACGAGTCAGTTTCTGTTTTATAAATAGGTTCATCTGTGCCATATTGTAGATTTCACATAGAAGTGACATCATATGGTATTTGTCTTTCCACCTTCAATTAATATGGTAATCTCTAGATTATCCAGGTTGCTGTAAATGGCAATATTTCATTCTTTTTTCTGGTGGTGGTGGTTTTAGTCGCTAAGTCGTGTCTGACTTTTGTGATCCCATGAACTGTAGCTTGCCAGGCTCCTCTGTCCATGGGATTCTCCAGGCCAGAATACTGGAGTGGGTTGCCATTTCCTTCTCCAGTATCCCACTGTGTATGTATATAACACGTCTTCTTTTTATGAATGTGTGTGCTTTTTTAAAAAATATTTATTTATTATTTATTTTTGGCTTCCCTGCGTCTTCATCGCTGCACACGGGCTTTCTCTAGTTGTGGCGCACGGGCAGCTCCCTGCAGTGGCTTCTGCAGAGCCACTTGTTGCAGAGCACAGGCTTCAGCAGTTGTGGCTGCTGGGCTCAGTTGCTCCTCAGCATGTGGGATCTTCCCGGACCAGGGACTGAACCCACGACCCCTGCATTGGCAGGTGGATTCTTAACCACTAGCCCACAAGGGAACTCTGTATCACATCTTTTTTATCCATTCACCTGCTGATGAACATTTAGGCTGTTTCCATGTCTTGGCTCTTGCCAATAATGCTGCTGTGAACATAGGGGTATATGTATCTTTTTTGAATTAGAGTTTGGTCTGGATATAGTGTGTCCTTATTGACAACAGCACATGTACACTGGGTGCTTCCTGGGCACCTGGCCCCACATGCTCTAATTTAACCCAGTCATACATGCGACTCAGTTCAGTTCAGTCCTCAGTCGTGTCCGACTCTTTGTGACCCCATGAACTGCAGCATACCAGGTCTCTCTGTCCATCACCAACTCCCGGAGCATACCCAAACTCATGTCCATCGAGTCGGTGAGGCCATCCAACCATCTCATCCTCTGCCATCCCCTCCTCTTGCTCTCAATCTTTCCCAGCATCAGGGTTTTTTCAAATGAGTCAGCTCTTCGCTTCAGGTGATATTGGGTGACAATCATGGCTAGCGTCTATTAGTCTAAGATATAGGCTGGCACAGTTCTAAGCATTTCAAATGGATTAGCCCTTAATCCCAACAAAGCCAACGAAGACAGGCACTAATATTAACTTCCACTTCCAGGTGCTGGAGAAGACTCTTGAGAGTCCCTTGGACAGCAAGGAGATCAAACCAGTCCATCCTAAAGGGAATCAACCCTGAAGATTCACTGGAAGGACTGATGCTGAAGCTGAAGCTCCAATACTTTGGCCACCTGATGCAAAGAGCTGACTCATTGAAAAAGACCCTGATGCTGGGAAAGATTGACGGCAGGAAGAGAAGGGGAAGACAGAGAATGAAATGGTTGAATGGCATCATTGACTCAAAGGACATGAGTTCAAGCAAACTCTGGGGAGATAGTGAAGGACAGGGAAGCCTGACGTGCTGCAGCCCATGGGGTCACAAAGAGTGGGACACAACTTAGCAACTGAACAACAACTTCCAAGTGAGATGGCCCTTAAGTGAGACTGATTGGTGCCGAGTGGCAGAGCTGAATCTCAAGTGTCCTCAAGTGTCTGACTCTGACTTCCCAGGGCTGTGTTATCTCCCGCATTTTTACAGATGGAATGCCAGGTTCGTCCAGGCGTTCTGGTTCTCTGTCACTGTGAAACAGACTGCTTTGAAGCTCAGCGGCTTAAAAGTTTGCTCACAATTTTCAGGGCCAGGAACCTGGCGCACGGAGGACAGCACAGTCGTCTGCAGTGACAGGCCGTGGCCAGCTGGCCGGCAGGGCTCAGTGGGGCCATGTGTCTGGGCCTCGGTTCTGGTTGTCAGCGGCTTCAGTTCTTCCCCCAGCAGGCCTGCTGGGGCTGCAAGGCGCCAGACACCACCTTCCCTCACCAAGCGTGTCACCTGGGATGGCTCAGCCACCATAGCTGGGGTCAGCAGGCATCATTCTCCCCAAGACATCCCTCCCGAGGTTTCCTGGGCTTCCTTGCAGCCCGTCAGACACAAAACTCTGGCCTCCCCCAGAGGGACGGTTATGAGAAGCAGGAAGAGGGAGCTGCTTGGGCCCAGAAACCAGTCCAGCATCACTTCTGCCCTCTCCTGCTGGTCAACACAGCCCGAGACTGCCCCCGACCAGATTCAAAGGGGTAAATCACATAGAACCACCGCTAGTCTGTGAGTTCTGGGTGACAGATGTCACCCAGGGGCAAGCCCACCTGCCTTTCCAGTAAAGCCCTCTTCCCCCCATTCCATGAGCTCTGCACCTCCTCACAATTTCACATGTGGCCTGCCAGACCCTGGCCCACCCAGGGTCCTCCAATTCCAACCCGAAGCCCAAGAAGACACCCCAGGGGCCACCCAAGTGTGGTCTGCAGCCTCCTGAGTAGGGGAGGGGCTTGTTTACATGCAAGTTCCCAGGACCCTCCCCAGACCCGGACACCAGAACCTCTGGGAAGGGGTGGGGCCAGGGAATCTGTATTTAACCACCTCTCTGGGTGAGTCTGCCTCACTCCAGCCTCTGGGAACCACTGTCCCCATTAGTTCACTCCGTTCCCACCTCCTCCTAGACCCTCCCATTAGTGCCAGCCCTGGCCGATCTCCACCCTTGGCCCCCCTTCCCCTCCTCCCAGAAGCCCTGCAGCCAGAACCAACACTGTCATTCTCGGGGTGTCAGGTGAGGCTCAGAGGGGGATTGATTGTCCAGTCTCTGCTCTCAGCTCCAGCCCCACCCCCTTTTCCTCCCCTTGGACCCCAACCCCGGATAGAGGACCCTGATGGACACAGCCTCTGGGGAGTCCTGGGTGGGGAGGGCCCTGCTAACTCGCTCACACTGGCTCCCCAGGAGGGACTCAGCTTCAGAGTCCTGCGTCCCCAGGAGGGAATCCAGAAGCCCTGGATGTTTGTGACTTGGCCACCCCAGAGGTGCTCCACCACCCCGTCTACAGCCCCCTCTCTGTCCACGCCTGGCCTCGATCCAGCCATGGGACCTGCATGCCCACAGACCCATAGGTGCCCCGGTCAGTCAGGGCCTCAGCTTTGACTCTACTTTCTCCCGTTACAGCCCCCAGATCTCACCCCAGCACCCAGGTTCATGGTTCAGTGAGAGACAAAACCACTGCCGAAACTTGCTTCCTAACTTTGCACCCCCAGGAGACTGAGGGGCTGATGGAAAGTTATGGAAGTCCTGAGCTCAAGGTCCCTGGAAGCTGACTTATGCCGGGCTTATGGACTCCCTCTTCATTGCCTCACCGAACCCTCGCTGCAGCCACAAGGGTCCTGGCTGGGGACACTGAGGCTCAGAGGGGTCTGCATCCCAGCCACAATGCACGCAGCCTAACTGGGCACAGAGCAGGCAGTGGACACGGAGGCCCTCACCCCCCAACCCCTCACCCCTGCAGCGCTGCCCTCCCTCCAGCCCCTCTGCTTCTGCCAGGGCCTCCAGCAGCCCCTTGGCCGTGATGGTGCCCCGGGCTCCACGCTTATCGGGAAGAAAAAATCACAGCCCTGCCCGATGCGCTATGTCTGCCACCAGGTTTGGTCAGGGCTACGGGAAGAGCGGGTAGAATCAATCCAGATGGAGCCGCTGAATCAGCCACCCGGGCTCCATCCTGAGCCCCGTCATTTACTCTAAAGACCATGTTGTGCTTCTTCTTCACTTGGTAAATTTCAAAGTGGCCTTTGGCCAAAAGCAATAAAATTCTGACCTAGAAAAGTGAAAAGGCCTTTCAAATTGTGAGCCCGGAGCGCTGGCCTGATGTGTGGGTGAGGACAAGGTGGCTGAGGCTGCAGAGAAGGAAGAAAAGTGGAGTTCTGGCTCCTCTGGGTCTGCATGGTTGTCCATGGACCCGGAGCCCCAACCAGTGAGGAAAGGAAATCAGGGGATGGTGCTGGGGGGCGGCCAGCTTGGGGAAGTGGGGGCATGTAGGTCTCTTTGTCCCTCCAACCAGGATGGCTGTGCAAACCAGCAGCCCAGAAGTAAAAGGCAGGTTGCCCACCTGCCAAGGCCAGGATGGTCCTCAATATTTGGGGTTCACAGCACCGCAGAATTTTTGGCAGCCCGCTTAAAGGTGGCCCAGCAATTCAGCCACGATGACAAAGCCACATTTTGCCAAGCCCATGGTTTCTCTTGCCTCTGCTCTGGGTCTTTCTGTGCAGGCTGCGTTCTCCCACATCCTGACTACGCCTCTTGTAGGTGTTTCTAGCTTAGGCTCAAAACTCAGATGGGGCCTCTTTGCTCCCATGTGAGTTCGGGGGGAGTTTGGGGGTCATTTTGTTTTGTTTTGTTCTGGCTGCATTTGGGTCTTCATTTGCTATGGGTTTTCTCTAGTTGCAGCAAGGGGGGGCTACTCTTCCTTGCGGTGGCTTCTCTTGTTGCTCTAGGAATCTAGGTTCACAGGTTCAGTAGTTGCAACTGGAGAGCTTGGTTTCTCCCAGGCATGTGGAATCTTCCCAGACCAGGGATCGACCCTGTGCCCCCTGCATTGACAGGCAGATTCTTAACCACTGCACCACCAGGGAAGTCCACTCATACGTCAGTTTTGAGATTAGTTTACATTTGGCTGACTATACAAGAGGGAAGGACATTCAAGAAGGGAAGGGGGACATAGGACCAAGCTTGCAGTCTCTGACCTAACTTTTGGACAAAGTAGAGAGGGAGAGGTGAGCCCTGCCTACATCTGCCCACCACATGGGAGTTGCAGAAAGTGGAAGGGAAAGGCTACATGGGCTCGGCTGTAGCACAGTAACCCTGTCCCCAGTGAGTGTGGTTCTGATGAATCAACTTCTCCTCCTCTGTGGGGTAGGGGTGGTCAGGAAGAGGTGGGTGAGGCTGGAAAGGAGAGCGAAGACTCCCTCCCACCTCTATCAATCATACACTCAGCAGATGCTGCACAGGCCCCAGGCACAACCCCTCAACATACCCCACCCCAGATCCTACCACTAGGATGGTCCAGCAAGCACCTGCAAGTCTCCATCTGAGGCCTCCTCTCAGCCGGCATGCCAGGCACACAGCCTTCCCCCCGGGATGGGTTAGCCTTCCACCTGGAGGACCCCTGTGGGATAGCTGGCTGGCATGTTCTAGAATGTCTCCTAGCATTCTTCACTGGGACTGAGCCCCAGTTACCTCCAGTGGTAACTGTTCTGAAATGCACCTGCGTTGCTGACTTTGAACTGTTCTGGCTATGCCTTAGGTAAGGTCACCTCCCGCTCTGACTTCAGTTTCTCCCTCTTGAGGATGCCCACCTGGCAGCTTGCCGGGGAGATCTGTGGTCCTGGATGCCCAGTACTTAGACCGACATCTGTGGCAGCAGGTGCTCCACCCAGTGGGTATACCCCAGCAGGTATCAGTTCTTTATGGCTTCAGTACTCGTGTCCTTTTACACCAACAACAGTCCTTAAGTTGGGAGGGACCAAAGGTAACCCCTCCTTCTACTCTCAGTCTGTGGTTCTGGGTAGCCCCAACCAGTTAGGGATTTATGTTAATTTGACCACAGTTACTGGCTCAAGGATGGTCACATGGCCCTGATAAGATCCCATGAGATGCAATGAAACACTAACTGGGGATGCAGCACTGGATCTTTGCCTCTGAAACTGAGCCTTAGGGGAGAGAAAGGATGCTGCAACATTCTAACACCATTCAAAGTCTGAGGATGCAGCCGATGGGGCAGAACCAGAGCAGGGAGATAGTGAGACTCAGTCCTTGTTTGAGCTCTTGATCAAACCATTCCTGAAACCCTCCTCTTTGACTTTTTAATTACTTTTGTCAACATTTCTCCTTTATGCTGAAGTCAGTTTGATATGAATTTTCTTCTCATCGTCTGTAACTGAAAGCAATGACATGGGCATTTTATTATGATTACTAGTATTATTTACTCTCAGGCCTCATTTTCACCCTCAGCACAGTGAAAGTGAAAGTCTGACAGAATCTGAATCCAGCTCTGACGTGCTGGGATTCTAAGGAACCTGAGGGCCTGGCAAGGCTTGGAGGTCCCAGAAGTAGAAATGGGTTTTCCTTACTTGGGCCACAGGGAGGACGGCAAGCACTGGGAGGGATATTGATAAAGAAGTCATTTAGCTTTTGCTTGCTCGCCTGTTGGGGGCTTTGGTTTGGAGAATCAGTGACAGGGAAATAAAGAAGAGCTTTCTGCTGAGCCCAGGATGCTCAGTGGTAACAGTGATAGCCAGGCTCACAGTAATCGCTCTCACCTGTCAGGTGTAAGTCTGGACTGTGGGTGCTGGAGCTTGGGTGGACCTCCCCAAAGCATTCAAGAGAGTCTTTAGGGAGCCACTCTGATGCTTGATGGAGAAGGCAATGGCACCCCAGTCCAGTACTCTTGCCTGGAAAATCCCATGGACAGAGAAGCCTGGTAGGCTGCAGTCCATGGGGTCACTAACAGTCAGACATGACTGAGCGCCTTCACTTTCACTTTTCTCTTTCATGCACTGGAGAAGGCAATGGAAACCCACTCCAGTGTTCTTGCCTGGAGAGTCCCAGGGACGGGGGAGCCTGGTGGGCTGCCGTCTATGGGGTCGCACAGGGTTGGACACGACTGAAGCGACTTAGCAGCAATCTACTTGAACCTCTCCATTGCACCATGCAAGAAGCAGACTCCAGGAGAGGTTAAGTGTCTCACCCAAGGTCACATAGTCATCACAGAACTAAGCCTCTACCAGCTGGGTAGTGATCCAAACAAGTGACTTCCCCTCCCCAGGCTCAGTTTCCACATCTGACAGGTGGACATAGTCATGGACCTCACAGGGTCTGCGTGAAGAACAAATGAATTTGTGGTTGGGTGGAACCACTCTGAGATGCCAGAACAAGGCATCAGAGCACAGAAAAGGAAATGGGGCGCCCAGGAAGGCAGTTTCCCGGTGTATTAGGTTCGCACTCCATTCCTGACCTCTCTCTCCTTCTAGGGCACAGAAGGCCAAGCTGAGGTCAGGGGTTGAACAAATGCCAAAGACTGTTATCAAATTAGCCATTTTGTACCCCGTGTGTTTGTGCTATTGAGGAGGTGATTCTGGGGGTCAGGAGGGCTGAGTGGGAATTAGGCATGTGTTTCTCCAGGGGCCCCACATCTCTGCCTCCCAGGGCACAGCAGCGCCGAATTCCAACTTCCAAAGCCTGGAGTGGTGGAAGGACCAGGCCCCAGGGCTGTCTGCCCCAGGCCAGCCAGGAAGCAAAGAGGAAGGCAGGAGAGTGAATTAGAAACTGAACCACTGTGAAACCTCCCACTGGTTCCTCTCCTGCTTCCCACCTCCCACTTCCCCCAGGCAGCCTGGGTAATGTTCTAAAAAGTAAGTCAGATCGTGTGCCTCCTGGTTTAAAATGCTCCAGTGGCCTCCCACCGCACTTAGAATAAAATCCAGCCTCTCACCACAACCTCCACGGCTTCCTGTCTGTCCACAGCCTGGAATGCTCTTCCCCAGCTCTCCATCCCAAAAGTTCCCCTGTCTTCGAAGTCTCAGCTGAAACAGTCAGCCCCACCTGTTCATTCATTTCATTTCATTTCAGTTCAGTTGCTCAGTCGTGTCCAGCTCTTTGCGACCCACGAATCACAGCACACCAGGCCTCCCTGTCCATCACCAACTCCCAGAGCTTGCTCAAACTCCTGTCCATTGAGTCGGTGATGCCATCCAGCCATCTCATCCTCTGTTGTCCCCTTCTTCTCCTGCCCCCAATCACTCCCAGCATCAGGGTCTTTTCCAATGAGTCAACTCTTCACATGAGATGGCCAAAATATTGGAGTTTCGGCCTCAGCATCAGTCCTTTCAATGAACACCCAGGACCAGTGTCCTTTAGGATGGACTGGTTGGATCTCCTTGCAGTCCAAGGGACTCTCAAGAGTCTTCTCCAACACCACAGTTCAAAAGCATCAATTCTTTGGCACTCAGCTTTCTTCACAGTCCACCTCTCACATCCATACATGACCACTGGAAAAACCATAGCCTTGACTAGTGGACATTTGTTTGCAAAGTAATGTCTCTGCTTTTGAATATGCTATCTATGTTGGTCATAACTTTCCTTCCAAGGAGTAAGCGTCTTTTAATTTCATGGCTGCAATCACCATCTGCAGCGATTTTGGAGCCCAAAAAAATAGTCTGACACTGTTTCCACTGTTTCTCCATCTATTTCCCATGAAGTGATGGGACCAGATGCTATGATCTTCGTTTTCTGAATGTTGAGCTTTAAGCCAACTTTTTACCCTCCTCTTTCACTTTCATCAAGAGGCTTTTTAGTTCCTCTTCACTTTCTGCCATAAGGGTGGTGTCATCTGCATATCTGAGGTTATTGATATTTCTCCTGGCAATCTTGATTCCAGCTTGTGCTTCTTCCAGCCCAGCGTTTCTCATGATGTATTCTGCACAGAAGTTAAATAAGCAGGGTGACAATATACAGCCTTGATGTACTCCTTTTCCTATTTGGAACCAGTCTGTTGTTCCATGTCCAGTTCTAACTGTTGCTTCCTGACCTACATATAGGTTTCTCAAGAGGCCCCACCTATACCACTCACTTATTCTCCATCCATGCCCCTGTGATCTGTCTCCCTGGCTGGTTAGCACCCTGGGAGAAATCACCAGGGCCCATGACAGGAGCCATGAGTGAAAGGAAGGATCAGCTAATTAATACTCTGAAGCAAATCTGTTACTTACTGGAGGTCACAAGACCCAAATCCTTAACTCATCACTCCCAGGCCAGTCTCTCACTACCAACCGCTCTTAACTTCACTGTGAAAGTTGGGGGTGGGGAAAAAAAGGAGAGAAGGAGCCAAAGCAGAGATACCAAATCCATCCATGTCTCCAAAAATGAAGTCCCCTCAATCCACGCTTCTCCAGTGTGAGAGAATTGGGGTGTTGGCTAGGTGGGCTGGGAGACATGACACACTCAAAGCCTCTGCTGCAAAGCCCATGGACTCTGGAGCCAGACTGACCAAATTCAGATCCCTCATCTTCCAGTTACTAACTGTGTGACCTTGGCAAGTCATCTGACCTCCTGTTGGGCTGAGAACCAGAGGAACACAGAGAGGGGTTTCAACAGGTGGGGACTGGGAGGTGCAACTGGGTTTGCAGGGAAATGGATTGGAAGGAGCCAACTTGGGTGTGAAGAGCTGTCATCTGTAATTACAGTCCTGACCTAAACAGGTTCCTACAGAGTGGGCTTATAGTGAATGTCAGCTAAGCTGGAGTCCATAGGTCCCATCCCTTTTCCCACACCTGGATGGCAAATACAGAGATGAACACCACCTTAGTCATGGTGTTTAGGCAATGCTACACTGTGCCCACTGTCCCCAATGTCACCTCAAAACTGGCCATCTGCTTCTCACCCTCTCAGAGAGGCCCTCTCTCAGCTCTTCCTCCCTGCGGCCCTCTGATATCCTCTTGTAGTTTCTGCTAAGATATCCCCTAAAACCCCACTTTTGTCAAAACACCAGCTTTGATTTCATAGAGCAAGACACAATCTGAGATCTGATGGATGCCACCAAAATAATTCTAAAAGAATGAATTTTAATTTGGTAAAAATGGCAAATGTGTAGTGTATACATTTAAGCAATATAGACTATTACAAAAAAAATAAGATTAAGATTTGATGAATCTCATTCTAGGCACCTCTCTGTACATATGTGTAGCCTAGAAGGAAAAATAGTTGAGGAAAAATGAAATTATACACTCTATTTTTAATAAAAGGTTGTTAAATACAATTTTCCTTAAATTGAACAGAATAATTTAAAATTGAGGTTAAACTGAAATAAGTATTAACTTCAGAGAGATGTTGCTTCATGATATATTTTTTTTTCCTAAAAATATTTTTATAGTTAAGAAGAAAGCTAGTAAAAATATTAAGATGTTATGGTCATGCTTTTAAAAAGAACTGTATGTTTTTATTTTAGACTCAATGTGTTGATTCCCCAGTAATAAATGTTAGGAAATTAGTGCACTTATACTATACCTTAAAACATTATTATTACCTTGTCAGGGTTTACAACTGCTTCATGCTGTTATGGAAGCACAATTCTCATGGCAATTTAGAATGAGCTTTGCATTTAAATAGAATCATTTCTCAGCCCCAATCCTTTCTTCCTTCCTTCTTCCTTATTTTAATTTTTAACTATATCCTTTCCTTTCCTTTTTTCTTTTTTACTTTCAATTTTTTGTTAATAGAATATTTTTCTCCAGACTCATGAATGTTGTTTCCTTAGCTCCACACATGTGAAAATGTCCCTGATACCTTTTTACTTGAAAGACAACTTGGCTGGGTATAAAATTCAGGACTTGTATTTTCTTTACTTCAGATTTTATAGACATTCTTCCACTGTGTTCTAGCATTACTGTGGAGATCTTTTGTGCCAATTTGATTTCTGCCTACATTGTGATTTGATTTTCCTACCTAAATGAACAGATGAACTTATTATTTCTGAAGTTCAATTATTTCATTCAGATTTGTCTTAGAGATGTTATTTCTCAATAGTTTTTCTGGGAAGATTGTGTGTGCATTGGACCTGCAGATTCATGATTTTATTTCCAGATTTTTATTTTAGTATAACTTTGAATATTTTTATACCATTTTTCTCATACAAGGTTTATCTGTTGGCTAACCTTTGTCTGTCTTTTATGCCTGTCATCAATCTAATCTTTGGCTACCCTCAAAAGTTCTTCTTTTCTATTTAATGTTGCATGACTTTCCATAGTTTATCCACAATATTTCTTAATATAGGTTCAGTTCAGTTCAGTTCAGTCGCTCAGTCGTGTCCAACTCTTTGCGACCCCATGAATCACAGCACGCCAGGCCTCCCTGTCCATCACCAACTCCCGGAGTTCACTCAGATTCACATCCATCTAGTCAGTGATGCCATTCATTGATCTCATCCTCTGTCGTCCCCTTCTTCTCCTGCCCCCAATCCCTCCCAGCATCAGAGTCTTTTCCAATGAGTCAACTCTTCGAATGAGGTGGCCAAAGTACTGGAGTTTCAGCTTTAGCATCATTGTCATATCCATTTTATTTGTTCGTGTTTATAATGTGGTTTAATCTCCTCTGCTTTTTTTTCTATTTCATTCCTGAGAACCACCAGCTTGATCTTCACTATTTACCAGCTTAATTTTCACTATTTTATAAACACTTATTTCCATTATTATATTTCTTATTTGCATCTTTTTTTTTTTAATTTTTAATGAAATGCAGTGTGGGAGACCTGGGTTCAATCCCGGGATTGGGAAGATCCCCTGGAAGAGGGCATGACAACCTACTCCAGTATTCTTGCCTGGACAATCCGAATGAGCGGAGGAGCCTGGTTATCTACAGTCCATGGGGTCACACGTAAAGAGTGGGACACGACTAAATGACTAAGCATAGCACAGCCCTGCTGCCCTAGGTCTTTGCTGCTGCTCACAGGTTTTCTCTAGCTCTGGTTAGCGGGGGCTACTCTCCATCTGCAGTGCTCGGGCTTCTCACTGTGGTGACTTCTCTGGTTGCAGAGGCTCTAGGACACACGGGCTTCAGTAGTTGTGGTACATGGGCGTAGTTGCCCCATGGCATGTGGAGTCTTCCCAGACCAGGGATCAAACCTATCATCCCTGCGTTGGCAGGCAGATTCTGACCCACTGGACCACCAGGAAAGGCCTTATTTGAGTCTCTTAATGAGGCATTGCCTGTTACTCCAGGTGTTTCTTGACTTCCTACTTTTGCATCCCAGGCCCCTATAATGAAAAGGACATCTTTTTTGGGTGTTAGTTCTAAAAGGTCTTGTAGGTCTTCATAGAACCGTTCAACTTCAGCTTCTTCAGCGTTACTGGTTGGGGCAAAGACTTGGATTACTGTGATATTGAATGGTTTGCCTTGGAAATGAACAGAGATCATTCTGTCATTTTTGAAATTGCATCCAAGTACTGCATTTCAGACTCTTTTGTTGACCATGATGGCTATTCCATTTCTTCTAGAGGATTCCTGCCCGCAGTAGTAGATATAATAGTCATCTGAGTTAAATTCACCCATTCCAGTCCATTTTAGTTCACTGATTCCTAGAATGTTGACGTTCACTCTTGCCATATCCTGTTTGATCACTTCCAATTTGCCTTGATTCATGGACCTGACATTCCAGGTTCCTATGCAATATTGCTCCTTATAGCATCGGACCTTGCTTCTATCACCAGTCACATCCACAGCTGGGTATCGTTTTTGCTTTGGCTCCATCCCTTCATTCTTTCTGGAGTTATTTCTCCACTGATCTCCAGTAGCATACTGGGCACCTACTGACCTGGGGAGTTCCTCTTTTGGTATCCTATCATTTTGCCTTTTCATACTGTTCATGGGGTTCTCAAGGTAAGAATACTGAAGTGGCTTGCCATTCCCTTCTCCAGTGGACCACATTCTGTCAGACCTCTCCACCAT